>JAODLC010000021.1:4265604-4318335 GCA_026781145.1 Hippopotamyrus pictus | reverse complement strand
TTACACAGCGTGTAGTTAGAGTATGGAATAGTCTTCCTGCTAGTGTAGTGCGAGCTAAAACCCTGGGTTCCTTTAAAGCTAGATAAAATTTTAAGAACTCTCCAAACGAGCTTGATGTGCCGAATGGCCTCCTCTCGTTTGTAAATTTCTTATGTTCTTATGTAAGTCATCGAAATTGTCTGCTGCCGCAGAGTAGCCTACTTATGGTCCACAGAGGGGAATTGAAACATTTCGAAACCGTATTACGCAATGGATTCCAGTTCAGAGTAGATCACCTGTAGTCTAATCTGTATAAGGACTTTAGGTTAAAGTTCCTTTATACAGTAAGGTTTTTAAACGCTGTTTCGAGTTTGCCATTAGGCTATTACTACGCATACGAAGACGGTTGGTCCTGTTTTTCGTAGAAGTACGGGAAAAACCATAAAGGTAAGTAATTCCGCATTGGCTTCCATGGGTTGTAGTATTCCAGTCCTGTCTTGGTATCGAGGCCACTTATTTGGTTTTCTCATTTATCTTACTCCTATCGAAATAACGATTCAGATTAATAAAACAGCCCACGATAATAAAATTAGAAATTAAATGCACCTATCATTCACCTGCATTGTATTAGCTGTATACTAGTTTGTTTGTTTGTGTGTTAAAAATGCAGTCACAGAGTGCAGCGCTAACTTGGAAATCCTTTCAGAACAGGCAAGATGTCCTCATTCGATTAGGCTACGTTAATCATAATAAGTGATTTTATCCCATTCAAGCACATTATCCTATGGAGCAGGGTCTAAACTGCTCATTCCAATGGACGTTAGAACCGGAATGATCAAGTGGGGTCATCATTTAAGTGGTTAGTTCTCCCCAGAAGCTCATGTGAGTTACGCAGGTACAGTGTTAGACTGAATTATTGTCTTTATATCGTTTATATGAATTCTTTGATTCATTTGTCTTATCATCGCATTATTAGATTTTCATGCATCGGGATCCGCTTGTTGAAAAAACAGTAGGAATATTCTGCCATACCATAAGTCATTTTTCTTCCTGTTCTTAATCCTGAGTTGTTTAAAGCATCATTAATCTTATAAAATTGATGGAGGAGAAAGAGACTCTGATCTGAATGGAGCTGCCACCCGCCCTGTCTCTAGTTATATTGAAAAATCCAATACAGGAGGCAATTTGTCCCATATTATCTGAAAGCAGGATCGATCCTGCTCCCCCGACGCCCACTTGGCAAATTTTATCACCAGGACCCCCAGCAAAAAGGACAGGGTGCGTGAGCGCTGAAGCACCACAGTAAGTGTTAATTATAAAAAACAGGCAATATAACCAATAAAATCTAGCTGTTCTGCCCCGATCGTCCGCTTCTTCCGTGTGCCACGCCCCCTCATTAACCCTGTGTGGATTCCCGGTGTTTACCAGCTGTTTCTGATTGTTGTCATTAGTCCAGTGTACTTAGTCCACGGTTCCGTTTATTTCGCCAGTCCGGTCATTGTATTGTCAGTCTGTCTTTGCTTGCTTTTCTTGTGATTAAACCCCGTATTCTCCGATTCCTGGCGTCCTGCGCTTTTGTCTGCGCTCCGGGCGCTTACCGTCGTGACACTAGCACTCTAACATGCAGATTTTTACAGATCTGTCACCCTGATAGTGGCCCACGTGAAAATTTGATAAGGGTAGCAGTGGTATATAGTGTTTGATATTTATATTTGTGATTTAAATAGTAATGTTAGGCTAAACCCATGGTCTCGAAAAATGGAGTTGATTTTTTTTCGTTCAAGGTCTTGACTCTGTCTCCCCCCCACCAAAGTCTCAGTCATGAGCATCGCCCCCATTAAATTTGAGGGGGACGTGTCCTCCTCACACTTCATAATTATTCTTTTAACATAAAATATTAATTTTATGCCAGTGTGTCCCCTCACATTCAAAATGCTTCTGACGCCCCTGGTCACAGTCATGACTCAGATTCAACCCACCCAAGGTCTTGGTCTTGAACTGGACTACACATAGCTGAGGTGATCTTGTCCCCATCACAATTCGCTTCTACTTGTTTGTAAAAGGATGTGATAATCAAATTGGTTCAGTTGCAAAAACTTCAGCTAACTGTAATGTAGTTTTCTCCAACGCCCACCTGCAGATTTGTTTCACGTAGGGTGACCAGATAATCCATGTCAGGGAGGACACTCTGAGCTAGGACAGGAATTGTAAATTACCATTTCAATTAAACGGACCTGGATTTCACTTGAGCACCGAGTTCTTGCTGCGTGCTGATTGGTCAGTCTCCTATAATCATGCATGTGTCACTAATGCTAATGTGAAATAGCTGGATGAGTCTTTCAGTCAAGGAAACAAACCAGTCACAGCGCAAGAAGAGCTGAACTATTTAGCCAAGCACAGGAGCCTTTCAATTTGAAAGTAGTTTGTTAAACCTGAAGTAGCTCAAAGTGTCCTTCCTGACATGGATTATCTGGTCACCCTAGTTTCACGACCTTTTTTTGTTTGTTTTACATCGGAGGCACTAAATAGCGTATTATTTTAATCCTGTCCTATTAATGTTTACTTTAAAGGGCTCCGGCATGAAGATCCCCGTGCTTGATTTCGAAGTGTGTCTCGGTGAAAATGTGACGGATGCGACGCTGAAGGAGCTGAGCCAAGACCTGCGGACAGCTTTCACTGAAATTGGGTTTGTGTACCTGAAGAACACTGGCATAGCCCAAGAAGAGGCACGTGATCGCTAAGTATAACGTCATTCACTCACACTTTTATTCATGCGACTTACAACATCACTATACTCATCATAGAATGTGAACCGGCTTCACAGGCATAGCATCCTAACCCCTAAGCCATGAACCCCTTCAAAAAATATGCTGGCCAACCCCAGACTTGAACCTGGTTCCTTCAACATCATAGCTTAATCTCCAGTCAGTCTTGTTATAGTCTTGATTTTTAAATTGTCTTTAATTGACTGACTCTGCTTGGACCTAAAAAACACCCTATCGATTTAACTGTGCAGACCACTGTGTAATGTATCATATATGTTTAGTAATATGCATCCAAGTCTTTTGACCTAACTCGGTATGTTAGTGCTTGTATGCTGTCCAGCAGGAAAAGGTGATAACATTTTGCAAGCAAATTCATGCAAACTGAACAGGATGAACTTGAACCTGAGCACTTATTTGTAGAGTTGAAACGGTATAAAAATTTTGGTCACTATAATCGTGATATTAAATTATTATGGTTATCAGTATTATCGGAATATTATTACAATGTGCTGCAAATGTTCAAAAAGTTCAGCTCCTTGAAGTCACAATTATTATTTCACTGTCCAGGTCGATGAGATTATGGAAATATCGAGAAAATTCTTTCTTCTCCCGGCTGAAGCTAAAACCCCCCTTAGCAGAACGAGGAACACCGACGTCCACGGCTGGCTGGCCCCCGAGATTGAGAGGTATGTATTCGTGTTTTTGGCTTCAGGTTGTTCAGTGTTCACATCAAAGTATGTATTTGTCAATTCTCTTTTTTTTTTTTTTTTTTCTTTTCTTCTTCAATTAACAGGTTAAATCCTAGTAGACCAGGAGGCTTAAAGGAGTCTTTCAACATCACCTCTCTGCACCCTGATGCTGTAAATGCACCAGTTTTGAACTGACAAAAATTTTGAGGGCAAATATCTATCCATTAGCCCTAACTGTACATTAAGTATATGGTTACAGTGAATATGGTAACCTAGGGTACAAGACAGAAGACACACAATCATGAGATGGTGTCTTGGAGCACCGTTAGCTAACAGCTCATCCCACCATGGTGAGCTAAGACGTGCTGTTGGGGATCCTTCCTCCCTGCTACCATCAGGCACTGCAGTGCCTCCTGCCAACATGCCCCCGCCCACCTCCAGCCATAACATGTCAGGAACAGTAACAGTCCAGTGCTGTTGGTCTTTAACTGCTCAGACACCATCTGTTACTTTGTATTTACTCCTTTATTTTCTGTTTTCAGGATATTCTGTTTGTTCACTGTGTAGCTTTTACATTTATTGGCATGATGTTTACTGGCCTGCTCTGTGTGTTCTGTCTTTGCCCAGGATAAATAGACCTATAATTATTAACTTCTTAGATATTAGTCTTTACCACTGTTGTGCCCTGACAGTTGAGTACTGCTTTTTTGTGTGTTATAGTATAATTCTGTCGATTTCCAGGCCTGGCCTGCAGAGGACGTGGTACCAGGTTTCCGCCAGACTATTGAATCATTCTTCATGCGGTGTAAAGATCTGTCCCTCTGTGTGCTCAGAGTCATGGCCTTGAGTCTGGACATCGATGTGGAGATCTTTGTCAACTCGCACAAGGACATAGGGAGTGAGTACAGGCTGCAGTCACTTATCTTACTAGAGAAATACAAGGGAGAACTGTGTACACTAACTAGACCGGTCTCTGGTTTATCAAGATTCAATTTGAGGGCAGTTTTTTAATGTCCGAGGTTGGCCTGCTGGCTTTTATTTTACCCTTGTATGAATAGTGTTTTATTACAGATGTTATTGGCATTTATATGGTCGGTGTGCCGTCCTTTAGGCGATTTGAATAAGAGTACCCTCCGAATCCTATACTACCCTCCCGTGAGACATGAGATGGTGAAAGAGAGGCAGCTGCGGTGTGGGGAGCACTCTGACTATGGCAGCATCTCCCTGCTGTTCCAGGACAGCAAAGGAGGCCTGCAGGTAACTGTGCAGGACTGTGTAGGGGGAGCAATGGCCCAGTCCAGGTGGGGGCGCTGTTCTCTTTATGACATGGAACTGACATGCGGAGTGACTGGACCCTCCTGCTCTCGTGTATTAGGTGATGAACAGGTCTGGGGAGTATATAGATGCACCTGCCATTCCTGGCACAGTTCTGATCAACATCGCAGACATGATGCAGAGATGGACAAGCGACGTTTTCATATCAGTGGTGAGACTGACACACATTTTACATGACCACACCTTCACACATCATTTGACCATATTTGTAAATACTGCCATTGAACCTCGTTATTTCTGAAATACATACGAGAATATTTGTAACTTGCAGACATGAGAATGTTTTATTTGCCTTTTTGTAGAAGCACAGGGTTCTGCTGCCCCCTCCTGGTGATATGAGTACCAGGCAGTCTGTGGCTTTTTTTGTGCATCCAGATGATGACGTCACCATAACTTGTTGCGATGGATCAAACAAATATCCTCCAGTGAAGTCGTGGTCCTACAGTTTGGAGCGCTTTAATGACTCATATGGGAAAATAGAGACAACTTCTTGATGTGCTCTGTTTAAAAATTCAAGTGTTCCTATTAGTACTTTTTCCTTGTAAGAATCACTTAGATTGATTTAAGAATGTGAATACATTAAGCATACACGAAGTGAATTCTGGAACACATTAAACAATAAAACAAGAAGAAAGCCTTAAATTACTTTATTTTCAAATGGTAAAGTAAAGCATTTTGACTTTGTAAGGTAAGGGTAATCAAAGAGGGAGAATTTAAAAAAAAAAAAAAACAAAAACAAAATCTGCCTTCTGTACAAATGGTTTGGCACACTCCACCAGATGCCTTTGGGTTGAATAATGCAAAGGGGCCAAAGGGCAGTTTGCTCAGACAATGCAACTCGGTGGGAAACTTATAGAGAGAAAGAGGTAGAGGAGTTACGTCCAGCATTATGTGCACAACTGAGCTGTGACTGGGGACCTTCTCAGAGGAAGCAAAGCAAAACCTCATGGGGTGGGACTAAAAGGTGGGACAGTAAGTCTCACTGTTTCATCATAGTGGAAATGGTGTCGGACATCAGACACCATTGTGGAGATACCAGCAACTCTTAGAATTGATCAAAATTATATTATGTTCACTTCTGAAATCATTCAACAATTTTAATATTCAATATATTGTTATTTTTTGGAGAAAAGTTTTACCCTTCTTTGCCCATGAAGGTGAAACAATTTTGCTCTATTTTTAAGATGTTTTACAGTGATTAGGGCTGCATGATTCAGGGTTAAACATGCGTAACAATTTTCTTCCACTCTTCATATGCAATTTTCTTTCATGATCCTTAAGTATTATCTTCATCATCATAATGTATAGCCTTTATGAAGACAATATGATCATTACTGAAATGGGACTGCAGCCTCGCATTGCATAACCGAAACGGCACACAACTGCAAGAAATACTAAACATAAAACTTAAACCTCATCTGCTCTTAATTGCGACACATTCAAATAAATGTTTTACCAGAAATTCATTGTGTTAATCCAAAAAAACACATGTGAATGTGACCCCCTTTTCGGTACTTGGTTATTGCTCAAACTAGGGTTGTAAAATTTTCTTTTCTCTTCCTCACCAGACGGGTCTTCCTGAAACACTTTGTTCTTGTTTTAAAAGCTTTTTCTTTTTTCTTTCACCTTGTCACGAATTAGATTTATTCTCAAATCTACTGCCTTCTCCTGTGTAGTTTGTCTTGTGATGTAACACAGTCCTGTCATTTGTTGAAACAGCTTACGCAGAAAAAGGGAGAGCTTAGTTTGATGCAACAGATCTCCACTCTAATGTGAACACGTTAAGAATGAGATTGCACAGGGGTATGAATCAAGATAGCGATTAAAAACGATTAATCGTGCAGCCCTAATAGAGTGAGGTACTTCAGATAAATGATGATGCTGATAGTTGTGAACTGTTTGTTTGAACAGAAGAAAAGATACAAACTGGGTATATTACAAGTCCAGCGTCTGCAAAGTATTCGGGCAGATGTGTGATAATTTAAATACAAAATAACTAAAAATCCCACCTCAGCGTAGATATTAATCTTTGAAACTATGGTTATTTCCAGTTTATGGTTATTTATATGATAAAATTGACTTTTCTGTTTCTCTGGGGACTCTGCAGTTTAGAGAATGCCCTGAAGTAAAAAACAAACTTGGATTTTCAGCTAAGAGTGATTAGCATCTCCGATACTAAACTTTCAGATATATGGCATATTCGGACCCTTCATAGGCGTAGTTCGAAACTGAGGGTGATTTGAAAAGCCACCGTAATGCACTGGAATGATAGGATCTGTTTTAAAAATCAGTCAATACCATAGTAAACCATGAGAGCAGAGTCGCCGCAGAGAGGAGGATGGAAACTCCCGGTACAGGGAGACACAATATGATTGGAATGCCACTTTAAGGTGCCAAAATTCTAATCACATCAGCTGTAGAGGAGAATTCTGGTCCCATGTACCTGTGGCTGCTGGTGCGAGCTGGAGCAGAATTGAATGATTCGTCTGATATGCTGGATTCTTTCAGGGGTGTTTCAGATCCAGCTAGGAGTGCAAGGGCGTGTCGTGCTGTTCACCTGGAGGCAGAGGCTCTCTGTTTAAAGCCGGTGTTGGATTGGCATTCTCAGCTTCTGAAACAGGAGCATAAACCATCAAGCAAGGGTTTTTTAATGAAATACCACTCATTTAAAAACACTTGTATTCTAAACCTTTATTCTCATAACCATAGGTGGAAATTAACGGGAGAACATTGTAAACTGGATTTGAGAAAACACTTCTTTACAGAGCGTGCAGTCAGAGAATGGAATAGTTTTCCTGTTAGTGTAGCATAAACTAAGATCTTGGGTTCCTTTTAATCAGAGCTAGATAAGATTTTATCTACTTTACAACTTTAAGCTATTAGTTGAATTCTCCCCAAACGAGTTTGATGGGCCGAATGGCCGCCCCTCATTTGTTTATGTTCTTATGTTCCACAAGTCAAAAGCATATGATAAAGGGCACTTCACCATGGGACTGTATGATTGTTTCCTCACGGGCCCAGAACATTTGCTTTGGACAGTTTATATCTTCAGCGTCTACGCTCACCTTTAACATCCACAGGAGGCTCAGCTCTTTGGCTTTTCAGTCTCTCCATGTGTTCTACTGCCTGCGGTGACAGAAGGGGGGTAAACAGAGGCGAAATTAGAGCTTATCGTCAGATGTCCAATGAGCGCTGAGTTTTGCATTACCAAGCGGACCTGACTGAAGGTCAGAGAATCATGAATTTGCTTTCTGCTGAAGTAGCCATAACAGCACATAATGGAGGTAGAGATGCGACACGAGCCCTGGGTAGATCCTGTCCAGTGAGAGGCTTTGGCCCCAGATGGATTACAAGCATTCCTAACCGATATCCCTCAGTTTTGCTTTTTTGTAACTGAATGAAGGCTCTTGATTGCAAGTCTAATGGGTGTAAAATTTCCTAATACGAAACCTTTCATAAAATTCCTTGCTTCCATGTTTGGGAATTGAATACATTACTATATCATAGATTATTTCTGCTGAAAGTTCTAACAACCTTGCATAGTACAATATAGTGGAAGTCTAAGTGCATTGACTTTTGCATTAATCATGATAAGCCTCAATTATTCATATCTATTCAGGGGGTATTTCCCTGGGTGCTAGATAATCGTGTCAGTTATATTTCAGCATTTACACGTAGTTGCTTGTATGACACCTTCATCCAAAGCATCATTTATTCATTTAGACAGATGATGATATGTGACAGTTCATCAGAGCTGTACTTCTCTTATCACGTGAAGTATCAGCCTCCAAGTTTCTATTGCCCTCAAACACCACACTACCAGCTACAAATTTCTCATATCTGGTGAGAATGCTTTCATTGACTTCACCTGGACTCTGTGTAAAATTACAAGCCACAACACCACAGTCCTTGATTTCAGGGTGTTTTTAATCTTCATGAATACTGGTGAAATGTCTGAACTTTTTCTTTAACTTCTATATTTTAACACAGTGACACTGGTTGTTCAAATATGACACTTTCATTTGCGCATTTCATTAATATTAGGTTGGTTTTTCATAGTTGTCTGGTTTTCCTGATTTTTTTTATTTCAGTGTTACAATCACCAGACAAAATGAAATGCTTCACTGCAGTGACACTGCACACACAACAGAACGTGAACATGCTGGTTACTAATAACTGACTTGCCACTTTAGTTATGTCTTAGTTTATGACCTACAGTGTGATTTTTGTTACCTGCTGAAGTTCCAGTTTCTGTGCATTTAGCTGCTCTTGTTGTCTCTCTAGTTCTTCTTTTTGTTTCTGAAGGTCTATCGTTTTCTGGTTCAGGTCTTTTTCCTCCCTGGCCAGATGCTCTTCAAATTCCCTCATCTCCTCATCAGTGTAGGCTTGGTTTTGTTCCAGAGTCTAACAAGACATCAATATTAACAAAACTATAGGATGGAGGTAGAAAACACAACTGAACAAGCTCAGCTCAAGTAAACTTTAATTGTTTCATTTATATATGTGTCAGATTAATGTATGTTCTGGATGTTGGTAAAACCAGATTTCTTGTGATTTTACAAATCTTGTACCTCCCAACTCTCTGGCTCCAGAAACTCCTTTTTCTTTGTGGCCACCAGGAACTCATCTAAGGAGACAAGCCTGTCCTTGTTGGTGTCCACCTAAAAAAACAACAGCCCACTGACTAAAAGCCAGCTTGAGATGATTTTGATATGTTTATAAGAAACATCACACTTAACAGTTCCTCTTTTTGCTAAGGTTATGCAATATAGCAACGCAGCAGCAAGTAACTTGCAAACAGCTCTTCAGTCAGACCTCGTTCATGACATGTTCCCTCATACGAAGCCTTTCTTCCTCCATTTCCACCATGTCATCTTCCTCATTGGCGGGATCATAGATCTTCTCAAGCTAAAGCAACAAAGTGCTGTCATTTTTCAAATTCCACAAGAGCACGCCATGTAGCTGGGAACTTTAAACAAGTACCTCTTTTGTAAACAATGACTCCAGCTCCTGTTCATCAAAATAACCATCTCCATTGGTGTCTGAAAAAACATACAAAAAAAATCTGAATGATAATTAAAATATAAAAAATTGTCTTTAAATGGATAAACTCAATTTGACATTGTAACTCTGATGCCAGTCATACCATGCAAGTTGAAGAAAGTCTTTGGATCAAAGTCCTCAGGGTCCAAACCGTCGGCCTCTTGCCAGACCTCCTTTAGCTGGTCCTGACTGCCCTGCACACCACACAATTCTGCTAGATGTTTTGACAGAGCCACCATTTTTTATATTCTAAAAAGTGTGTTTGGGTTTCTCCAACCTTGAGCAGAATTCAGCACTCTCTAAGAAGTGCCTGGTAGGATTTTTGATGGCCTTACCGGATGGTTTATCTTTGGGTGGTCAGCATGCTTCTTCTTCATCTCCTCATAGTGTTCCTCTTCCTTTTTCCTCCCCTCGTCATCCAGCGTCTTTAAGTGCTCCCGGCGTTCGTGCTCCTTCATCATCTCATACCTCTTGAACTCCTCATGACGCTCTTTGTCATAATTCTCCAGGTCTCTTGTTGCCTTTTGCAAGTCAGAGAGAAATGCATGCTCACGGGTGCAGCCTCTCCCAATCAACAATTCTCAAAGCAGCTGTAAGAAATGCAAAGCTAAATGGTGGATCTGCTGAACTGTTCAGTTTGTCTGAATGAATTAGACTGTCGGCTGTTGGGTGGGTGTTGCAATTTTACTTGTATCTCAAAAAACTTGGCTGAAATTAATTATACAGCTATGGATATCTTATCATGCACAGTTCTTTGGAATGTGAGATCACACAATTAACTCTGTGCTTTTAATAGTTCCCTGGATTGTCAGTTATGGCAAGCCGGTTTGTTGTTACACATTAAGTCCTACAGATATCTGCAGTATCTACAGATACTAGCTGCAAGTGGATGAACTGTCCTGACTGACATTATTAATGGGTATTGAAATTATGCAGGGAAAGGTGTAAATTTCTAACCAGATCTCAGCAGAACTTCATTAAGAAGGTATGGTTTCAGATGTTTCTGATATGGGTGCATCATCAGGAAAACATCTCATGAGTTTCATGCTGAAAATAATCCTCACCGCTGGCAGGTAGTTTTGGGAAGCAACCCCACAAAAGTACCTACTGATTTGATGAGTCGATCTAGATCTTCCACCTCAAAGGTGTGGGGGTTCATGTGATTTAGGTATTCAAACTGCTTGAGCAAGGCCTGGTGATCCACTGATATATCTGAAGGAAACAGAAGTAAGGTAAGCTACAGATTATGCAATAAATTGTCAAGCAAATTGATTCAGCTGTGGTCTTACTAGCAATAAAACAATCAAAAACCAGATACTAGATTTCTACAAACACCCCTCACGTTCTCCAAGACCTGTGCTGCAGACATGCTGTATTACCAACTGTATGCAAGTCACTGGTACAACTGCAGACTTGGACAAAACACATTTGTTCCTTTTGCAATCTTGCTGAGAAATGCAAATACGGATTTATACTGGTAAAGCAGATCTTGAGTTTGTGGCGGTCACCCAAACCCTTGAGTACAGGCAAGTCGGAACATGGAGGGGTACAGAATCGCCCGGATACCTTTCCCTCCTTCGATGTCTTGTTTGGCTTTGATCAGTGTCCGTAACCTTCCCACTTCTTGCCTCTTCAACTCATCCAGTTTCGTTCTCACATGATGGCTAACAAAGTCTAGCTCTTTGGCAAGCTTCCCTTGCTGTTTGAAAACACTTTATTACAAAAAATGTAAAATACGCAAAAAAAAAAAAATATATATATACAAAATTTGTTCTTTTGGTACCTTTATGTCCTCCATGTCTGTGTTATGGAGCTTTTCTCTGAAATGTTGGTCTTTCTCCAGAAAATCGATAACTTCTCTGAGGTAACGGTCATAGTGCAGTCCAGTGTCCTGCTGCCACAATTTATATTAAATCCAAACAACAAATTTCACTAAGAATGCAAGAGAAAAATTAGACAAGCTTCTAAGGAAGAAAAAAGTCCCCTAACATCAATAGTGCAAATATAAAATATTTGTTACATGATATGAATATATATTTTATCTTAATCAGTAATGAAACATTGGTTTCAACAGTGGTTACAAGTATAAATTGAGCTTCGATTCTGATGCAGGTGGATGTTTTAGTAGAAGTTCACGATTTCCCCTTAAATCCGTAGTACTTAAGATTTTAGGTTGAACGTGCCGTTGCAGCCTGCGGAAGTGCTTATCTTAGGCCTATGATTAAGCGTCGTTTCTCAATCGCAAGACACTTACCACACTTTGCGGCGGCTCTTGGGCTTTTTCTTCAGGGAGTCTCACCTTTGTCTTGTCCACACTAATGGGCACTGCCGCTGAACAGATCATCAGGCTTATAAGAAATAAGCAACAGCGGCTGAATCTCCTACTCCACCTCATCTGTAAATACATTTAAAACACACAGGCAGGAAAGGTTTAACCGTGAGTCTGCTGTCCATCAGTGCCATTCGAGCAACATCATTTACAGCAGTTATTTATCCGACGGTGAGTCACACCCAAAGAGCATGTCTCACGTTTGTTACAGGTTAGGCTGCTATTTAATCATACATATCCCATTTTTACAAAGTAAGCATACATGTACTTAATTTCAAACATTTTTGCATAAAAAATATGAATATAATAATCGCAGAATACTGGCAATTTACAATCATTATTGAAAACTACACATTTCATTCGGAAAAATAGGATGATAATGTAATTTTATTTCTAATGCACTGTAGAAACTTAGTGTAATTGCATTGATGTCCAGCTAGCCCGATGACCAGTATGAGTTGGTGCTGCTTGCGGTCTGATGCTGGTCAGCTCGACTTGCCTAACCGGTTTAATGATGCTTTGCCAGACCTCATTAGCTATATACACTACACTACCTGAGCAGTGTAGTGCACCGTCAGTTAGCCATCACTTGCCTCCAGGGTAATAAAAAAGCCCATGTGAAACTATCTGGTTTTGTTTTCCGCTTTTATCACTTTCTCCAATTTTCTGCGAGGGGCTGACATCACGGTTCTGGTACAATTATTATGGAGCGGTATTCTGCCCCTAATGTACAG
Source organism: Hippopotamyrus pictus (assembly GCA_026781145.1). Taxonomy (NCBI): domain Eukaryota; kingdom Metazoa; phylum Chordata; class Actinopteri; order Osteoglossiformes; family Mormyridae; genus Hippopotamyrus; species Hippopotamyrus pictus. Next base: position 4,305,461 of record JAODLC010000021.1, on the reverse strand, counting down.
TATTTCGAACGAACTAATGACCAGTGACTGCGATATTACAGTTCACTCAGGAAACACAAAATATGCATATATATTTTACAAAGCTAGCTAGCTGTGGTAGGCTACTTTACTTATACTGTGATTCCTCCAACATCTAAGGAAGAGATCTCAGATCATTGACATTTTCCTAAGTAAATGTTCACTTACTTTGTTGGCTATAGCTAGCTGTCAAGCTCTTTTTCCAGTCCCTTGCGCTGATTCTTACTCAGATGTTTCATTCACTTCTAGGAAGCCACCTCGCTGTATGTCACAGGACTGTTTTTTGTGCATAATTTTTTAAACCCACCCCCTTTCGACAAAAATTCCTATTACGCGACCGATTGCCATAGCAACCGCCCGCCCACCGTCGCGTTCATTGGACACAAATAGTCTCTCTTCAATATTTCGGTCTCTGTTTATGGAAAATTATTGGGTGGAGCGCCTGTCGGTTAATCTATTTGCAAATCAATTTTTCCAGCAAGTTACGTTGAGGCGAAACGTACGTGGCGCTCGTATGAACCAGCTCACTTTGTGATGTCAGGGGGTGACCATATGGGGGTGGGGGGATTTTAAAAACAGATAATGTTTTTTTTTAGGGAAATGATCAGTTTAAACCGACGTCCAGTAGTGTACAGTGAGCGTTAAATTTCTTTTTACATTCTTGTTACATTTTAATTTTTTTGTGTGTTTTCAGAAAGTGTCTTACATTGTTTTTTTCATTCAGTATACAACAAGCGCCTGGTTAGCTCATGTTTCAGTACCATTTGAACAACATATAAAATGCAAATATACCTAGATTTCAAACACAGACTGAGCGCAGAGATGAAGATACATGCGCAAATCCTACTCTATGGTGTGTACTAAGTCTGGAATGTGAGTGATTGACAGCCTCGGTCATTTACTGGTCTCCCATGAGGCTAAAACAAAGATGACATTTTGAAACCGTCATGAAAGAAACGCAGAGCTGATACAGTCGCTGAGCTGTCAGAAAAAGGAGACCCTCCCGTTTCCAATGAGGTTGGGTGCACGAATGTGTGACAGTATGAATATTAGGATGAAAGTATTTAATGCCATAGAATTACTTTACAGTCCATAAGCAATACATGGTGGTGATCTTCCTTGAAGTGTGTGCTATTTGTTGAAATACATTCAGTGTGTCCTAGTAAATTCTCAGGAAAATTCAGTGCCTGTGAAATAGCATGGCTGTAGTGATGTTGTCTCTAGCACAAGGATGAGAAAGTCCAATTAACAAACATACTTTATTTGCTATTTGCACAGGTACATTGGAATGCTTCTTTTGCTGACCCTATCATAATATCCATAGCTTGTTATGGGGGGGATCACAGCACAGAATCGGCTAGCATACAGTGCCCTTGGAGCTGGTGGTTAAGGACCGACCCTGCTTCAGGTCCCACAGAGATAAGACTGTTCTGCTGAGGCCAGGATGAGAAGCAGCAATCTTCTGATCACAGGCACAGAGACTTAGCCCACTGACCCACTCCCTGCCCCCCTACTTCGGCAAAGTGGAAAGATGAGCATAAAAAGTTTCATCTATGAAATACAGTCTGAGTTCTAGATGTTAGACATGCAATATGACAATACTAAAGGGGATTGACCTTTGTGGGTTGGACAGATATCTCGCTTCTTTGCCGTTTACATGTACCACTTCCTGTCAGTTGCTATTGGCTCTGAGAGGTGCAAAAACAAGACTCCTGTTTGTAAGCATGTCAACTTCAAATAAGTTCTAGAAATACTTCAGCTGACAAAGTTATTTAATAATATATACGGAAATGACTCCAAAGCTTTTTTTGCTTGTTTGGTGGGGAACTTTGATGGATAAAGGCAATCATATTTCGAACATGCAACCTGTTAACAAACTTGAAATGCAATGTTTTGAAACATTTAACTAGTAAAGAAAAACATTAATTAGAGCACGACATCAAAATATTACTACATAAAACATGACTAGATTAAAAAGTGACAAATGGAAATTCAGGCCTTTTGAAAATAAGAATGGTTTACATATGTATAATATGGTGGACTAATATAATGCTATTAGTAATTGCAGACTAGGCTGTTTTTCTTGAGATAGTGAGATAGTATGAATAAGCTGTTTTCCTTTTCAAAAAATAATGTCAATCTTTTCAGCATAAAACAAGTACAAGTAAAGAGCATGTTAAGCCACATACTTATCATTCTGAGATACACAACTAATGAACTGTAATGTCTGTGATCGCGTGGTTCGTAGAGTGAATTTACCATTTCTCTAGGGATTAGCTGATCCTGCTCTTTGAATTGCATGTTATTTCAGGTAAAAGCATCTGCTAGATAAAATGCCTCATTATGTACTTTTGCAATGCAATGCAGTGGTACAACTGAGACAAGATGCATGCCATTGCTAGGGATGCACATGCAAGACAAGCTATATAGGGCCCGTGCATGTCTTTGGAACCTCGGGGAACAAGCAAACTCCATAAGCATATAAGAGCAGATGTAGGACTTGAATCCCAGACCATGGTGTGAGCATGTTTATATTAATCACTAGATTAAAAGAGAATTCTGGGCAACAATTCTGCAACTAAATAAAAGTTTTATTGCCCAGGAGATCCACAGGGTGTCATTGTTACGCCACATAATTACTAGCACAACCGCAAGGACCGAGACAGGAACTGACGTTGTGTCTGCGAGTAGATGGATACATTTCTAACTGCAGGAAAATGGCCCCAGCGATCGCCAAGTTAGAAAGGTAGGAATTTTATCATCATTCTTCAAAAACCTTGCGATGCAAAAGTTAGGACAACGTGGCGAGCGCGTCTGCTTCGCCTCCAGCAGTTAATCGGGCCTTGTTCTGAAAATAGACGATGCCTGTTTTTGATTGAACTTCACTTTGTTGGCCGGTCAACTATTGATGTTTTAAATTATTCAGTATTGTATAAAGTTGATCAGCAGACAGAAGGAACTTCAAATAGTTGATGTTTTTCCGTCGGCAAGCTGATGACGGGTAAACAGTAGGTTCTTAAAGCACTGGCTAAATATACATGTTTTTTTCTGATTGCTACGATTCCGTATGTGGATGGCGGGTTTGAAAAGTTACTGGAGCTTTGTAATTTGTTTACGCCTGTTGTAGCTTGTTACGCCAGGTAGGATGCATATGTGGATTGTATGTATATACAGGTGTTTATCCGTGGATTAAATGATCATTTTGCATTGATTACCCCGACGGTGAGATTGTACATGTATCACAGGCGCTGCCTTTCTGCCTGCAAGACTCTCGTTAAGAATTGTGGAGTTTTAGAGAGCCAGCACTCTTTGTATTTTTAATTTGCATAACTGTGTGTTCTGTTCTTAATTTGGCTACATGTAGTGTATTTCGAATGTTATAACCGTCTTCGGCATGGTCACAAATATATTTTATGTGAAGCTTTCCCGCAATTTAGTTATGCTTGCAATATCCTAATTACGCAATATGTCAGATGTTAATTTTCATACATTTTTAAATTTATGGGCTAATTTTTCATGATTTTTTTAAAGCTACTCATCATAGAATTGTCTGCCGTGACAAGTGCTGTAATTATAGACATATTTTTATAAATTGCATACTTTAAATAATACGTTGCAGGTTGCATGCTGTTCAGAGAGCCGAATTAGAGGTGCTTTGATTTCCTTTTAGTTTAATGTTATTAATTTAGATGGAAAATTAGGCAAGAAAAGGTATTTGGTTTAAGTTTGTATTAATCGAAAACCGCTTGATGCAAATTGTTATTATTTATTTTGGTTTTAGCAATTTCCTTGGGAGATACGTCTGTTCTTGACGCACTGAGTTAATTTTTACTGGCTTTCTTTATCGTCGCATTACAGCAGAGGTTCAGCTCCTGCTCCTGTGTTTTTCTTAATCTGCCCGTCAGCCCAAATAATTGCAGCCCGCAGGAACAATTTGAATCGTTATCTTTTCATCTGAGGCTGAATCTAAGAGGCTGGTCTCTAGACAGCAGGATTGTGCATTTGTGGAATGAAGTCGCACTGTGTAAATGCATCGTTTGCAAAGGGCATAGTGTGCAGGGCCCCCCCTCTCGGTGTCTGTCATTTATGTGAAAGCTGAACTTTTTTTTCACCACTTGTTTTTCTTTGGCCCCCTCCAGTGAGACTGTGTTGCTTTTTGTATCATAAAATAAAATGATTTGTCGGAGTACTGTCTTTAATTATTTCTGACACGTTTACTCCAGTCTCCTTGGTGGCATTCTGGAAAGCCAGTCCATGTTAATTATTATAGGGTAAATGCTGAAACTAAAATGAAACTGGAATTCTCTGGTTATACCCCAGGCATACAGAAGTGACTTTTCTTGTTTACTGTTTTCTCCAATGAACTTGTGAGCATTTGAGCATTTGCTCACCCATCCTACATTTTCTACTCTGTACAAGAACCGTTGCCTCCACAACTAAGAAAAAAAAAAACAGTCTAAGATTGTTCAATTAAACTTGCCCGTATGAAAGGCAAATGCTGTAAAAACAAATCTTTAAACCCTGAGAATATGAAATAGTTAGTCATTTCTTGTTCAAAGATTTTGTACTTTGAGCTGTTGCTTAGTATCTTGTCACTGCCTGTGGCAGAATGGAGAAGGAGCTTTTTTTTCCCTCCCTTTGTTTTTATGGAGCTGAAGGCGTGTTGATACTGTTTTCTTAGACATTGGGCTACATTTCTTCAGCTCTGATTGAGGAGCAGGGGATGAGACATTTGCTTATCCAGTTTGGGATGCAGACATGGGAAAGGTTAATCTTTTGATACACAAATCCTTCTGGCTTTTGATTTCTCTCAATTCTGTCTCTCCAGCCCTAGCATCTTTAGATTTTCTTATCGGGGCTTTCGAAACACAGTAGCCATTTGTGTGAAAATGTATTCTTTTGAGTTGTAGCTGCTGATTCCTTTTCCTTCCAGCTCCTGGGGTGATCACAGGATGATTTCAGTGTTTGTTTATAACGTGATCTGTGAGAGAGAATGTAAATGTTTATTGCGACCTTATTTCCTCGTTGGTTCTGGCACGTGTGAAACTTTTTGCTTTGTTTTTAGCCTGAAGAGCACTGCTGCCGTTGCTTCTGCAACTATCTGGGACTTTCTGAGAATGCAAGCGGAATTACCTACGGTCCACTGAGTTGATTGTATGAGCCTATAAGGAAACTTTGCCTCATTCTCTGTGTTCATGCCCATTTTCTTTGCTCAAAGCTGCTCGCAGAGCTGTTTCCTGGGGGGTGACAAGTTCTTTCTTGTGTTGCGCCTTACAACGTGTTGGTGTTAGTATTTTGAGAAATCATACTCATCCATCCATGTTCCAACCTGCACAATTTTAAGGTTGAAATACAGCCAGCATCGCCTTCGCTACGAACTTAGATGGCTAGCTAATCTGTTTCTGTTGCCACAGCTGGGCTCCAAAGCTCTCCTTGCTTATTAGCTCAGCTGATAAGACTAGGAACTGGCATGTTCCCCAGGAGCCGACTGTGCGGCGGAGAGTCCTGTCTGGCTGCCTTGCATTCCAGATTCCTTTCAGTTTGACATAGTAGGCCCAGGCGTAGTGTACTGCTGCGCTACAAAGGAAGGAAGGGGTGCCCTTGTGGTGCTGTGTCATTTCTGGGACCTAGGTTCTGACTCACTGCCTGTGAGCACGGGAAGTTGTGGAGTTTGTAGTTCTGGGTGAAGACTAGCTGAGATGCAGCTGAACTGGTGGCGTGTACAGCAGGGTGGGTACAGAACCCCAAGAAAATGCTTGCTGACGGAGCTTTAATGGTGTCATTGCATGAGTGTCCCACCCGTGACTGAATAAAGCAGAGTTAAGAGCATTTGGGAATAGCCCTCTCAAGATGTGTCATTTTACTTCAGTTCCTTTTCAGTCAGGGAAAAGCTTGGCTTGTGAAAGGCTGTGTTGGCGGGAGGCCTGCTCACAGGATTGGAGGCTGTGTCCAACGTCGTCCTCGTTGCATAGGGAGGTGTGCAGGTATTGGCCGTGTTGGCGGGAGGCCTGCTCACAGGTTTGGAGGCTGTGTTCAATGACGTCCTCATGGCATAGGGAGGTGTGCAGGTATTGGCTGTGTTGGCTGTCGTGAATCTGTTCCCCTTTTCACCAGGGCTGTTGTGCAGGCATTAGTGTTCTTTCTATTTTAAATCTGACTTCTGCCTTCCCCTTTTTAAAAGTTCTTCATAAACTGTGTTGTCACTCCTCCTCTGTGGAAGTAGTGTGACCATAATTCTGGCGAAACGATTTTGTGGCAGACATAAAAAGCACAGGCTGCAGGGCAAAAAAAAACATGTCTACTTGCTACCGAATTAAATATCGGATTGCAACAAAGATGTTAAAAGCTCAATTACTGTAATCCTTAATCCTAATACCCCTGTAATTAAGACTAAATGACATGAAAATGTCATTCCTGGAACAGTAAGGTTGGTCTCCCTCCTATGTTATTCAGTCAGTCAAATCTTTTTGTGCTGAAAGACGTAATTTTCCTACAGCTTATGCTTCACTGAACCCATGAAGCAAAAATGTGTGCAAGCTCTCTTGTTTTTGTGGACATCCATACGAGAACACGTCGATCATGTTGATTTGTTTACTTAAAAAAAAAAAAAAAAAACTGATTAGTCTTTTTATCAAAGCAAAGAACTTGCTTGTGTTGCCTTTGACTGTTAGTGGAGTCTTAAAATAGAGGATAACGTCTGGGTCTCTGAAGACTTCCGTTAAATGTATTTGGGCTCTGAGTTGGGCAGTGTTTTATGTGTAATTAACCATAGATTTCTAGAAATAACTCATGAGTATGAATTCATTTTCATCAGAGCTGGGCAATCAGTTATTGACTAGGGTAACTGAAAATGCTAACTGAATTTCCTTCTTGCAAATGAGTAATTTGCAACCCTTTTGTGCATTTTGTGTACGATTATCTGTTTTTCTTTGTGTGTATTTCAGGACTGTGATCTGACCCCATCTTGGAATACATTGATACCAGCAGAGGACCTTCTACCATTCATACATGGAACCATCTAGTTGACATCATGGCCCAGATATCCAGTGGCAACGGATTCAAGCAGGACTTGTCCCCACCTATGGAGGGACAACCAAAGGGGATTGTGGGTAAGGAGGAGGCCCTGCGCATGGAAGTCGAGGCAATGGCCAAGCTGCAGAAGGTGAAGAGGCAGACCCATCCCACGTCTTCCTCAGCTGCTAAATCCCTGAGCCGTGAAGCTCAGAGGGCCTCCTCCAGCAGGCCAGAGAAAGACCTCATCGTCTTCCCAGAGTCAGAGACCAAGAAGAGGGCAGAGAAAGACAAGTTCCGGGATATCGATGTCGAGAAGCTCACCACAGAGGAGCTGGAGAAATTTCTGCTGGACGACAGCTTTGAGGCAAACAGCAAGGTCTCCAGACCCTCCTCCTTGCTGGGGTGCAACCTCAGTGCCTCCTTCCCTGGCAGTCAGCCGTATAACCGAGCTCCGTTTCACAGTGGCCCTTGGACACCTGCCGTTGGCGCCCCTTCTGCCTCTGCTCTGTCTACCCCAGCCCACCAGCAGACCCCCATCTTCCCCTCTGCCCCTTTCTCCAAGCCGCCCAGCACCTTTCAGAATGGCCTTACTGCTGGGATGCTCTTCAGGCCTTCCGAGCCCCTCTACTTGTCTCCCTTTGTGGCTTTCAGCCCCATGCAGCCCCCCACTCCGGTCGTCTACCAACCTCCCGCCGTCGACCCAGAGATGGCAAAGCTCTTCGACAAGATTGCCAGCACCTCCGAGTACTTGAAGAACGGGAAGTCTGCCGTCACTGACCTGGACCCTGGCAGCGCTACATCCCTTGCCCCCAAGCCGCCAGCCTCGGAACCCCCCAACATCAGCCGCTTCGATTGGCTAGACCTGGACCCACTCAGCAAGTGCAAGCTCGATGGAGAAGAGGCCCCTTCTGCTGTGGGGGCTGCTGTGACTGAGCGGGTGGGTGACCCATGGGATGCAGTGCTACTGGATGATGGTGATAGCGGAGCCACTGGCAGCCCCCCAGCTCGGGGGAAGAGCCAGCAGCCTGCTCTAAGGAGCTCCGCTGAGATGACTTTGCCCAGACGCAATTCCCTCAACATCCCTACAACGTTTTCATCAGAAACCCACGGCAACCAGGTATGGTGGTCAGGTGATTTACAACAGCTGACAGTCAGCTAATACCTTTGTGTGCAAATTTTGCCACCTGTACGCAGAATTAGATGTCACCTCTGTTATATGTAAACTTGTGTTGTTGCTAATTCAGCATTAGTATTATTTGGAGTTGCTACAAAGCAGGAGTAATACACAGCTATCAGTGATTTCAGTTTCAGATTTAAGATCTAGTGTTGTGACCAAATCTAGCCTTTGTATCCCTCCACATTTTGATTTTATTAGGGTTTTGTACAAGTCTCCTGCTGTCTTTCTCGCCATAAGCCCCTCAGTTTCTTATATGCGTTTCATTTCCTGCATCAACTTTATACGGTCAGTGTTAAACTTCCAAAGAGAAAAAAAAGACGCGTTTCCTGACTCGAAACTCGGTGGAGGTGAGCTGTTTTCTTCCATAGCTTCATACTTTTCCCAGAAAGCCCACTTCCTGTTTCATTGTGCTGCCAGGTGTCGTAATGGGACATTTGGTCTGACGTCGCACAATTCATCTGAAGCAGGGAATCTGTATAGGTGTGTGGGGGCTGAACATTGGAAATACTGTAGAAGGTGATTCTTTTACCATGTTAACAGGATCAAAGACCTGTGCCAGCACCTGACAATAGAAACATGTGGTCTTTGAAGAGTTACTGGATGCTGTCTTTAAACATAATTCTTGGTTGTATTTTTGCTGCGCGTTGATGTAATGGTGTGTTACATACACAATGAGGCACTTTGCCCATGTGTACGAATTGCTGGGTTAGTCAGCATGAAAAGGACGATATGGCATTCCTGGGTCCCGCAGTCATTGGTCTGCTGAGCCAAAGGAGCGGAAGAAGCCTGTTCTCTGGTGTCATGGAAGCGTGGCATGCGTGGTTTCTCTTTGGGAGGGGCGGGGTGGCATAGGTAGCCAGCATCCTGAACGGTCTTGGATGACTGGCCAGCACGACAGATACTGTGAAGGAAGGTGAAATGTCAGACTCACAAACCCTTAGTAGGATCAAGCCGGCTTTGCTTTGCTTTGCTCATCTCTGGCCAGATAAGCTCCACAAATGTCAAATTTGCTGCCTGTGTGCCCCCCCCCCATCCCCCCCCCGGGAAAGAGGGAGCAGCTCCTGAAGTCCACGTCTGCAGCCTGAATTCCATCCCCCAGCCTTGTGGAAAAGCTAGAGACGCGGTGGTTGATGTAGCATAACTGCCAAGTGACTCGAGTCACGCTGGAAGAAAACCACAGATGTCAACCAGCTGGGCTGATAGTGAGGCAGGTGTGATTGTGACCCTTCTGATCCAACAGGAATACTTTTGTATAAAACCCTTTCCTGCAGTTATAATACAGGGTGTAGCAGGCCTGGTGTTTGCTCTCTTTGTAGGGTTAATGTATAACATGTATATAAAGGCATAAACAGCTATTATGGATGTCATTTGACGGCACGTGGAGATCTTACCTGTCAGCTGCTTAAAAAGCGCTGTATCAAAATCCTGTGCAAATTAACAGCTGCTGTCTGCTAGAACCGACAGAAGAAGGTTAAGTATTTAGGCAAAGGAGCAACAACTGAGCCCCTCCTGCAAGCTGCAGGTTGCACCTTTACCAACAATAGGAACATTCTTGTGCTGAATGCACCGCAATCTGTGCTGTGTTTTTGGCACTGACTGGGTTAACTTGCAGTGGGTGTTGCTAGGAGTGCATCGATACCAGTACAGTGCTCATGTCACAAGGATGAGTATGAGTACATTACGCCGATGCCTGTAACCAATATAGCGTGACGCCCTATTAGCTATATCGTAAACAAGCAAAATAAATGACACCACAAAATGTGGAAGTACTTCAAAATTAACTAAAACCTTTGCATAGCAGACTGCAAACTGCTAAAATATCTTGAAGTATGAAAACAAGTTGACACCATCTAAAACCATCTAAACCACCTAAAACCATCTTCTTCAAATCTGGACCTTTATTCCAAATCTAGACCTTGTTTTCAGTTCTCCCAGATAGTTAGTTTAATAATTACTGACTCTGATTGGTCAGAGGCCTCACACCTGGCTCACAGGTAAAGAAGGCTGGAAAACCAACAGTGCTCGGACCTGGAGGACCGTGATTTGAATAACCCCGATCTGAAAGTATGATGAAATTGCCACCAGCATCATTCATTGTACAGCGGACACTAGCATGGAGAGAGGAAATGTCAAAGATCACGCTTGTGCAGAGAAAATAACAAGCTCTCACCCAGTGTTTCGCTCTTGACGGTCAAACCAAATGTCATAAAGATGGATCATGGAGGGGGTAATGCTTTCTGAGGTGGTACACGGTGGAAAAAGTTTGTGCACCATGGTTTTAGACGGTAGGCGGCATATTTTAAAATAATAATTAAATCGGTCCACTGATCTGTCGTTTTTCACAAAGATTGAAAAAAAGATGATCTGCACGGTGAAGACGTTTCCCTGAAGTAATTCTTTTCTCATCCATCCATCCATCCATCCATGCATCCATCCATCCAACTGCTCTAGGGCAGGGTGGTGGTGACCTAGTCTGGAAAAGTTAGGAGATACCCTGGACTGGATGCCAGTGCGTCCCAACATTCCCAGTTATTCTCCGTTAAATGCTGGTTATGACAGGCACCCTGTGACCACTGGGCAGGCCTGTGCTCAGCACCACCATGCTCAGTCACGTGCAGAATCTTCAGCCAGGGACCTTTTTCTTTTAAAGAGGAATTTCAAACTGACGTGGTTAGATTTGCTGGTACGATGTGGGTGTTTTCCTTTCTTAGCCCCGTGTCGCTGAATTTCTGCACAAGTTGGCCTACTGTGAGAAATTCCTTTAAAGGATATTCAAGGAAACTTTTGCTGTTTGGCACAAAGTCCCAGGTGGATAGTATTTTAAAACGTCATGTGACTTGTTTAGCTGTGAATAGAATTCACATCCTCATCCTCATTGTTCATAGGGTGGAGGTTACTGATCTCTGAAATACCAGTGTGCCCCAATCCCCCCAATTGTGGTTCGGGCCAACTTTCCCCATAATCTGACTTTTGTTGGTATTGTGTATTTCCCTACCCAACGTGTCTGGACTGTATAAAATAGATTTTCTTTTAAAACAAAAACAGGCTGAGTCATGTGTCTGTCCTGATAAGAGCTAATCCTGTCAGTGTCAATCACACTTTTCCTGGAGTGCCTGTTATCTGGCCTGTGCTGTGCTGTGCTGTGCTGGGCTGTGCTGTGCTGTGCGGAGCAGGCTAGCTCAGTGAGTAGATGTGGTGTTGCATTGCACCTTCAGGTTGCATAGCTTGAATGAGCCGTGCCTGTAGGGCACATGGTCTGCGTGCTTTCTCTTTAACAATGCATTCATTTGTGCATGCTTGCTTGTTTGTTTTTATTTCCTCTCCTCTCACCATCTGCAGATATGCAGTTCCACTGAATTCTGCCTGTTCCTCAGACTATACACTTATGAATGAGGGAGTGTGTATGTGTTGGGATGGGATGGGATGAGATCTGGTTCGGGGGTACCCTATCTTAGACCTGCTGCTATCTGGAACATCCTGTGGTTTCTGGGACAGTCTTAGACCTCGTTCGTTCTAGGACAGGGTGTACCCTGTATGAGGCTGTTTTTTGGTTTGGGGGATGCCCTGTCTTATACACAGTCTCCTTATACCATTCACTCTAACTGACTGAAGAGGATAGCTGTCGCAAACTAACACTGATGTTGTAATTCTACCCAGAATCTGTAATGTTGTTTTTCTTTTCATCACTGGTTTATTGTTCATTTCTTTAAAATGTTATATGTTTTAATTATTTTGAGTTATGTTTGTGTTGGTTTCGGCTAGCCAAGAGAGTGGCTCAAGTCTCTGTGCTTGTGATCAGAAGGTCGCCGGTTTGAGCCCTGGCAGAGCAGTTATGTATCCGTGGGCCCTTGAGCAAGGCCCTTAACCCCCGCCCCCCCCAGCCAAAAATATGGAGAGCATGATAGGGTCGGCAAAGAGAAACATTCTGATGCACTTGTGCAAATTGCTAATAAAGCATGTTTGTTTGCTGGTTTCTGTGTAATACTGTGGTTTTATTTTACCTTAAATTTTTTTCACCTTTTATTTTTTTTACCTTGTGCCAAGGTTGTCTTACTCGTAACTGTGAAAAATTAGCCTCACAGTCATTTGTGACTCAGTAAAGGGTATTAAATTCACTTGTATATGTAGTCACTTTGTACTTGGACTGCCGTGTGGGATAGCTGTATTCCAAAGCAGTTCCTTTTTTTAACATTCCCCTTTTGCCTGTCAGGTGGTGGCTAGCTAAGCCACAAAACAGTAAAGTACAGATAAGTCTCGCATATGACATGCTGATATTACTCAGCATGTCATCCTGTAGTGAGCGTTACATCCAACCTCAGTGGTGCTCCAAGACTGACCGCTTAGCCAACCTCAGGAGACCCCGAAACAAAAATCATTTCTTTTATGTTTTATTGAGTGTTCCTTTGACGTATTGAGTTTTTAAGGCAATATTTTCATTTGAAGTTAGTTTTGGAGTTTCAAAAGAGCAGCCTCTTACCTTTTATTTTTAATGAATGTCTACTTAGTAATTTCATATATTTATTTATTTTTTTTGCTTAATGGTAATCTTTCTCTTGTTTTTTTTCCCATGCATTTCCAGAATGAAAAGGGAAGTGAGAGAGCGCTTGTGAAGCACAACGCCCTTCACGACCCAGAGGCAGAGAACGACGAGGTTCTCTCCTTCTGCGAGGACATAGCAGTGTAAGCAGCCCCCATGGGCGGGGGCCCGGATGTCCGGCCATCATGGCCCATGGTGCGAGCCGTGCTTCAGCCTTCTTACGCCCTCCAGCGGGGCTGATGCAGCTATGCATCGATTTGTATCAAGATAATGGGTTCTCTCTCTCTCTCTCTCTCTCTCTCTCTCTCTCTCTCGATCTATATATCTGACTGTCTATCTATAGGTGGTCAAAGGAAATGTTTAAAGATGTATCGATTGGCCATACGAAGTCGGGTAGTGGACTAGTCAAAAAATACATGGGTGTTTTGGGCGTTTGCTGCAAACACTGACCTGGGGCTTCGGGGGAGGTTTGAAATGGACGAACTTCGACAGGCACGATATCATAGTTTTACACCAACATGAAGATCATTTTCTTCATTTTTCAACGTGATCATATTTTTTTTTGACTGCTTAAGACTTTTGCACAGTACTGTATGTTCTCGTGAAGATAACGTGCCTTTGTGTGATATGTGTTTGTTGACTCCAGCCTGAGGCACGCGTTTCGGCACGAGGACCTGGTCACCAACCCTGGCTACGTGCTGAGCCCGGTGATCCCGCAGCGGGAGCTGAACGGGGACAGCGGCAGCAGCGTGAAGGTCTCCATCGAAATCTCCGACTCCCTGGAACCTGTCACCTTCACCTGTGATGGTAAGCGCCCCCCCGCCTCCACGCAGCTCCCACGTCTGGCCCTCGGTCTCCTCACCGCTCTTTTCCGGGACGCTCGTGTGTCAGCGCTGAGAGCCGTCAGCGTGCCACACAGGGAAGCCTTTCATGGCACTTCGATGAAAACAAAGAGATCACGTCCACCCTGGTACCCAGTCGACTTTTTATTACAGCAGTGATGTCGTTGAACATGTGACTGTGTTTTTATGTATGAAATACTGCATATATAGCAAACAGAATGCTTATGCTTTATATTTGGGCATGGCCTCATACGTGGTATTAACTAAATAAAGACAACCACAAAAATCAAAGCGAATTAAAAAGAATAAAAATGTGTTTTGAGTAGTGATTTAAAAGTAGCTAATATAGGTGCTGTCCTTATGTGAAGAGGTAAGGTGTTCCACAGTTTCGATGCTGCTGAAAAGCTGTGATCACGCCTTAATTTCAGTCTCGACCTTGGGACATTCAACTGCGTCTGATCAGCGGTTGCGGTGTTACGATTTCCCTTGTCCTAGTTGTCAGGAGGTTAGGAGTGGACAGGACTGTGGATTAGGAATCAGTTGTGTGTTTTTTTTTTTTTTAAGGAAGTACACAGTGTTCCCTTTCTCTTATAAGTGACATGTGGTAAGTGTGATCCTCAGAGAAGCTGCTCTTGCGCAAAACCTAGACAGGGCCTTTTGCTGTGGTCTCAGTCATGCCTCTTCACGGAGGTTTAAGAGCTCTCCTGGGCCAGCCAGATACTGCCTTCCTTTTGGCCAGGACCGTTGCCCGCACAGTGCCAAGCAGGCCTGCCTGGGTAACACCCCCCCCCCTTTCAGCAATTGGTCCACCTTCCTCTCGCCTCTCGCGTTGGCAGGAAATCAGGCTGCCCTTTGTTGCGAACAATCCAACTGTGCGGCAATCATGGGGAGCCGGTCCCTTCCCTGCGCAGGGCCTCCAGGGACCTTAAGTAAAGCTCGCCTTTAGAGCTCCGTCGTTTAACTGCTCCGTGTCCTTCCCCTGGCACGCTGCTGATGCGGACCGCTCCACTGTGCATGGCTAGACCTGCCGCTTCAGCTGTCACAGATATGTTTTTTTTTTCTTCATTTTTATTTGTTATTTTCTCATCAAAATTTTCTTTTAAATGTTTGTCCCATTTGTTTGGATCAGGCCTGGAGGTCTGATGCCATATAAACCCAAGGTTTTATCAGAATCAGAGTGATGCTGCACACACACACATACACATACACATACACACATGCACACACATACACATACACACATGCACACACATAGGTTTGTAATGACATTTTTGTGGGGACACTCCATTCACTTCTATGGGGAAAACTCTAATCCCAGCATGACAACCTTAATTCCTACCTATCCCTAACCTTACCCATAAGCATTTTTACTTTTACTTTTTTTGATTGCATTCACAGGTGGGGTCCCCACAATGTAATATACACATAACACACACACACACACACACACACAAAGACAATGGTCACACACAGTTCGATTGATATATACATTGTGCATGTGTGAGAGATAAATGTGTATTCCTACACTTTATACACCCTAGTTGTATTTCATACCTACTTCCATCGTGGTTCTGCCGTCTCAGGTCACGCGCAGCCTCGCCTGCCGTCCCCCGTGGCCTTGCGTGTCACGCTCCCGGGCCTAACTAGCAGGTGCCCTGCGAGGGCCTCGCCAGAAGGAAGCCGGCTGTCACTGGGCCTCCGTCTGCTGTTGGCTTCCCTTTCTCATTTCCCGAGGCTGCTTGCCACCGAGAGCTGGCCCTCTTTCTGAAACAAATTCACTCTTTGGCTCGTTTAAACCTGACCAAAAGCCTGACTGGCATGGCACTATCTCTCGGGGCGCACCCAAACATGGACACGGGCAGAGCGGAGCCCTAAACTCGCCCTGTTTGTGGTTGGTGGGTGGCATTTTAGCGGGGAAAGTCTTTATAATCCCAAGTCGGCTTGCGTGGCATTATTGTTATTTATATTTTTTGAGACCCATTCATTAGGAAGATGAAGCATTGTGCTTGTTTAACAGCTGTCAGCTGTCCTATCAGGGAAAAGGAATCTCATCCATTACGTTAATGTATTCTTCTCCCCTCCCGCATTGCCTGACTCAGAGCCCTGCCAGGACCTCCTGCCTGGCATCTATATTGCCGGGTCTTAGGCTATGGCCTCACTTAGCATGTCATTCGAATTCCCAGTCCCTGGGTGGGGGGCCGTGGGTGGTTCCCCCCTCCTCCACCCCCGTCTCCTCTTTCATGTGGATCTGTGTGACTTAGATCTGTTTGGTTATGCATTCTTACTCAACATGTGAGCTTTCTGAATAGAGTATTTCAGCAGGAAACCTCAAATATGCATGTCCCCCCTCCCCGATATTTGATGCCCCCCTGTTATTGCAAGTCTTCTGAAACATCCCAGAATGATCCTGAAATTACCGTAACCAGTGTGTTTATTTTCTTTTGAACACTTTTGTGTTCTCTCCTTCGTATTTTACGTACAGGCCCAAAAGGATGTTGAAGTATTTACTAGATTAACTTGGAGTCTTAAGCCCCAGTTCCAGCCATGGGTGTGGTGAATATTATTACTGGTTCTTGTTTTTGTGTCAGATGCCAGCGATTGGAAATGATGATAGTGGTGGTAGAGATGATCATGTTTTCAAAGAAAATTCGGATAACATCTCACATTAGGCTTTAAATACTAAATCTATTGACTGCTCTCTAACCAATTTTGTTTTTTTCCATAAGCATTAAGTACCCCACTGGCATGTGGTTTATCTTGGTGGAATTAATAGACCTCTCCAGTGGAGGGTGCTTGTTGCATTTTGTTTGGGTCTATTTAGCCTTGTGGGCCGAGCTGCAGTGGGTGAAGGTCCACTGGACCTCACTTTTATGCTGGTGGCACAAAAATTGATTCAGCTGCAGCATATTCCAGGTTAGACCAGTTATAGCATGAACACGTTCCTTAGGGCAGTGTTTCCCAAACCGGTCCTCGGGGACCCCGAGATGGTCCATGTTTTTGCTTGCTCCCACCTCCCTGCCAGACCGTCCACATTTTTGGTAGGGAGCTGGGAGGGAGCAAAGAACATGGAGACTCTGGGAGTCCCCAAGGACCGGGTTGAGAAACACTGCCTTACTGAACCATGAGGTGGACAGATAAAGATCATTTGATCTGCCTCTGCTGATGATCTTACTTGCCATGCCTGTCTCTCTCCCCCCCCCCACCCCATGGCATTTCTCTTTCACATTCTCTCTCACCCTGTTATCTCCTATTTTCCCATTATCTCTCATTCTTTCTCTCTATCCACTCCCTTCTTTCAGTGAGCTCTCCGGTGGAGCTTCTCATCATGCAGGCTCTGTGCTGGGCGCACGACGACCTGAACCAGGTGGACATTGGCAGCTATCTCCTCAAAATATGTGGCCAGGAGGCAGTCCTGCAGAAGTAGGTCCCTCGTTTTTGGAGGGGGTCCTGCCTTTGCCGGCAAGGAAGGGAGGAGGGGATGGGGACGTGTGGGGGAGGGGGGGGTGAAAAAGTACAAAAACAAGGCGTGAGCCAACATTCCACATTCAGGGGACTGTTTTTCTTTAATTGTGTTCAGAAAATGTTTCCTTTGTGCTCTTTCACTCATTGAATATCAAAACCGATGAGAGAATGAGGTTGATGCAGCAGAATGAGGACCAGACGGGTCAGTGGCTCAAGTTAAAAGGATGTTTCTTCACGACCAGCCTTGTTTGAGGCCGTATGTTTACGGGCGCACGCAGCTTTGCGAAAGCTTCTGACACATCGCACATTTATTTCCCCTCTTAGTCAGCTTTCCTTTGAGTTGTTTTTGTATTTTGTTTCTTTTTCTTAATCGCTTGTGTGTGTTTATTGTTTTGTGAGATTTTGGCGGACGAGTCATGTATGCAGGAATTCATGGAGTTGGACAGTCTTTTCCTTCATCCAGTGGGCAGACTCCATACAAAGGGGGAAATGGGGCACGTAACTGCTTGTATGTCATGGACTTGATGAAAAGGTCCATCTCACTTTGTATCTGGTGGGGAAACCTACCGAAGTTGGACTGTGAGAACTTCAGGCTGCTAATCATTTGTCTCCCCCGCTGTCCTGCCCCACACTCCTACCTTGACTTTCTGTCGGCTCAGCAAGCACAGCTTGGGCAGCCATGAGTACGTCCAGAGCTGCAGGAAGTGGGAGACTGAGATTAAGCTTCAGCTCCTCTCCAAGAGCACGATCAAGAGGGACCTGGCACGCACGGTGAGGCTTGGGCCTTATCCTCATCACACTTGGCCTGGAGTTGAGTGCTCTTGGAGGTGTACTTATGAGGCCATCAGAAGATGAGTTGGATGAACGTTGAACATTACTCTTTCAGTGATGGGAAATTCAGGTCCAGAGAGTCCACACCAAGATTTTAGATGAATCTCAACATGTGTATTTGACCGCATTTGTGTTCTCGTGTACTGGTTTTGCAACATCTTCCATTGTCAAGGACCAGTTCCAATACTAGGAACACAAGTAAAGGATGTGGTCTTTCTCCGCCCCTAATATACATGATACATTGGTTGCATCCTTGCTGAACGAGACCAGTCCCATGATTCATTGCGCCCCAAGTTTGTTATTGGAAGGCAAGTTAGCAAGACTGGTGATGCCAAGACCTTAAGTATAGTCTTTGTGTTCTTGGTATTAAGATTCACCCCTAGTTTCAACCAACCAATTGAGTATAAAGAGTCACAGTCACAGAGTACTCAACTGGTTGGTTGAAACTAAATCTTGGTGTGGAGTTTTACGCTCTGGACCTCAACAACCCATCTCTTTGCTCTCTAATGTTTTGAAGCTTCTAAAATTTCTTCTCGGTTGTGCAAGCTCTCCCTCCTTCCATATTTGCCCCAGAGAAGCCCACAGAATGTCCTGAAAGCCCCCCACTTCAGCCCATGCTTGAGGTTGCTGCGGTCGGTGTTGTGTGACTTGCCAGGAGCGACCTTGGTCCTTCTCAGTGACCGTGGCTTTGAGAAAGTAAGTAAAGGCAAGCTGTTGTCTCTGTGCACAGGAGGATGACGATACTTCCCCCATCGTATTGGAGAAGTACCTACATCTGGTGGAGAGGCCTTTCAAGGAAACGGTTACCAGGTATTATAGGGATAGGCATCTCCATCACTGAGGCCGATGTGATACACATCTCCATACAATGCAAACAATCCAATGCATTAAAGATCCATATGAAGCCACTACTCATGGGGTACAATATGATTGATCCCTATTGTGATTCAGTACGATCTGACATGATTTCATTTAGCACAATGTGATTCAGCGTGATTCGAAGCAAAAGAACGATGCTGTTCAATTAAAACAGTTTCAAGGCTGGGAATCAATCTAAATATAAAATTAATTGTCAAATTATTGCACACATTTCTGAATAATAAAGACGTAGAGGCTCTACTAATAATTGTATGTTGATAAACTGGATTTTACCATTGCAAAGAAACAATGCATCCCAAGTTCATTCCAAATTGTATCCAGTAAACACTTTTTTTAATCGGGGAAGTCGCATCATAAACTTTTATGTCGGTGCACCGATGTGAATCGATGAATTTTCCCATCCACACAATGAGTCGTGGGTGTCAATGTCATGGTTCTTGATTCTGCTTTGTGGGCTTTTTTGTTTTTAGGCACTCTCTTGTTGACTACCTGGAGAGCTATCACAATCAAGTCAACATCTGCCTGCAGAACGAGGTACACAGCTGTCTCTCGATTGCTAAGATGGGGACTTTGACGTTGAAGATCAAGTGACAAGTTGTTGGATGCTGT
Source organism: Hippopotamyrus pictus (assembly GCA_026781145.1). NCBI lineage: Eukaryota > Metazoa > Chordata > Actinopteri > Osteoglossiformes > Mormyridae > Hippopotamyrus > Hippopotamyrus pictus. The sequence continues at coordinate 4,286,092 of JAODLC010000021.1, read as the reverse complement.
TGATTGCTTCCTTTTTGCCTAAAAAGAGACCAAATGCCTCCTCTGTTGTGATACTGACATGGTGTTTTTTTTTATGCTAGTAGATGCATGATGAACAATAAACTATTAGTGAATAAACAGACTCCGCTTTATATTGCCTGCACATTGTGCTTAATCTAATTCCAACCTTCAAAATGCAGTTGTTTGCATTCATTTATTTAGCTGATGCTTGTTTCAAAAGTGACATGCATTTAAGAAAGCAAGAACGGACACAAGTACTTGAAGCAGTTGGGAGATAAGGGACTTGCTAAAGGGCCTGATGGTGAAATCACTATGCTGACAATGGGATACGAACCAGCAACCTCCTGTTTTCAGGCACAGAGTCCTATCACGCTGAGTCACACACTGCCCCCATGTGTACCTACAAACCGATCTCGTTCCAAACATTGATTTATTCTGTCTTATACTCTTCATAAAGGCAAGTAAACATCTTGCTTTGCATTTGCAGTAAGGGCGAGGGCTCATCTCCTGTGTCTGTCTCCTGCAGAACACCCAGTACAAGACCATGGAGCACGTGATCCAGACCGTGAAGAACATCTGCTGTCTGATGGACGAGGTGGAGTCCATGGCAATCACTGAAGCAGTAAAGAAGGTCAAGCGTTCTGTCAACCTCCCCAAAACCAAGTCCTTTGAGGTGAGCCGGGTCTTCCGTATCACTCTTGGTTCATGGCTTGGTAGCTAATGGAAAATGTGACGACACCATAATATATATTGTAATCTATATTGTGTGCCGCAAAACATGCATTTGGGACCTGATTTTTTAATGCTTGATTCATTTGTTTTTTTCAGGCTGGTATAAAATCCTCAGATGGCTCAGCAGATGGTAAGTCATGGCCAAGGCTTTCAGATTTCGGGGGTGGGGTGACGTAGCGTGTTGCTATGTTTCTTGTCGTTATGAATTAAAACATGTGGTTGATGCAACACTCCTTGCTCTTTGGCCCTCAGGCCACATCCACCCAGTGGAGGAGAGCCTTGCTGGCCTCACCGCTGCTGTGTACGACCTGATCAAACTGTACCTTCGCTCGTTCTGCCCCCCATCGGCCAGCGGCTCTGAGGGCCAGCCTACCAAGGGCCAGCCGAACGAGGTCCGGGACAGCAAGGAAGCCTCAGACACAACGGAGCACCTGCAATTCACCCTGGTTGCTGTGCACGGCATCACTAACGTGTGGGTCAGCAGGTACGGTGCAGCACCCCCTGCTGGTGGCTGTGTGGGTATCAGGAATATTAAACACTTGTTGGTTGTCAGAGAAGCTGGACTTGGACCAGCATTTGGCTCACTTGATGAGCAAGTGTTTAGTTAAGCCCAACATTAATCGTGTCACAAAAAAGTGTTTTATTAATTCCAGTTGAAATCAGGCCACTCAGTACTGAAGCCCTCAAATCATGAAATATGTAACGGCCTATAATTAAAGGGTGGATTAATTGTCTGTCTACTTTTTGGCTCCCTGGACAGGACATATGGCGTTTCGCTGAGAGAAATCTTCAATGTATATATCATAATCAGATGTTGTAAGTGTGAGCAGGGTCCCTGGTGTTGTTCCCAAGCCTCCTTGAAGGTGTACTTCATGGCTCAGTCCACGGTTCCTGTCCTTGCAGATTAAAATCGGATCTTGTATTTTTTTCTGCACTTTGGTCCCGTTCCCCCAAACAGACCGATCCTCACATCCTGACTGGTATTTCCTCATGGTGACGCCATCACAGTACTGTGATTTCTCAGCCAGATCAGCACCATGAAACTTGAACTTGATAGATGGCCAGTTTCTGTCCCCTAGGGGAAGTTTCTTTACTCAGGGGGTGGGGGGTGGGGGTGCTGTGATTGCACGCTGCAGGCAGCTTGTTTAGCTACGTGCAAATGATGAGGTCATGCTCATCGGGGAGCACATTCAACTTTTGCCCAGCAGTGAGGAGTGTTTTGAAGCCCCTTGTCCGTCCTTGGCTTGGACAAAAGTGCCCCCCTCCCCATTTGTGGCCCGTGTTCGACTCTGCCCTCATTCCCTCGTGTGTTTTCTTCCCTTTCATAGTCAACAGTCGTAGGGGGCAGGAACATGGTAGGTCGCCATCGCCATTGCAGGAAGTGAAAGGCGTGGTCCAAAGTGCTGCCACATTTTCTGCTTTTGGGCCTCCTGGTCGCATGCCCAGCCCAGATTAAAAATGAACAAGACCCAAGCTAATAATAGGCTTTTCCCTGGAGCCATCTCCTTAGAGCTCACTTGAGCGCTATATTTAAAGAATATTCCCAGACACATCCTGCTGGAGTTCCCAAATCAGGTCTTTCATCCGAACTGGGTCCCCGGTGCTCTGGGCTGTTACAGGGGTGTAACTGAAAGTATCAGCCATGACATGAATGTGCTTTAGTAACATGGTGTCATGCTTCATTAGTGTGACAGTGTTGGGAATTAAGTCATTGCAGAAGTGTTTTTTATATATATAATGACGAAAGTGTGTGTTATCGTGGAAGGCACATAGTCTGATGCTGGACTGAAAGCATACATATCTCCATTCTGTTTTTTCTTGCCTTTGACCACGCTTGCACCTCTGTAATAAATCCGGAACAGAAGTTGCATGCTAACAGCTGGCATTTTCTCCTCTTACGTTCTTTCAGCTATGAAAAGTACTATCTGATGTGTGCCCTAACGCACAATGGAAAGAATCTGTTCAAGCCAGTTCAGTCCAAGAAGGTCGGCACGTACAAGAATTTCTTCTACCACATTAAATGGGATGAACTGTAAGTGACTCGATACTGTTATGGGACTTCAGAAAGGCTGTTTTCATGTCCTGAAAAGCCCTCTTGTTCACAGAAATTTTTCTTTACCCCCAGGATACATTTTCCCATCCCGGTTGCCCTCCTGCCCTTGGAGTCAATGCTGAGCCTTTCCTTGTTTGGAATTCTGAACCAGAATGCCAACAGTTCACCCGATTCCAACAAGCAGCGCAAGGGACCGGAACTACTGGGCAAAGTATCCATGCCCCTGTTTGACTTCCGACGGTAATTTTAATAGGATTGCATTTGCAACAGTTTGCAACAGCCCAATAATTTATTCTCATTTGCGGGCATTGCAGTGATAAAGAGTTCATTTTTTCTTTTGTGCCCTGGGATTGTCTTCAGGGTTCTGGCTCGTGGGCCCAAGCTGTTGAGCCTGTGGACCTCCCCTACAACAGCCCTGGCTGGTGTCACGGGCCGCAAGAGGAGCCCCGTGGAGAGGATCGTGCTGCGGGTGTGCTGGACCTCCTAATGAACCCATTTGCTGAGCAAACAGGCTTTGATTAGAACATCTTGTGACTGTACAGGAGACGTTTTCTAACTTCGATGTAAAGAGCGATCATTAATGAATACTCATCACGTCCAGTATGGCAGCCTTAGAGCCTTGGCACACAATTTGACTTGTGTGCCTTGTGTTAGTGCTGTTGTTGGTATGCCTTTTGGTACTGTCAGGATCCTGATGTTGATGATGATGATGATGATGATGATTATTTACTATGCTGCTTCTCTGGCATGTTCTCCCCCCCAGGTGGACTTCCCCAGTCCAGCTGTGGATATCCTCTATGTGGGGCCCCAGGCCACCAGCTGCCCCGACCCCCAGTCACTAGAGGCCCTTGACCCTGACCTGACTCGCCGCATCGAGAAACTGTGCAACCGGGCCTCCATGTTTGGGTACGAGAGTCCTGCTCCGACCCGGGTCAAATCTCATGTGCAATCAGCAGAGCTTCTGGATTATAAAAAGGCCATAAGGATGTAAAATGTTACAGTGGCCCCTGGCCAGAGTTTTCCCCCTGGGGGAGTATAGTCTCCATACAGCTCAATCATGGGTGGCGTATCCAGGTCATGGCTGGCTGGCCAGTGTTCAGTTGTAACCCCCCCCCCTTCCTTCCCCAGTGGAAAATTTAAGCATGCACTTAAAATAGTTACGTCTGCTTTTGAAACAAAGTTCCCTTTCAGTGCCAAGAGTAAGCAGGGCTGATGAACCACACCCCAACCGAGCAGTAGGAGTGGTATGATTCTGATGACCTACAGGTTGATATGGCCTGTCGTTACCATATTAGCTGTGACTGAGAGTGAATCTCAAATAGAAACAACTATGAAGAATTTGAGAAAAAGTTTCCAAACCGGCAACGGAATGTTCCCTCATGGGTTGAAATTTGCAGGAAGTGAATGTTTTTTGCTGCTACTTTTGGCTGTTGATGGAAGTCCTAGAAACCCCAGTACTCCGATAATTCCCCTTGACAGCGTGAAACCCAGACACCCTGTCAGACAGCGAGTGGGACACTGCAGCGCTTTCACTTCCCCCGTCCTTGGGCACGAGCTTTATTGCTTCGAGACGCCTGTAATCATGGACCTGAGAGCCACGCTCAGCTTAACTGTATATTTCCACTCGGCGGATAAATTTTAGGAGGTGGAATTTCTTTTCTCCCTTTCACATTGGTGCCACTTTTGCAGATTTTTACTCCACTTTTATTTTTATGGGTGCAAATTTTCCAGTAGCTACCAAGACCTCTGCAGACCTCTGGTCATCCACCTCTGATTATCCTCTGCTTTTCACCAGGCTGACACGTGCCGACCGACAGCTTCTGTGGGACAAGCGGCACTACTGCTGTGCCTATAAGCAGAGCCTGCCCAAGGTCCTGGTCAGCGCCCCCAGCTGGGAGTGGGGCAGCATGGCAGAGATCTACACTCTCCTGCACCAATGGCCACCCCTGACTCCAGTCTCCGCCTTGGAGCTGTTGGACTCCAAGTAAGTTAAGCACAATCGACTAGAGCTGGACACACAGTTGAAAAATACTGGTCATACGTTTACATTTCTCTGAGTGAACAGGAACCAGTTTGAATGTAGATAACAGGAAGTTGGGGCAACTGATACAAACAGAGAGGCAGCCTCTTGTTCCATAAGCACCTAGACTGTAGTGTTCTGATTGATTTGGCCAATAAGCTGTTGGCTAGTTTGGGATGACCCAAGGTGTTCTGGGGGGGGGGGGGGGCAGGTTTGCAGACACTGAGGTGCGGAGTGTGGCCGTTAGCTGGATTGAGAGCAGCAGCGACGACGAGCTTGCCGTGTATCTGCCTCAGTTGGTGCAGGTGAGCCCTTTACCTGCCATTAACCAGATGCCATTAATTGTATTAATCAGTTGTTCTTGGTCTGAGGTAGCCATTTTTGAGATTGTCCTGTCTGCCCAGGCACTGAAGTTCGAGTGCCACCTGAAGAATGCCTTGGTGATATTCCTGCTCTCTCGAGCCCTGGGCAATGTCAACATTGCCCATTACCTTTACTGGTGAGTTCCTCTGGGCATCCTGAGTACTCATCAAACCTAACCTGGTGTGAGTGTGTGTCGTCGTCGGGCCTGTTGATGTGACCCAGAATTGCTGAGCAGATGGCTTACCCGTGCCCTGCGCTCCCCAGGCTGCTGCGGGACGCAGTGCAGGACCCCTGTTTCGGCATACGCTACGAGCGTGTCTTGGGAGCGCTGCTGTGCCTGTGCGGCGCGGGGATGCGGGCCGAGCTGGACAAGCAGGCTCAGCTGACGCAGCTCCTGGGGTCGCTGGCTGAGAAGGTGCGGCAGGCCAGCAGCTCCACCAGACCGGTGAGGAAGTTCTTCACAAGGAAGGGGGGTGGGGGTCACTGCTCCTGAATAGACATAGGGGGGGCGCTGTTTCTCCTTCAGGTGTAGCAAAAGTGGTTTTCAATTCTCCCCCTTCAGGCTGTTCTTCAGGAGGGGCTGGGAGTTGTGCAATCCTTCTTCCAGAAGAACACCTGTCGACTGCCCCTTAGTCCGAGCTTGGTGGCCAAAGGCCTGCTTGGGAAGGTGAGACAATTAGCTGACTTTGCATCACACTCCCCTGTGCTTATAACAGCCCCAGAACACTTGGCTTCTCAAGAAATGCTGGATTTAAAGGCTAGCAGAGTGCTGCTTTTCGCTTGATGCCAATCAGGACGTGGCGTGCCAACACTAAAGTCTAGCCTGGCAGTTTTACCTTCGCTTCTGGAAGGACGTTTAGCTTAGTAAATATTTGACTCTGATCTTTAACTGGGAGCCTCCTTTGTTAAATCCTCCTTTTTGTTGCCATGGTTATATAGTAATTATCTGTGCCACTTCTGTGAGAAGACACACGCATATAGGGTTTTCTTTTGTCTTCCAACAGGCCTGCTCCTTCTTCAATTCCAACGCGGTGCCTCTGAAACTCGCACTGGTCAATGCCGACCCACTTGGAGAAGAGATCAATGTTATGTTCAAGGTAGGACTTAGTGGAAGTTGGCCAGCCTTAACATGCTGGGAAAACCCAGCTATATCTTCAAGATAATGCGTAGGAGGTAGAAAATGGCTGAAGAGTATCGCAGATGAATTAAATATTTACACCGTCCTCTTTGGTTTCCAGGCAGATAAAAGATCTAAATAAAATAATCAGAAAGTAGTCTGATTCTTTAAGTATCACTTGGTTGGTAAAGCGATACGGCTGATGGAATTGATTTATGTACTTAAGAAAATTCTTTTGGTGTGGTCTATGTTTAAAATGTGCTCTTTTTTTGTTTACTGAAACATTTCAGCAATGAATTTTCCATGAGCCGATATAAACCTGATCCTTAATGTGCATACCAGACCCCAGCTAGAGTACGTTTCTGTGGGATGTGTTTCATTGTCTGGGAGCAGGGGAAACTGGTGGAGTGCTGTGTTGGATAGTTTAGTCCCTCTGGTGGCAGGTATACATAATTACAAATGGATTTTTCACAGCATAATCACACAATTTCCTGTGATTGTTGTGGCATTATGTACAGCGCACATTGTATGGTTATTTGACGGCGGTCCTAGTTTAAGGAAAAAAAAAAGACTTGTACAGTCTGTGAATGATTTCATATTGTGAATAATTTTTGAAGTTAGAATAACTAAATGAAACTGCCAGTTTAAAGAACAGGGGGTGTTTTTTTGTGATCACCTGTGCGTAATATGTTTGTGCGTGTGCGTGACAGGTGGGGGAAGACCTCAGGCAGGACATGCTGGCACTGCAGATGATCCGAATTATGGACCGGATTTGGCTCCAGGAGGGTCTGGACCTACGAATTGTCAACTTCAAATGCATCTCCACCGGAAAAGACAAAGGTAGACCTTACAGACCGTACAGGCTGCTGCTCGCCCAGCCCACGTACACCGGAACATTCCGGAAACCGAGGGGCTTTGTCGCTATGGATCAAATTTGGTGTTTAAGCCCTGTCTGCCGCTTGCTGCTTCAGGCATGGTTGAGCTGGTCCCAGCCTCTGAAACTCTACGGAAGATCCAGGGAGAATATGGGGTGACAGGCTCCTTCAAGGACAAGCCGCTGGCGGAGTGGCTGCGCAAGTACAACCCAGCTGAGGAAGAGTATGAAAAGGTAAGAAATATCGTAATGGTACCTGTAGCCCCACCACGACCTGCATGAAACCAGTATCTCTGGGTCATGGGGGACTCTGCAGTGGATTGTCAGAGAGAGAGATCTGTAACGGTACCGTTCTGTGGTGCTTCTCCTCCTAGGCATCCGAGAACTTCATCTACTCATGTGCGGGCTGCTGCGTGGCTACGTACGTGCTGGGCATCTGTGACCGACATAACGACAATATAATGCTTCGCTCTACCGGTCACATGTTCCACATCGATTTCGGCAAGTTCCTGGGGCACGCACAGATGTTCGGAAGCTTTAAGAGGTATGTCGACAGTCTCGTAAGCGGTATGTTGACCGACTGCAGTCTTGCAGCGTGCGTTGTTCCTTCACGGAGGCCCATGCATTACGGTGTTTTAAATCTGCCCTGTGAAACCTCAGGTGCTGCTTCTGTCTTACCAAAGTTCTCTGTGGCTTTAGTGAAGTTATTATTAGGTAGGAGCTACAGAAATAAATCTGTTGATAACACAGAAATAACCCAAAAGCGTACAGACACTGCGCTACTCCTTGGAAAATGGGTCTTGCTTCCAGGTCTTGGGGAGAAAACCATTTGTCCATGGTATTTAATCGCAAGTTTACTGAGTCACGGTCCGCAATTGTTTTATTCTGACATTCCTTACCCTGGCATGCATTCTTGAACTTTTTGTACAGTTACCACCACAAAAGCCATGTACAGTACCAGTCCAAAGCTTGGATATGCCTGCTGAATATCATGTAACAACTACTGCGATAAAAACCCTACATCTGGAAGCTGGTTGTAAGAATGACAAGATCTGCAACGCTGTCATTAAAACAGAAGGAAGCTATTTTGAAGTATCTAAAATTTGACATTTTCCTGGTCGTTGTAATGTTTCTTATACTATGTATTACTTCGTTGTCTTGCGGACTTTTACTATAAGGTGAGTAAAATAGGGACAAATGCATTAAATCAGGTGTGTCCAGACTTGTGACTGGTACTGTGTATCAGAAGGATTTCATGTAGCATTGTTTTGTCTTAATTGTGTTATTGAATGTTGATCAAGCTGTCAATTTAAGTACACAGGATAGACAATTGGAGTTAAATTCTTTGTGTGTGAGAGTACTTGGGCAATAATCCTGATTTTGATTCTCGTTTGGCGCAACATAGTCGCATCACTTCAAGACGCCGTTTGATCACGTTTTCTTTGCTCCTTCTCCGTGCCAGGGACCGCGCCCCTTTTGTGCTGACCTCTGACATGGCATACGTCATCAACGGAGGGGAGAGGCCCACCAGCCGCTTCCAGCTGTTCGTGGACCTGTGCTCGCAGGCCTACAACCTGATTCGCAAAAATGCCAGCCTCTTCCTCAACCTGCTGTCGCTGGTAATTTTATGACGTGTCGCAGTGGATGTCTCCCCTTTTTCCTCCGGTCGGAATGTTTATGCCAGTTCATTTCAGAATGTCACTGTCACGTATGCCCTCCCCGTGGCGTCTGCTGACTGATCAGCTTGTGGGATGTGTGTGTGTCTGCGTGCACATGTGTGTGTTGACAGATGACATCATCAGGTCTTCCAGAGCTGACCGGAGCCCAGGACCTAAAATATGTGTATGATACTCTACAGCCTGAAACCACTGATGCAGAAGCCACCATGTTCTTCACCAGGTGTGGTAACGGCTCAGTACTTAGGGTTTTTTGTGCTGTAGGGGATTGCTGGGTTCATTGCGAAGGGAATCCAGAGTAGTAAATTCTTTTCAAAGATTCTTTAAAAAATATGCATATACTGAAAAACTGAAACATTTTGTAAAATTGTTTGCATGAACACATACAGCCTATTTTAAGTTGTATACAAAATATAAAATTGCATGCTTAAAAATGTGGATGGTTCTAACAGAATAACCATATATTAACATATGTAGTACTTACACGTGTTGCATTCCCAGAAATTAAAAGCGTAAGAGCCTTCTAGCCCAGTGCTACTGACTGGTCGCTTCCTTCCAGGCTGATCGAGTCCAGCTTGGGCAGTATGGCCACCAAGTTCAACTTCTTCATTCACAACCTGGCCCAGCTGCGCTTCTCTGGCCTTCCCTCCAACGACGAGCCCATCCTGTCCTTCTCACCCAAGACCTACACACTTAAGCAGGACGGCCGCATTCGTGACGCTTCGATCTTCACTTTCCACAAGAGATACAACCCAGACAAGCACTATGTGAGCACTGCTGCTGTTATCCCTTGACATCTGTGATCATCTATAGTACCAGAACCTTCTATGCTGCCTTTTTGCTTTGGAAATTCGCTTAACAGCACAGTGACGGCAATGGCAACAGTAGAAAGCATACTGTAGTATAACAGTAACACATGGGACAGATGTCTTCAAGGGGCAGTTCACCTCAAAACTGAAAAAGATTTAGATGGGCTTTAGTGATATCTATCCATCTAGGATGTTCTGCTGGGAGTTGCCTAGTTTTGGAGATAGCGGTTGTAGAAATGTTAGGCTTCTCTTGATTATAATGGGAGTGAATGGCATTATTTCTGTGGTGATTTAAAGTGCCAGAAAAATTAAAACAGCAATGTCTCTTATACCATGACACCATGACCCAGTTAATGAAGATAATCCACAGACTTTGTTGTGAGCAGTTCAATGTACTAAATATTTTCTTCTACCAAACTCCACACACTACCCATATCATTGTGCAGAAGATACAAGCATGAGCACCTCATCTTCTGGATGGATGGATAGAAAGCCCTAAAGCCCCACTAAAATGTATCTTTTTTTCAGTTTTGGGGTGAACTGTCCCCTTCAGCAACACAAAGGTTGAGGTTCTGCTTTTCATCTTTGGAGACAGATATCGGTTGATCATTAAGTCATGTGTCAGGAGCCGAGGTGACAGATCCCAAAATGCTACTTGAAATTTGCCCCAAAACACTAAGTTTCATTTCATGCTGTGTATGTCGGGCTTCTGAACAAGCTACCAGTTCCAGATCTTTGGAAATTTGTTACTTTAGGGTAGGTCACAAAATCCTGGTTGGTTTGGGATGTTGATGACATGATGCATTGGGAAGTATAAATTCAGGAAAGTGTAATTGAAGTTGTGTTCGTGTAGTCAGTGTGCCCCAATCCGGTCCTCAGGGTCCCACAGTCGGTCCACATTATTGCTGTCGCCCAGCCCCTGTGTAACATGGTGGACTGTTTGCGGGTCCTGAAGGACCTGATTGGGAAGCACTGATGTAGGTCCTAGGTAATGTTGGTTTTCTTTCCATCCCGCAGACGTACGTGGTGAGAGTATTCAGAGAGGGCCAGAGTGAGGCGCAGTTTGTGTTGCGCACCTTTGATGAGTTCCAGGAGCTGCACAATAAGCTGACTATCCTCTTCCCGCTATGGAAGCTCCCAGGGTAGAGTGCTTTGTTGTCTTAATGTGCTTGCCTGCCATGTTAACATGTTCTGATCTCTGGTATAAAACAGGCTGTTACAAATGGGAGTCCACAGGCTCCCACATGGGTGATGATTTTTTGTTCTACCCCCTTAACGCCACAGATTCCCCAACAAGATGGTCCTGGGCCGCACGCACATCAAGGAGGTGGCAGCCAAGAGGAAGGTGGAGCTCAACAGCTATTTGCACAGCTTGATGAGGAGCTCCACTGAGGTCACCCAGGTGACTGACCCCCTCGTACATGATGAGCTGTGTTTTTAAGGAAGCTTCCAGTTTCTGTCCTTTTAAGGATTAAAAATGGTCTTCATTGTCCCCCCAGTGTGACCTAATCTACACATTCTTCCATCCGATCGCTCGAGATGACAAGAACGAGGGGTTCGAGGGCATGACTAAACCTCAAGGTAGGTTATCCAAATCCTCATTCTCACCACCCAGACTCGTCTTTGCTCACCTCCACCCCCAGCAGCAATGTAGCTGCTAGTATCAGTGCAATTGCTTGAACAGAAGCCATTAACGGTGGGCGGACGGTCTTGCAGATATGATGCCGCTGAGCCCGACCACAGGGAAGGTGGGGGGCGAAGTGAAGCTGTCTGTGTCCTACAGGAACGGCAACCTTTTCATCATGGTAATGCACATCAGAGACCTGGTGAGTCAGTCTGCCTCACTGTCGACCATTTACCTCTTTACCTGTGAGAAGAGTAACTGGCTCCTGACCTTATGTCAGATTATGTGATCTTGTGTATAATCATGTGACCTTATGTCAGATCCTGATGTCCATTCGTTTCTTTGTTCATTCATCAGTTTCTTCATTTCCTGGTCTCTCGCAGGTGTCAGAGGACGGCACGGACCCCAATCCTTATGTGAAGACCTATTTGCTCCCTGATCCACACAAAACCACGAAACGCAAAACAAAGATCTCCAGGAAAACCAGGAACCCCACCTTTAATGAAATGGTGAGTTCTTCAGACTATCCATTTTTTTCTAATTTGAAAATCTATTTCCATTTTTAGCTGTGGTCACACTACAGCAAAGCAGGACAGATGTGACAGGATAAACTTACGGCAACCGTTATTTTTAGACATCCATTATAAGTGATTGCGAGCTATTTCTAATGCAGCCCTACATAGCCATCGAGAGGGCAATCCCAGCCGGCTTGGAATATCATGGAATAGCTGTATTACAGGCTTGGCATTTAGCTGAACCAAAGGGATTGGTTTGTGCTCGCAAGGCAGACGTCTGGCCAAATGCTGACGGCCACCGCATGCTGTCGCCCCCTGCAGCTTGTGTACAGCAGCTACAGCAGAGAGAGCCTGAGCCAGCGGGAACTGCAGCTGAGCGTGCTCAGTGCCGAGCCCCTGCGGGAGAACTGTTACTTGGGAGGCCTTACCCTGAGCCTGAAAGACTTCAACCTCAGCAAAGAGACTGTCAAGTGGTACAAGCTTACGGCTGTGCCCTACTTTTAGACCCCCGGCAGAGGGGGAACTCACGACTGCTCACTACACCAGTTTGTTCCTCCTGACACTAATCACGATTCTGACCTCTTTTGTTGCTAAAATATAACAGACACGTGTCGTGTTTTCTTAAATTTTGACATTAAAAAGGACCAAAACTGCTCACTTTGAAAGAGTGTATATAAATATATATATATATATATATATAAAGTGTATATATATATGAAGACATTTTATTTTTAAAACAACTCATTTTTACAGTTTTTCTACATAGATAAGGCAGAAACAGAGACTAGAATGTCTTGGCAGGCTGGTCGAGACCCAGGACTGAAGGAAGTGAGTCAGCATGTCCTAATTCAAGTGCCAAAAGAATGGAAAAGGGTGACAGGCCACTTCCCGGGGTGGGGGGGGAGAGGGGGGGAAGAGAAAATGGGGTACCTCTGACTTTTTTAATATCGTTTTTTTGGACACCCCCTCTTTACTAAGCACATTTTATATTGTTATGTAGGGTATTATCTGACTCACAATGCACGAGGACACCCAGTTGTTAGCGGAACACAATTTCAAATAGAACTTGTTCCCACATCTTTGTATTTAATAACTTTACATTTCTGGGAAGGACCGTAGAACATTCAAGCAACAGAGGATAATTAACATTTAAAAAGGGGGAATTTTAACCTCACTTCTAAGGGCACGTGTCTGAGTTTTTTTTTATAGCGAATATGGAATTATGAAGTTCATAATATCACACTTAGTAAGGTGACAAGATTCATTCTTTCAATGACTGTAAAAACATGCTGAATTTTATATAAATATGGCCAGTTATTTATTTTTCAATTGGTTATCTTAACCTGAATGAATCTGTGTACTGTAAGCCTGAATTTAATGTTATTGAACAAGGTTTGTATTAAAACTGAATTTATTTCCATACTGAAATTTAGTGTTTAAAAAAATGATTACATACTAAATGTTTAGTTCTGATAAGCCTTGGGAAAGAAATATTTTAAAAACAAAATAAATATTTCATATTTACTGCCAAAGTTTTACATATTGTTTTTGTAAATAAGAGTGTACTGAAATCCGATAAAGTGGTTTCAGATATGGTTCCATTGACATTACCAGAACAGTACATTTTAAGCCATAATTCAAAATTTCCTTTGTTTTTGTATTATGTTTATAATATTAATATTATTATTACTACTAGTTTTTAATTTCTAGTTTCATGACGTGTGCTATACCATCACAAAATTTTGTTTGTACATATGTGTGTAACCCTCCTGGAAACAGACTTTTTAGTGCAAATCTCAATAGTCAGGGTTGAAAACATTATGGCGGTGCCTAACAGTATATTGGCAAATGACAAAGACCCAATAAGGAATAGGGCCAACCAGACTCCCCCTTGAAATGCTCTCACACATGTCCCGATTTGGGTGAAGTGGGGTATTGCACCATTCTTCAAGAAAAAATTCCCCCACGGATGAAAGAGGTGGAACTTCCCATAGAGGTTCAATGATGTTTAAATATGGTCATTAAAAATGAAACCATTCTTTAATTTGTTTTGCAGTATGTATAAGGACATTACATTCTGGTCTGTATTGCTAATTGCCTTTCAGTCTACTGCAGGGGACTCGGGTAAATACCAGGAGCCAGGTGTGGTTCATCAGAAGCCAGCTAGGATAGAAAACCTACTGGATAGTAGCAAACATGGGACTGGCTACCATTTTTTAAAGGTAAATGACAGCATGTTAATATTGCGGATGTGTTTTTAAAAAAATCTACATCCATTACCTACTTAAAAACACAACGTGGGGGTAGCAGTGATCAACCTGAGACGGGTTGGTGCCTCAGCCTGGGTTATTCCCTGTCTTGTGCCAATTGTTTGCAGAATGGGCTCCGAACCCCCAAAGTCATGTACAGGACTAAGTGGTAGAAAGTGAATGGAATGGAAAAAAAGTAGAACTTTATAATTGCTAGTTTTCTATTGTAAAAGTTGGTGCCCGCTATTGAGTCAGTTGGAAAATCTGGCTAAATTCATAAAAGAAAATCAATATTTCCATCTTTGAAAAATGTAATAGTTTGCCAGTATTAAGGCATTGTTCATAGGGACAGGAAAGGGCACTGCTTAGCAGGAAATACCATATAATAAGGCTTGTTGAGCACCACCTGGTGGATTCTATCGCACTTCGGAACATACCACAGCCCTCAGACTGCAATATCTGCCCTTATTTGATTTCTTTTAGCGTTTTTCTGAACTTATTCACTGATACCGCTGCTGTTTCCAATGTAAAATTTCAGGGGAAAAATCTCGAATTTTTCTCGTATTTGGATTATGTAAAATGTATGATGCATAACATCATTTTAATGTTCTAGTTAATTTGTAAATATATAATTCTACATGACATGCATTTAATTTGCATATATGAGGAATAAATGTGTTTTAAAAATCATACTAGGACGGGTAAAAGCGGTTCGGACCAGAACATCGAGAACTTTTTAAAAAGTATGGATACTATTTAAAAACTACGTTATACACTTGGATCCCACTCTAATAATAGTGTTACTAAAGTAGTAAAAACTGAAGCAGAGCGAAATACTAGCGAATCCTGCGCCCCACCTCTACGGGCCTTATCGGGCAGGGAACTCCTCCACTATCAGCGATCAGGCCGCCATACTTTGGGGGTGGAGCGAAAAGCGACGAGGAGGATACTGCGCACAAATGACTGTGCGTCACTTCCGGAACAGGCCGTCATCCCTGCTTCTGCGGGGTTAGCCGGTCTCTTCCGTTAAAACGCCATCATGGGTCGCATGCACGCTCCCGGGTAAGCCGGTGTGTTTTTCCTCAATAAATGCGTCCTCCCGTGTAATTTTTCCAAACTGTCATAGAGAAATTTCCAAACGGAGCGTATACTGATTGTCTTGTTCGATGGGTACTGTTTTCTTCTTCTTTGTACCTTCACAGTTCAGCCTGTTTCTAGCTAAGCGCATCATGGCGGCATGTAACGCTGATTAATGCTACTACTCCCAGTCTCTTCTTAATCTGCAATGTTTTCACAATGAACTAAGGTTTTGCCGCCATAATTGCTTCCGAACTTAAATTACTTGATTAAATACATAGCTTCAGATACCGGTCGGTCGTCCTGGGTTTTGAATGAATAGTGCACTAATAACGTGCAATGAATTTGCTGGTTTGACAGACGGCTCGTTCAGAAGGGGAAGCTGCCTGCCTAGCATCAGTCAAGATACCTGCCGTTTAGTCAGTGTTATGGTTTGTAGTGTGGATCTCTGATCAGTATGATGTCATTTGTATTACAGAAAGGGCTTGTCCCAGTCGGCACTTCCATTCAGGCGAAGTGTGCCCACGGTGAGTTCTAAAATATAAATATTCAAATTTATTTCCTCAATAAATAGTCCATTAGGTTTATGCTAAAGTATTTTTTTTAGTGGCTGAAACTCACCTCAGATGACGTCAAGGAGCAGATCTTCAAACTGGCCAAGAAGGGTCTGACTCCCTCACAGATCGGTATGGCTTTTCATTAGCTTGGGGAAAAAAAAAAAAGAAAACGTCTTCATTTAGGTCATTACTGACTGCTGCCATCTCTTTGGATGGTTCAGACTTGGTTTTAGTCCAAGTGATGAGTAAACATGAACTACAAAAAAATTCTGGGAATTTTCAGAGTTGTAAACTTACCATGGGAATTAACAGGAATGTATGGGAATTAATGGGAATAAACTGGAAATTTGCAAAATTGCAGGCTAGCCTACAAGAGGGAACTTAAATATAGTTAAAAAAAAATCTTGACAGCAGAATTAATATCATTGTGTAACCAGGTGCATATGAGTAATTATGTGTGTATAAAAAACCCTCAAATAAGCATCTGCATCAAAATGCACTGCTTATGTCATTCCTTATCATTCATAGTTTACGTTCTTTGCTGTATCTGACAGCTCAATATTTCCAAAATTCCCCAGCTTAACTTTCCTTGGAAGTTTTCTGGAAAATTTCCTGAAATTTTCTGTCACTTCGCAACCCTCCTAATGCCGTGTGGCGTACCTTTCTCCAGGTGTGATCCTGAGAGACTCCCATGGAGTAGCCCAGGTGCGCTTTGTCACAGGCAACAAGATCCTGAGGATCCTCAAGTCCAAGGGTCTGGCCCCTGACCTGCCCGAGGACCTCTACCACCTGATCAAGAAGGCCGTGGCTGTGAGGAAGCACCTGGAAAGGAACAGAAAGGTAAGTCTTAATATTGGCCAAGTTATGTCCCCCCCACAACAACGTGGACATCCGTGGATAAACAAAATTAAAAAAGACAAGTAGCTTGGCGGTACTTTTTGCAGATTGAAATCCGACGTTTTTTTTTGGTAAATATAGTTTTCATCTTTATTTCAGTTAAATAATTTTATTTTGAGTTTCCGTTTTCTTTTCAGCTTTAGTTTACGATAACACCGGTCCCAACAAGCCCAACGCGCACGGACAGAGACACTGGCACCATCAATCCATGTAGAATAAGCCCAGATTTTAGTCTAAACATTCACATTCTAAGATAGCAGGCAGACAACTTTGTCTTTAATAATGAGTATATTTAGCACATATAAAGATTACAAAGCTCTATATGGTAAGTTAATAAACATGAATAGACAGCACCTACGGCAGTTTTGCCTGTTCTGGTGGTCCATCATGCAGAATAGCACCTGTGTGTTTACTCTTCGGGTGCTTGGGCATAGTGCCTCTGTGGTATTTCATCGAGTGTACAGTGTACAAAACACCTTTTTGTTTTTTTGATAATTTGAATTGCATAGTGATATTTAAGGAAATCATCTGTTGTAATGAAACATTTCTGAAATCAAAAAAGTAATTTCATTTTAAAAAAATTGTCAATTTAAAATATTGACATCAATGCTGAATTGCAGCAACTCTACTTCAAGGTTCAAAATATGTCTTAGTCTGTGTCAGTACTTTGGAGAGATGGTCTTTTTCCATTATTACAGAATGTGCTGGCTTTTTTGATCCCGTTAAGGTGGATAGGAAGTTGCTTAAAGGCTGTGTAGTCGACAGATTCACATAGATTTTGAGATTTTAAGTTTAGATGAATTGTCAGCTGCTGTTAAAATAAGCATTAGTAGCTATCCTTTTGACCTTTATTGATTTAGTGAACTTGCACTTTTTAGGTCATTACAGAAGTTTCTTTCCCAATTTTTATTTGTTTTTTTTAATGTGCTATCCAGAGTGGACTTTGTGTGTGAAGTTAGCTTTGGGTTCTCAGAAACTAAATGCAGTCTGATTGGATTGGTAAATGTTTGCTTGTCGTACAGTCAAACCCTTGTGTTAACAGATGTCCTCCCTTGGTACAGAAATACACCACTACTAAAGATATCAGCTACTACGTTTCTGCACTTAAGTTTTATATTGTGATTTCTTTGTCGAAGAGGTAGTGCCAGTTCAGTGCAGGCTCCAGAAAAGAGGCCGACAGGTGTAGGGAATGATGATATTCCAAATTAATGACAGATTCACTGGAAGCACATAGGTTAAACTGAGTGCAAACAGTTTGTTTGCTAATGTCATACCACAGCAGGCCATTGAAGAACCAGCAGTTATTTCAGCATTTATGTGTAGCCTTTCCCAGGGGTTACGTTCCAACAAACTAATCGTAAGGCAAAAATATTGTGAGGAGAAAATGCATTTTAATACAGTACACCTAACGTAACAAACGTCATAGAATGGCCTAGCCTACCTTAAACATGCTTAGAATACTTACATTAGCCTACGGTTGGGCAAAATCCTTAAAACAGAGCCAAATTTATGAAAGAAGTGTTGAATATCTCATGTGATTTATTGATTGGTGTACTGAAAGTGAAAAACATTTACTCGTCGTAAAGAATCGAAATATTATAAAACAGGCCGTCGTAACCCGTCTGTATATTATAGTTTGTAAGCCTTTTTCTGAGAAGACTTCCTTCACATCTTTATGGAGAAACATCTCACCTCTTTGTACTGTAGTTTTTTGGAATGTAGCCCCTTTAAATTGTCTTCATTCTATGGAGCTCCTGCTCATTTTAATGGTTGATTTCATCCTGCTAATATGGTGTGAAAATGCTCTAACTAAACATCAGGCTGAGAACATTTTTGAATGGGAGGAAGACTGCAGTTCAGGGCATGTGTTCACACATCTCTTGCACCACGTAACAAACCCTGAAAGCGCACTGGGACTGTTTTGCAGGACAAGGATGCCAAATTCCGGCTGATTCTTGTTGAGAGCAGGATCCACCGGCTGGCCCGATATTACAAGACTAAGAGGGTCCTTGCACCCAACTGGAAGTAGTATGTATTGAATTTATGAATTCGACATTTGTCAATGGTGATTTCCACTGAGCGTCAGATGTCAAGGAACCTTGAGGTCCCACACTTTAGTGCTGTATGGATGAACTGAATCTTTTGGATGTGCTGATGGATACAGTTGCTAGGGGTTTGGCTGTAAAAACGGTCACCATTTCTCCTTGCACGTTTCACTTCCTGGTTCTCTCTTCTATAAGAACTAAGGTATGTCTGATGTGCTAGAGTAAGTCTGAAGGTAAATTAGCAGAGTGGCGACACTGTGCCAGCCTTGCCAGTCTCCTTCATACAGAATGCCCCTCCGGTGTGTGTGACCCAGGTGTCGGCCGTATGCCCAGCGGGTTTGTGTTGGAGGCTGCTGTAGTTCGGCCAGCTCTGCATTTCTTCGAATGTCCACCTTAAAGGATTCTCATGAAGGTGAAACTGAAGGCAGACCTGTTACAGGAACATGGGGGAGGTGAAGCCCATTGATATGGGGGAGCCTGTGCTGGACTATCCATCTTATTATGGGAACAGAAGAATTTCAGGGAGAACTGGAAATGTTACATTTATAAACTGGAAATGAAAAGTACTTCATAAATGGACAATATGCACGGAAGAATTTGCCTTTCCTGTGCCACGAAGATGAATCTTTGAAACTGTCAAGTCAAAACAAGTGGTTTGGTTTGTTTGTAGTTCAGGTTCCTGAAAGTCATCCTTTTGAATGTAGGCAAAATGAATACGGGTACAAACAATTTCCTGTGACAGTAATACCTCATTTGGTTAAGGTCCTGGTTGTGACCTGGTTAATGTTTGCTAATAACTAATGCCAAATGAACTAGTTAAAGGCCCCACAGCTACAGACTGAGAGCAGGGGATGGATTTGAGATCAGTTAATACTCGAAGCAGGAATGCTATAGGAAATGTAAGATTAATTGCAAATGCTTTTGTTCTGTGTTTAATCTCTGCAAATCGTTCCTTATTTGAATTAAACAGATTTTAGCAGCAGTTACTCCTACGATTCTATATCCCTTCCCAGGAATTGTTGAAGACCTCTTAGACCATAGTTAAGGCTGTGCTGATTCCCCATAGATGGGGAAACGTCCCACAATAGAAACAATGTGCCTCAGCAACGTCCATCGTGGATATTTAAAGATCGAAATCCTAGTTATGTGCAGCTAGAGAGATTCTAGAAAGGGTAACAGGTCTGGTCCTAACTGGTCTTACGTAACTATATTTTGGCTGCTCAACTAACACCCTTAAGAATTAGAATTTGATGATCAGTGGTCATTGTCAACACACCACAGTGCGCAACAACGAAATGTGTCCTCTACATTTAACCCATATGTGACTTGCGTGACATGCAGGGGGCAGCTAATTCAGCGCCCGGGGAGCAGTGCTTGGGGGCTGTACCTTGCTCAGGGTACCTCAGTGGTGCCTTGCTGGTCGGGGATTCGAATCTGCAATCTTTCAATTACAAGTGCGCTTCGCTAACCATCAAGCCAACACTGCCCAATTGTCTCTGTATAAAGCTTGGTTAGGTTAGGAAACCAATTGCTGGGTGGACTAACTTTTTTTTTTTTTTCTTTCTTTCTTTTTTCCCCTCCCTCTCTCCAAATCACAGCGAATCCTCTACGGCTTCTGCTTTGGTGGCATAAAATTCAAGAATTTCAAGAAATAAAGTGGATTTTGGCTCAGCACTTTCCATAGTGTCTTCTTTTGTGGATTTAAATATTTTTCCATGGGGTTCATTAAATTTCCCAGTGCAAAAAAATCATGTCCATTACCCATAATTGTCTAAAGCAGGGGTCTCCAACTCCAGTCCTGGAGAGCTACCATCCAGTAGGTTTTCTATCCTACCCGGCTTCTGATGAGCCACACCTGTTCCCAGGTAAATACCAGGAGC
>JAODLC010000021.1:4238974-4253271 GCA_026781145.1 Hippopotamyrus pictus | reverse complement strand
TGTGTGTGTGTGTGTGTGTGTGTGTGTGTGTGTGTGTGTGTGTGTGTGTGTGTGTGTGTGTGTGTGTGTGTGTAAAGAAACTTCACAGGTAAGGGGACATTCCAGGTGTTCAGTCAACTGCAGCAATTCTTTAATAATAAATCGGGTCACTGTGTAGCGCTTCATATGCTTTCGGTTCAGCAGAAACATTAGACAGAACCTCAACTTTGGTCAGCTGGCTGTCATGAGATTTTCAATTCGAGACAAGTCTGCACACACATTTTCATGTATGTGAGAGTTTTATTAACCTGTGAAGGCTGTAGGGTTTGCAAACTGCCCCAATGCTTTTGATGTAGCTAATTTTAGGTTTATAATGGAATAATATATATTTGCCGTAAGACTTCTTGCGCGAGCGTGAGAGTCGCGCCAGATGCCTGAGAGTTGGCAGCTTTGTCTTTTGCGGCATATTCTTCGTCTTTCCTGTCGGCTAACGACTTGCCGTCATCCCCTTTAACGCGGGATTGCCCTTGTGGTGGTGGTTGGATCTGTTGCATGCCCCCGGAGCGCAGCATGAAATAAGGCTTCAAATCAGGATCATGGCGGCTCCGCTCGGCCGGGACGCGCTGCCTGCATACTGGTCTTACGGGGTCTGCAAAGATGGCCGGGTCTTTTTTATCAAGTGAGTATCTTGTTGATGGGCTGCTGCTGTGCCGGCCGCTCATGCTTCTTTGGGTACTTTTAGTTAAGTTTCTTGCTTCGGGAGCAGGTGTTCTATATTGTTTTGTTTTTTTCCAGTGATGAAACTCATCGCACCACTTGGCTCCATCCCCGAACTGGTGAACCTGTCAACTCCGGACATATGATGCGATCAGGTATCCCCGAATAACACATATGCACCTGCAGCTTAATGAAATCTGCAGTTTATTCCCTCCCGTTTTTTTTTTTTTGCGCTCATGATTAGTTATATACTAATACAATACACGTGGATACTTTCGCTGATTGACTTACTTTCCCATTACAGATCTACCGAGAGGATGGGAAGAAGGATTCACAGACGAGGGGGCCAGCTACTTCATCAAGTAATTAACTCTTTCTTTTATTAATGCTTTACATGGTGATACTATACGAGTTAAGAGGAGACGCTCACATTCCCCCAGTTGTCATTTATCTCCGGTCTAAATATGGCTCAGACTGGTTAGTCTTCGGTAAACTCTATTAACACGAAGGGCTGTAATAAATAGTTGCATTAAGGTAGATCAGGATCAAGAGAAAGATTTATTATAAACTATAGGTAATATTTTAGAGTTTAAAGATATTTTCGAGTTTTTTCTGCCAGTTAAGTGTCACTTGCATAAAGTTTGTGGAGCTAAAGCTGGTCGTGGTTAGTGGTGCCTCACGAAAGCAGAAGCCGATGCGCTGTAGTCGTTATGCTCGGTGATTCTCCCACTCGGATAACGACATGGGAATTGGGGGATTACGTCTGTTTCAGATGGAAAACAGTATTAATTAATTTTAAGTCTTCACCGATTACTTAGTCTCTATCTCTGATACATTTATTCCTTACCGGTTTCTTGAACGGTCATTTGTACGGTTCAGTATATAGTTTTGGTGGTTTGAGGATTTTTAAATCACTAGATTAAGGTTAGTGAGTAGACATTTCTCTGCTTGATTTTTTTATGGGGTTGGCTAATTGACCAAGGTCTGACCCCCAATTCCTTGCACAATGCAGGAAGGCAGAGTTCTGCATCTGGATAAACCACATTCCCTCTGTTACAGACCGGAGGTGTGGGGCGGTCTCTTGTAGACCACTACCTGCTCTAGGTCCCTGCAGAAAGAAGGCAATAGCTACATACTGTTTTGTTATATATTTCTGTTTGGTAGTCTAACCTGTTATGCATATAGACTAAAGTATTTAGTAAAACAATCTACACTTCAAGGTATATGACTTAACACCAGTTAATAATAAGGCCTTATGTTATTTAATCATAATGACACAATACATACATTCATTAAATCAAACTCGTTTCTGTAATCAACATTCCTGAGAAATCAGTAATTAGATGGTGCCTGTAGCATATTTAAAAACACCCCTGGCCCCACAAAAGTCAAAATGTACTTTTAAGAAATTCCTGATGCGTTCTGTTTTACCTCTCATTGGGGTGTGTAAACAGAGATAGAGGCAGCAGAGAGATCACGCTGTCAAACACGCCGTCTGAGCTGTCAGGCGAACTGTAACGTGTGATGGTGGAGCAGAGGTCAAGAGCAGAATGATTCCGAGTCTAAAAGTGGCTGAGGACTCTGAACCAACAGTCCTGCTGCACCATGAGTGTCGTGCTTATAGCATTGCTCACAAGGCATATTTAATGCATTTGGCTGATGTATTTCTCCGACTTTTAATCTACAGGATGTACAGGCGGTGCATAAATGTCGTTCAAATGCTTTATGTTATATATATTTTTTTCCCATGTCAGGTTTAATATTCAGAATGTAGTTTGTGTGTCTTCTGTTATTTTATTGCCTTCTTGATTTTTATTTGGGAAAAGGATTATTTAAAAAAAAATAGTGCAGTATTTGCAGACTATACTCCAGGATAAAAGCATATAGTGGGCGCTTTCCTGGAACAAATCAAACCACTGAGTTTTTGTTGCCGACTGCTGGAATGTTTATATCATAGCCTAGGAACATAGTGCGTCTCCAACGCCAAATATTGAAACTGTTAGCTGATAATTGTGGCATCAATGGTCCCCAAGGGAGTGTTATGGCTTTGCTAATTTCAGGAATTCTTTGATTATGAGGCTGCTGGGGTGGCACTGTAGTGCAGTAGTTAGCACTTCTGTCTCACACCTCTGGGACCGGGGATTAAGGCTCTGCCAGGGCTCTGTGTGTATGGGGTGTGCGAGTGTGTGAGTGTGCCCTGCAATGGGTTGGTGCCCCATCTTGGGTTGTTCTGTGCCTTGTGCCTGTGGCCTGCAGGACAGGCTCCAGACCCTCCCACGACCCTGAACAGGACATGTGGTTACAGAAAGTGGGTGGATGATGTTACTGTAATAGTAAAAGTACTTCCTGCTGAAGAGACCTAGTGTGACATTTTAAATCCTTGTAATGCTCTTTTTCATAAATAGTGGTAATGTATGGAAGTGGGGTGGACTAATTTGACAGGAAGTAGACGTTCAAATAAGGAAAAATATGGCAATTTTTCCAAAAGTTGTTTTCTTCATTATTAGGTAAATTCATTTGTGCGCAGAAAGTTGCTTTGTAATGCACAGTGGCCCCTTTTGTTTCATACATTTTCTGATATGTGTTTCAAGAGTGTGAGCAGTCATTTTCTGACGATATTGGGATGCATTGCATGTAATCCTGTCTTACGAAGGTGTTCAGTTTGTTATAATGAGATTGATTTGTAGTGTTTCTCTTTAGTTTCTACTGCTTGGTTCCCTTAGTGTTCTCGGTGCTTTGCAAAGAATATTCACGATAATGGCCACATGCTTGCCGAAGATTCTGCAAAATTCACAGCTAATTTTATTAATAAAGGGAATCCAATCAACATGCCTTTGTGTAGAGTTCTATTACAATAATCACATGAACGGTGGAACTTCAGTGAATTTCCTCATCAGTCGTCTCCTTTTATGGTGGCTACATTATGTGTCGGTTAGAGATGCGATATATCAGTTAACATATCGCTATTGGTGGATGGGCATCGGCCCGACGTCAGTCTTGGCAGTTATTACCGGCCGATATTTAAACTTCATCAGTATTTAAAGTTAGAAACGCCAGAGCTAGACACAGCCAGTATTATAATGGAGATGATCATATTGGATGATAAGCTTTTTTCTGCGATGGAGGATGAGCGATTTTAATGGTTAATTCACCGAGTAGAATTTTTTTTCTTCCATTTTCCACAGAATGAAAAATTATGAAATTACGTAACGTCATTCCGCTAACTCCGCAAAGCTGGGCAACTTTCCCCATTGGCGCCCCCCCCCCCCCAGTCAAAATTTACACGTCGGTGAGCTGCTTGTGTCACTTCCTGCCCCCAGGGGGACCCTGCTCTCGGACTCCCAGCACAGTGATGGTTTCGTAAGTCATTTTAGGTCGATACCATAAATCTGTTCATATCTTTCATCTCACAGCTCTCATATTAGAGTTTTTTAATCTATGTGGAGTCAGGGTCTGATCAAGCCTTTCTTGCCACTTCTAGCTTGTCTTTTTCTAACAGGTGACTCGTCTCATTTCACGCTACATGAGAGGACCATGGTGAACGTGCCTCACACAGAATGTTCAGACTGGTTTTTTATATATACAAGTCAAAAAATTTTCACCACTTTTCCATTTATTTCATAAACTGCAGATTTTTTATTCTTGTTAAGCGTTGGAAAGTTCAGCAAACAACTTTAAATGAAAATGTAATTCAAATAAAACAAGCTTCCTATATAACATGGAAAGAGTATGTAACAGTGCATGTCTAAAATCCTATTAAATGGTTGTGTTTTGATGCCAGAGTCAAATTCTAGGTTGTCCTTTAACTTTAAATGCACTAATTATGGGTTTCATCCCACAAAACAGCAGTAATGTTCCTTGTACAATGGATGCCTCAAATTTTGCTTTTATAATTGCTAGAGGAGGTTACTTTGATTAATCAAAAACATGACATCCTCTTGCTAATAAAGGTACTCAAATGGTGAACATACTGTAAATGTATTAGTTGGCAAAGTGTTTCGAGTGTATTTTTAGTAAATGACAAGTGGCAAACGTAGAAAATCTCAGTCTGTGCAAAAACGTTTGACTGGTTTATTTTTTTCGCAGTGCTAGAAGCAAGGAGTCGTAACTGAATTATCGGAGCCTTTAGTCAGGATTTATATGTGCGGGTGCACACACAAAAAAAAAACAGCCCTGGTCCAATCTCACACTCTTTTCTCACATAATTGAGGAAATTGATGACAATGGCTTGCAGTGCTGTGGAAACAGTCTAATTGTAATTCTGCTCATGCCTGCCCAGGGGCTGGAATGTCCCTCTGTCCGCCTGACCGCTGGTTCCTGCCGTGGGCAGTGGGAGGGGCCGTGTGGCCGCACACTCGCCTTTGAACTGGGGGGAGGGGACCCGCCGCAGAGGGTGACCCCCGGTCCTGTCGCGATGTTGACCCCCTCCTGGAATCTTCTGGAAACTCTGGAGTGCCCTACTTGACTCGCAGCGAGGTTCGCTTGCGGCTGGGCTGCATTTTGATCACGGGGGTGCGGTGTTTGCACAGTCCCGCCGGGGCTGTTCCTTTCAGCCAGCACTGACATTTTGCCGTGGCATTTCCCCACTTGTGTTTGGGTGGGGAGGGGGGGTGCTGGTGGGGAGCATGGGCTCGCACTCAGAATGGGGCAAACTCAGCAAGCGGATGGATTAATTGTTAGAGGTCTATTTGATAGGTTCTCTTGGGTCAGTGCTGAAGAGCCGCTGCCCAGCTTTTTGGATGAAACACCATAGCTGTCCTGCGTACAGCAGTAGACCAAGCTACTGTCAGTTAGGACTCACTTTTATTGCCAGAACCACTTCAGAGGCACATAAATTTAAGGTTTAGAGAAGCCTTTCTGCACACGACTGTTGTATTGAGCTGTTATTTTTGCACTGCTGCCTTTGCCTTAATGGGTCTGGGCATTCCCCTCCAATCTGTTTCAGCAACATGGTGTTTTCACCTACAGAACTACCACTGACTGGGCGTTTTTTTAATAATCACACCATTTTCTGCCAACTCTAGACACTAGTGAATGAACATCCCAGGAGGGTTGCCGTTTCTGAGATGCTGGAACTGTCGCATCTAGTGCCAACGATCACTTCAATGTCAGAATCGCACGCCTTGGCCATTCTAATGCTCAGCCAAACACTAAATGAACTTCTTGACCCTGTGTGCCTGCTGCATACATTGAGTTCAGGGAGGCATGTCAGGGAGCCATGTGGGATGAATAGACGGCCTTCACCGTGTGTAACTCAGCCCGGGTGCCTCGGAAGATGGAGCTCAATGCCCAGGCCCCTTGAACCCGGCTGCCAGCTGGGAGATGATGTGCGCAATTGTGAAGGCCTTATGTCATGAGTCGGGAGAACACCCTGTCCTGGAGCACACGACCGACCGCATCAGGGATGGTTTTGTGTGGCAGCTCTGATAATTCCCCTCGAGAAACACATAAGAAGGTTTGGACGAGACTTGGGCTTTGTTACGGTAATATGGTATACCATGGTATTTTTGTTTACATTGTCAATTGTTGTATTTTATCATGGGAGCCCCACCCCTCACCCCCCAACCCCACCAAATACTAGAAAGGCATTGATTTTGAAAATATAGGCATACCTCGGCCCACAAACTTAATCCGTTCGAGGACTCCTGAATAAATTTTTCCCATTTAAAATAATGTAAATACAAATTATTTGTTCAAACCTCAGAAACACCGTTTTTTTTTTTTCTTCCAATTTTTTATGTTTTTCTGTGACCAAGAACATAGACTTAAATTAAAATAAAGGGAAAGGGAGAACGTACGTTACGGAAGACGGACCGATACACAACTGAACGTACGCTTGTTGGCGGGCTGTTCGCTCGAAAGGTGCCAAGACACAGAAAAGAATCACAACCCCCACCAAAAAAAAAAAAAAAAAAAAACTAAGCAATTAACTTTAAAAGACTGAGTAACAATCAAAAACAATACAGTCATTACGAAAATGTGATTTTTAAAAAATTATTATTATGTTTGTATCTTTGCTGCCTGAAACGCAGTTTACGAACTGGTACAAAAAATTTTCAAACATCTGGTTTCTAACCCGATTTGTTTGTGAACAGGACTGTTCGGGGGTCAAGGTACCACGGTACCATTAAAATACTGTATACTGGATGGTATAAAATATAGCCCAAGCCTTTGGATTTTTTTTTTTTCCACCAGTTGTCCATGTCATGTGCAATAACCAGAGCAGGCCTCTAGGAGGTGGTGATGAGGCTGGCTCATTGAAGGCATGAGTAAGCTCATGTACTGAACTGTAGTATGTGGCATTTCTTGGGGCTTGTGAAACATCACTGGCGGTCAAACCCATTTCCAATTAATGTAGCCAGCAGACAATGAATGATGGTAGTACTGCAAAGCCCTCACTGTACGCTATCCAGCCTGAGTAGCAGCGCAGTACTGAAGACGAAAGCTTAGCACTTGTGTTATGTTAGCCATTAACCTCTCTTCATAGCAGGTTAAATTAAATGTATTTTTTTTGTCATTTCCTATCCTGTTAACCCCCGGACACTTTTAAAGACTTTTTGCAATATATTTTCAACAAGTTTTTTCACTCTGCTGTAAGACTTGTGAAATGAATCAGTTCCATTTTATTGTATAGGTAATAAGTGTTACAGAATGAGATGGAGAGCCTTTTCTCGCGGGGGGAGGGGGCACGGAACGCGGCCCGGACCGAGTCCACAACCGAAACCTGGCCCCAGGGGCCTATTGGCTGTGCTTATGCATCTGCGTATTCATGATACCGTCTGGTGATGTCTGATGGCTTCGCTTCCATGGGGTTCGTGCAAATTCGAAATCTCGCTGGAAAGTAAGACGACAGAAGTGGGATCAGAGTGAAACAAACGCTCTGGTCGGCTTTGAAAAGCCCCGCCCCTCCCTCTTCCAGGCTTTGAAAGCCCCCAGTGAGGAGATCCCCTGGAATGCAGATGGGTGATATGGATTCAAAGCTAGCCTGCTCACTCGAATTATTACCCCCCAGAATTTCTTTATTTTGTCTGATGCCGTCTTCAGTTTTCTGTTCATCGCGAGCTTCATTTCTGATCTAGCATTTTGCAATTGCACATTTTGTGTGATTCCAGTTTTTACACTTTAAATTCGATTTAAAAATAAAAGCATGTCAGAAATCATAATTTTGCAGAACTGACATTTGTGATGATTAGGGTGAGTTTGGTAATTGTGTTGCTCAAACACTTTTATGATGGTATAATTTGATTTTTGGGAATATTAGATTATAAGAATGATAAACACATTTTATCGATTTTGGTTTCTTAGTGTGAAATACTTGCAGACATTGCAATTCCATCCACTTCCAAGCAGTAAATCTTCATTATGTGTGACATCACTGCTGACTAACGACAGCGTATCCTCTGCTAGGTTACAGCAGGGGTGACAGTGCAATGTGGGTTGTGGGGTATAGCATTTATCTAACGTCGGTTTCAGTGCTTGATGTTATTCAATCTGTCTTTACCAGTAAGCCATTCACAAAAGTCTAGGCCTGTTCCTAAGTAGTAATGTTTTAAGTCATAAAGGCTGCTGATATGATGTAAAGGCAGGCATGATCTGAATGGGTGTTATGATTATTTGGTTGTTCTGGTCATTGCTTTGATTGCTGAGTTGAATCGAGCGTCTCCTGATGGCTGCAGAGAGTGGCTCAGTGAGGAGCACTTTTGCACGACACGCCTAAGATTCGAAGTTTGAATCCCAATATCTTCTGTATGTGTGGAGTTTGCATGCTCTTTTTAAGTGGGTTTCCTTTGCATTCGAAACATATGCGTTTAGGCTAATAGCTGTCTTATAATTGTGTTTGTTTGTGAGTGTGTATGCCCTGCAATTGGCTAGCATCTTGCACAAGGTGAACTCCAGCATTGGGCCCTGTGCTCTCTGGGACAGGCTCCGACCCCCCCCAGGATAAATGGTAGGAAGATGGACGGATGGACAGATGAGTGGATGGATGGATAAGCGGATGGATGGATGAATGGATGCTCAAGGATTGAAGAGCTGGGCGGTTCCTCCAGCCATTTTGTGTCTTATGCAGTTTTAACCTCGAGATGGTGCTGCTGCTGATTTATGTCGCCTTGCGAGATCCTCCCAGAGGCAGATCCCACGGACCGGATCGGACGTCGCTGTGAAGTGGGCGGCCGCCTAAAGGTCAGCGAAAATAATTTCGGAAATATGTCACCCCTGACACTTCTATAGTTAGCCACATGAAGGCGATCGTTGTGCTGCCTTCAAGGGTCCAAGAAAACAGCAGTGTGTCAGATCCATAAAAAGAGGCCGGGTTTTGTTGCTCGACAGATCCTCTTTTGATCTTGGGCTCGAACATTGTGTCTTTGTTAGAGTGCAAAACCACAGGGGAAGCAGATTTCTGAGGGGGGCGACAATCTGCTGTCTCTTTATTCACTGAGGAGCAGATGAGGCAATCGTCCCGACATCCTTTAACAGTTTAAACATTAAGTAACATTAATTATTTGCTCACAGCCTCACGAATGCGGCTGAACATCCCTACGTGGTTCAGTGCTGGAATTTCACCCATTTGTTTGCATCCCTGCTCTCCGTAGACACTTTGTTTTTGCGTGCAGCTGCAATCTTGCGAGACTCATTTTCCTGTATGCCACCTTTTTACCCTAAATGTGTGAAGCGATATTTTGCATCCCAAATGCCATGAAGCGGTAGAATAACGTCTGAGCTGTCTTGGGCCACTTAGTTTTGCCAAAGTTTCCGTTATTTTACAAGTGATTTTAACTTCCTTTTTTCTTCATGTTTCCAGTTAGCACGCTAACAGAAAGACGGGAACAGCTGATTAGAGTCAGCTTCACAGGTCCCCTTCACCGGCAGAAGTTCGGCATGTTATGTTCATGTGATTATGAAAGGTGCCTAGGGAACCGATCCGGAAGCTTCTCTGATATTTTTATTAGGAATTTGTGTTGTGTGGAATCTGTAACTCTTCTGGATGGCAGATGACCTCCACCGGCCCCTGAGCTGTTGTGAATCTCCCATGTGGTGAGTGGAGGCAGCAGGACGAGATGTTTGTGTGTGACAAAGAGGAAAGGAGGTGCAGGTTGGCCGCTAGTGTGGCTTGTTTTACGCTTTGATGACAGCAGCCCTCCCAGCTCTGCTTTGATTGAATTGAACTGCATTCGGGGAGGGGGCTGCATTTTACTGGCCAAGGAGCTGCCCCTCTCAGTGCCTCAGTGCTGTTCCACCCCAGTGGCCGGGCCTGCATGGACGCTAGGCCTGTATCGGCCGGCTGAGTGTGCGAGTCGCAGGGCTAAGAGCCCGACTGCGTCGCCCTGATGGTGGTGTGAAACTGGTGGTGTGAATCCGTATAACCGGAGGGTGTGCGAGGAGGGGCGGGGCTTTGGGAGAGGGCTCTGGAGGCAGGGGGTCAGCTGCCTTTTGCTGTGCAACCTTGGTTAAGACCATGACCACACCCTGCTGGGCCCGCCTCCTCCAAGCCCCTCCCCCCAGTGCTCCTAGACCCAGCCCCGCATGCCACTGCCTTGGAAACAGCCTGCGATTCTTCTTGCACGTCGTTGGCACAGTGGCACAATGGGGGTGATTGTTTTGGGCTGCTCTGTTGTGGTAGAAGCAGATTCAGCTCCGTCGCCCCCAGCGGACAGCAGGTCAGCCTGTGCCTGGCCGACCTAATCTCAGTGTGTCTCTGTTGGTGACGTCTCCTACAGCTCATGTGGTCCAGCCACCAAATCCCCTATGAATTATCCATATTTTGTTACATGTTAAACTAAGGGCAACGTTGAGGTATGAAACTGTGCGACGTCAAGATACAGAAGGGCAGCTAGTGTGTGTTCTCTGCAATGAATGGTGCGGTGAGGAGTAAAGAGAGGTCAGAGGATGGAGAATACTCAGTGCTGGTGCAACCCTACACCCCACTGATGGCTCAAAGAATGGTGCCTGGTTACAATAGTGTCCTATGTGGACAAAGGCATTTTCTTTTCCCAGCCGGGATCCCTCAGGGCCGGTGACTGGGAGTGCTGGATTTCTGATGGAACACAAAGCCTACTCCAGCTTTTCCCCTGCCCAGTCCAGCATGCCCTCCCCGATGGGGTCGACAGCAGTGTAGAGCTCAGTCAGACTACGGTCAGTCTCTGTCTTCTCTTTGAGAGGTCTAAGTCTGTTGTTCACTCCGATCCCGCTTGTTGCTCAGGCAGAGTACATTGGGAGATGCTTCAGGTGCATAGATGTTGAAAGCTTTAAAGAAGAGGCTCACAGGAGCAGTAAGAGCTACTGAGCAAACATCATTTCTGCAGGCCAGGCGGCGCCTGCAGTCCTGTATCTGTGCAGTTATGCTTCTAGTCAGCAGCTAGCTGAAAATACTTTTGAAATCACCTGCAAACCTTTTAGCGGAATTGCATTGTGATCTTACTGCCCATCCTTTAATTCAGAAGACTATCCTGTACTTGGTGGCAAACAAGGTATGAAAGTGGCTTTCTTTACTAAGGAATTCAAATTAAATAATTACCTGGCTGTGAAATTTTAACATAATTATAATAATGCCTGAGTTATTTTTCTTCATGGGCTATTCAGATGACTCTGTGGGTGGCAGGGGGATTGAAGTGAACTTCACTGGTAGTGGGGGAGGGGTCAGGCTTGGTGTGAGGAACATTTGCTTGTCTGCTAAATGGGAGTTTTCCGGAAGTGTCTCTGTAGTGAGTATGCGTGGAACTTTTTTGGGTTGAGGGAGTGTGTGAAGTGGAGTGTCCTCTATTTTTTTTCATTAAATGTCAGTGACGTTGGCTAATTGCTTGTTAGGTGTGTCTTCATTGGATGGAATGAGTAATCCAGTCTGTTGAATTGCCACAGTCGTTCTTGCATTACCCAGGTGATCTGGGAGCTGATGGCGTTTGGTTGGACCTGGACCGAGGTGTGAATTGAGTGGAGATGGTGATAAAGAGCAGGGTTAGGAGTGTCAGGTGCATGTGGACAGTGGGTCATGGATCTTGTGAAGACTCCTCATGAGATAGGATCGTCACGTGGCCTTATCGTGGCGGGGGAGATAATTAGTTTGATTTAAAAATAAAGTTTGAGCCACGGCTCATCTTTAGATGCTGTATCGGGGGCTAGGGAAGGTCGTCAGGAGGAGCTGGAAATCGTAATGAGTGAGACCCCCCCAGCCAGCGCGACGAGCTGATGACTGATAGAGGTTCTGATGTATGGACAACTGAAACACTTCCTGCTGTGGATAAAATGTAACTGCTTCAGAGAAGGCATGTTTATAGCTAGTGTTTAAGTGGTTTCTTAAAAGTAGTTAAAAAAAACTTCCAGAATTTGCAAATGATGCTCTGGTGAATATTTAACCTTTACAACACTGACATTATCTAAAAGGCAAAAGATGCCTTTTGAATATAAATTGTAGGGTGTGGACAACCAAAGGTTTAACAGGTCTGTCCTGCTTATTTAAGTTTCCTCCTAACTTGATTTGAATGAACTTGAGTGAATCAGAATTGTTTTCCTGTTGTTATTTATTAATTCTTTTTGCCTGGTGATGTTCTCTGTTTTGTTGACAGTTGTTGCTGTCAGAGCACAAAACAATTACTTGTGTATCTTCCTACTCTATGGTAATTTCGGACAGAGATCTTTTTGTAAATTGAAAAGGCTGTCAGCCCGTCACAGCAAACCATCACGTTGACTTTTCAGTTCTCCACGTCAGACTCTTTGGCAAGGTGTAGGTTGCTAAGTGACGGATGTTGGCAACCCCTGTTATCTCTTAAGCCTAGGGTCAGAGAATGAGGGATTTGGAATCTTGGCACTCTTTGCGTGTGCCAGAGTAAATCCAGATCTTCTGGGGTCTGAGAATGGTTCCTTAAGCTGTAGGAAGATGTCACTTTGATGGGAAAGAGCGTGGCTGATGATGCCGTGGGGATTCTGTGCTCCGCATGATGAAGAAGTCCAGTTCTAAGGGCACAGACGCAAATCTATTCACTTCAAGAACTGAAAGAAGGATGTTGCTGGGTGAAGAGAAGGCCATCATCAGTCTGTGGAGGTCGTGAGGATTCCCAATGGAGACCTCCTGGTCTGGTTGTGTGGACTACAGTCACCATTGCTGTTAGTGCTGTTGGTCCTGGAATGGAAGAAATGAAGGGCTGTTCTCCGTGGATGTGTCTGAGCGGCTGCTTTGGTGCCGAGATGTGATCCAGTCGCGCAAATCATTCACAGTCGCCTGGCCCACCACGTTTACACATTCTGCTCATTGGCTCTCCTGTGAGAGTTCACTGAAGAAGTCAAGCTGGACACATTTATCTTTCGGAAATTTATAAAGTAATTAAAAGAGCTTTTCCCGGCGTGGGTTTTCTCGCTGGGCAGCCCGGAAGGACCATCACATTAATATCCCACGGATGGTGACTGATGATGAGTGTTGACATGTAACGTTCATAAAAACAACTGGGCCCTGGGGGTACTTTGGGAGGCGGCAGGGAAGGACAAAAGAGCGATTCAGATCCTGGTACAGTGGATGGTTGTGCATTGCTGTGGGTCAGAGCAGCCAGTCAGTCAATTTGGGGCTCATGGTATTTAACCACCACCTCTGGGGTGGTCTGCGGAAAACACCGACGTTAGCTCCCGAGATGAGCTGCTGTAGACTTGTACTCATTGGTGATGGATAGTCCAGCGAGCGACTAGGATGATATTGCCTCTCCAAGAATGGGGGCTTGCTGTGAGAGCCTTTCCCGGAGGTGTTGGGGAGCCCAGGCCCCGGGGGGGGGCACAGTGCTGGCCACCCCCAAGGATGGTAGCCAGGATGGAGACCCAGGCCCCTCGGGAACCAAAAGGTACTCTTTGCCATTACAGGTTTTGCTTCAAAGTGAAATATCAGATGCCGTAAACCTGAATGGATGATTCTGTGGCGTGGGCCGTTTCGCGTGTCAGTCCGTGTTAGGGCAGTAGGGGCTAACCGATAAACGTTGCGTTGTGTTACATCATGTGTAATGGGGGGGGGGGGAGTTGTCAGGATTCATAGATCATCCGGCACATAAAGCAGATGGAGAGCGCCTCCTCTATGACCTTTATGATTCTTGAGAGATATAAAGCGTGCATATAATCCTGTGTGAGGAAACACAGGGGCCGCTTTCCTGCTCTGTCTGTCAGTTCCACGGCCCCATTTCTCAGCTATTATTGTCTATTATTGTGCTTTTTTGTGAAGAACAGAGGGAAGCCCCAAAATCGTGGTTGCACACTCCGGAAATTAACTACATCGGAAAAAAAGTGAGACAAAGCTGGCCTTCTTACTGAATCCCCTTAACTGATCCCAAGTTAAGCACTCAAGTGCTTATAATATTGGCTCAATATTAGCTTGGCCCTGACCTCTGACTCTGGTGGCATGCGAGGCTCTTTCCAAAAGGCCAGTTGAAAACTCCAGTTTCCAGTTCATTGAAAGACAATAAGTCCCGTCTTAATATTACCCTGGATGAGCTGGTGTGACAATTCTTGCTTGATTTAGTCTGGAATCTATTTTTGTACTGCTTTTGAACTTTAGGCTGTGTGTGTGTGTGTGTGTTTGCATAGATCACATTTGAGGACCAAATTGTCCCCAAAGTGTAGTAAAACCTGAAATT
>JAODLC010000021.1:4210116-4230886 GCA_026781145.1 Hippopotamyrus pictus | reverse complement strand
GGGGAGTTGTGTCCAGGTGTGTGTCCGGGGGGGGGGGGGGGGACAGTATGGCAGCAGAATGTGGTAGAACCTGCAGTACAGCTGTTTCGTCAGTGTGATTCTCTTTGCACAGTTTACAAGAACTGCGGGGAACTGTGCTTCCCATTTGTGAGTTCTCGTGCTCTGAGATAAAGTGCAGGCTCTCTAAATCTGTATGTTTTCGTAATTCAGGATGTTCTCGTGATTTGGGAGGGACTTTGGGCTCTCAAGTAGCTGTGCTGTGCAGGTTCTCGTACATTCGGAGTGATCTTTTGGATCTTTTGTAGTCTGGGAGTAATTGTGGGCTGTCATATTATGCTGGTTCTTGCGACTATCAGGTTCTCATAAGCTTTGAGGTTCTTCTGCCCGCTGCCGCCGAGCGGCCGGTGCTGCAGGATCTGCGACGGAGTGAAGTTCCGCTCCTCGGGGCGCGTGTCCGTTTCTCTCGCCTCTCCGGGTTCACTGTGGCCGTCATCACCTTCCCTCTGTGTCTTGCTGTTCTGGCCTCTGGCTTTAATGAGCCGTTACTGAATCAGAAGCTCTCCCTGGGAGTTCTGCCTGCGGTCTCATCTCTGGCTTTCGCTGTACCCGTTTGCCCATCCGGCCACCTTATCTGGAGGGATCCTGGACAGGTCCCCCTCCCAGGCCTTAAAGCTGCTCAGCCCACATACTCTTAACGACACCCTCCGGTGAAACAGGGCTTATCTTTGAGTGCTCCTGTTACAGTGTGTACATTTAAATCACACACACAACAAACACAGATAATGAGTTTTTTTGACCCGAACATAAACAGCGATTTCCCTTGTCTGGATACTGGGCGGCATATAGGCTCCCTGTGACGATGGTATCGTTTGCTGGGAGAAAAGTGGTGATTTATCTTCTGATTGTGTGTCTGCGTGTTTTTGTTTTGTCGCTGTGCGGATCTGATATGTCCCTCTCCACTGCTGCTGGTGCCTGGTTGATCCACAGAACGTCTTTAGCATTAACTAATGTGGTGCGGGGGGTGGAGGTAGGGGCTTGTGCCGGGATGCTGGATCAGTAAGTAAGTAAGTAGATCTTTATTGTCATCCCAACAATACACAATAAGTATACAGTGAGGGTGAGAGGGGTAATAATTTACACTGCACCTATATACATATATTTATCTAAATGAACATAGAACAGAGAAGACAATAGACTAGGACTGAATAGATAGACAGTGCAATGACATGGAGCTCATACGTTAATGAAGACTAATAAAGTGAGCAAGTTATATTGTGCAAATTACGGCAAATTAAGTTGTGCAAGAATGTGCATAGATGTAAACATATTCACATAATAGCAGCAATAACGGGATCGGAATGAATAAATAAAATATAAAGTGTTACGTAGTGCGGCGCATTGTGTGCAGTAAGGAGGCAAGTGTGGGGGGGTGTGTGTTCAGGAGCCGGACTGCTTGGGGGGAAAAGCTATTACACAGTCATGCAGACCTGCGCCTGATGCTGCGGAACCTATGTGTGAAGTGCAGTCGGTCTCAGTCGTTTTCAGTGGCGGCAGCGACCCGGCTGTTGTCGGTGAGCCTGGGGCCTGCGCAGGGAGGGGCCGCCCCCACGGGCAGCCGCTCTGTGTCCTTTTGCTTTAAACTCCAAACGTTTAAAATGCAAACGTAAATGCATCACACAGCTAAATACCAGGCAAACAGCTGACCCAGACACCGACGGCTGAGTTTAACAGTAATTAGATAATGACCTTATTCACGACGAGGAAGGCGCGAGCCACCTTTATCATCACCTTCCCCAGACAGTAAAGCTCTGGGGGGTGGATGACAACACCCAACTCGGACTAGTAACTCCGGTAATGCCCCCGTCCTCTTGTCTCGTGCTGATGATGTCATTAGGGAGTGACATTAGGGATGCAGCAACAGATTCCCGGTTTTCATGCAAAGGGCGGGGGGTAATTTTGTGAACAGCCGTTTGTCATTCTGTTGTTAAAAATAAATGTCACTGCGGGGAATAATGCTTCATGGGGGGCTTCTTCCCGGAACTTTGCTCATCACTAGATGCACCGTTTTGCGTGTTTGACCAACTGTTTGCCTCAGTATGCACCTCTGAACCTTAACTGGCTTTCGGATGGAGCGTTTAAAGCAGCCTGGCAGCTCTGGCATGATCCTGCACCCCCAGCCCATGGAGCTCTCTGCTGGCCACCAGGTCAGTGAACCTGGAGATTGATCCGGCCGGCAGAGCAAACACAGGGCCCGCCCGTCGAGCAAGAAGGAGCCCTGCGTGTCCCCGAGCCCCCCATCCCTCTCGAGGGGCCGTCACAAAAGGACACTGTTACACCAGTCGCACCTGTGTGACACTGCCCATGATGTCAGTGACAGGGACTGTGGGAAAAGAGCCTGTACTGTGGGCATACAACAGCTACTACTGTGAGTTTTTCTTTTCAGGAAGCAGCAGTTTATATATATATTTAACCCAAATATTAACCTAAGGTTATTCCCTGGCAGAATTTTTGCATTTTTCATGTTCTGTGTCCTCATAAACTTCACTTGGTTCTGTTTACTTTCCTGTTGCAAAGCATTGTGGGATATAGACTTTGAGCAGTTGTGTTTTTGGCTAGGTGTTGTGGATGACTCAGGGTCTGATGGTGGGGGGGGGATGGGGGAGGTGGAGCTCTGTTGCTGTGCGTTCATCCCACTGTCCTGGGAGTTGGCCGTGAGGCGCTGAGCTGGTTTTATGGCATGGTACTTAGTGGCCAGACCCAATAGCGCTGTCTCTGGGACAACGGACTCCGCCACTGCAGGGGAGCAGGGAGTAGGTGAGTGTGTTAGATGCAGGTACGGCATGACAGAGGATGCTAACTGATCTTTTTCTCATCCTCTGGGGTCTCTAATATTATCTTGTGATTCTGCCGATGCTTAAATTCTACCCCACTAGATCTACATAGAAGTGCAATGCCGAGATTTTTATGCCCTATTTCTGTTGAACGCTATTGAAATGGTCACTTGGTTTCAGTAAATATGCAAGAATGTCACCAGCAGAAGTTGTCTAATAAAGTCCTTGCCCCATTTTTAAGGCCTTAGTGGGGAGAATTAATTTGTGCGAGTGGCTGAGATTCCAGCCTTGTATAGTTGGCAGTGCTCGTGATAAAGTTCTGTCCTAATTGGAGCCGTCGCATGCCAACACCTTCCCTCCTGCCCAGAGTCTGCCTCCCCCTGTTCCTGCCCTCTAAGCACTTATCTGTCATGCCGCTGCTGCCTCTGCTAATCCCTCAGACTGAGTTCTTAACCAGCAAATGGAAAATCTGGTTATTGCCGAAAGTTGGACAAAAAAACTAACAGCTCTAGTATTAAAAAGGAAAAGGAAAAAGCAAATGTTGGTGCAGGATTGGCTTTTCGGGATGCCTGAAGGACAAACAGATTGAATATGCGTTGTAGTTGAAAGATTCTGTGCTGAGATTATAGCTAAATCCCACTTTTATATCCTGTTTTTTGTTCGGTGTTAGTGATGAGATCGGCGTTTGTTTTATGACTCTCTTTTCCTTGATGTGGGGGGGGGAGGGTTAGCCAAGCTCATATCTAAGCCGCATTTTGGTGCCTTTGAGTCCCGGCAAGCCCGGAAGCATCCGTACTCCGAGAAGCGTCTCGCTCTGTATTGATCACATGAGAATGACGGGAACCAAACTGCTGTTGCGACCGTGTTCGTTTACCGTCCGACAGCCGGCGTTTCCCCTGTGGCTCAACGGACGGCTCCTCTGGAACGTGTTTCCTAAACGAGGCGGGAAATGAAAGATCTCTCTGTCACACTCTGTCCTGCTGATGGAGGAGAGGGTCGGACCCCCATCAGAGTCTCTCGGGGGGGGTCCCGCAGAGAAATGGCATGGTGCCGGTAGCTTCCGTCCCATGCTCTGACACTCCCCTGTCTTCTCTCACCCAGCAAGATAATGGCCTTATCATCACAGGTATTTCAAATAAACGCATGTAGCTAAAATCTTTATATATATTTGGTGGTTTTATCTTGCTGGAACCTGTAGCTAATAATTGCTTACTAGTACTAGTTTTTGCCTCCTAAGAACTTTTTCTGTGACATTGACTTTAACTAGTAGGAATCCTACCTTTTGAAGTATTAGGCTAACTACCGCCCCCTACCTGTCTTAATGGTCGGGCTTTGGTCACGCCCATTGGCGTAAATTATGGGTGGGTGTAACCCCACCAATAATCGAAACCGTTTCACAGTAGAGGATGCGGTGTAATTTATCAAGGACAAGTACCGGTGTTAGGGGCAAGATGGCTAATTTGACTTGTCGTTGGACTGGTCCCAAGATGCATTTCTTCTGTCTGTTGCAAGTCAGAGTTGAAGCATTGTTACATGTTGTTGTCGAGATGCAATCACTGCTGAGTGAGACCTGAGCATTGTGGGTTCAGCGCTGTTCCACCTCATCTGTGTAACTGATGTATCATTCTTGCTTCATTAAATCCATTTCCTGTTTTGTTCCCGGTGGCAGGAAGCTTCTGTGTGACCTGTTATGCTAGAGTGGCCGCCACTGGTGGAATTATTGATTTTTAGCTGACCTGCTGCTATCTTGATTGAGGCTATTTTTAGTGCCAACTCTCAAAATGGTGCTCATTTTCACCTTCGGATTATACTAAAATATGTTTATATAGGAACTTTTTATGTATTAATGAATTGGTTGCTTGTTTTTCCAAAGAACAAGCTTTAGTTCGAGTTCTAGGTAAAGTGAGTCGATGCCAGCTTTGCCTGTAGTTTCAATACTGATTTATTCTCTCATTTTTGGAGATTTAAAGGAGCAGTGGTCAGACTGCTGAAGCAGTTGGGAATGTATGTGTGTCTGTGTCTGTTTGTGTGTGTGTGTGTGTTTTTGTGAGAGCGACAGACAATTTTCTGTTGTCTTCAGATCCATGTGCTTAAGGATAGATTTCTTTGGTCTGGCACAGTCTTTGCATCTCATTCCATATTTGATAAGCACATTGTCAGTCATAGACTGCTTGAGGGACCATATGATTTGAAAGGTCAAGAACGACATCTTGAATGAAATGGTGCCTATCTCTGTATAGGACTGCACAAGTTGGAAGTGGAGTCTCTTATATTCATGTGACAGTCATCCTGAACCGTTATGCTTTGTTTTATTGGCTATATCATGTAGGTTATGGTGAGTAAAAGGTTCAGGAAGGCTTTCGGCGACTAAGTAGAGTTTTACAGATCATACAGATTTACTGTGATGCTCCACGTCTGTGACATGCTCCATGGTCTGAGCGAAGACCTCTGCGACCACTTGTTTTCATTTTCGCTTGTGTTGACACTGAAGCAAAAAATTAATATCTAACCAAACTGCTTGCTGAGGACTCTGCGGAAAGCATCAACAAAGTTAAGTGCAGGCTTGGGAGCTGACATAAGGGGAGTTGATGTGCTTTTGTGGTCAGAGGAGACTTTCTGGAGTAAGTTGACCTCTCTGTGATTGGACATCATACACATAAATATTGAATGTGGGAAAAGTCCGAGGTTGATGTGGCTGCTGGTATCTCCATGAGTTTGGTTCATCAGGCCTCTTGAACAGCTATATTTACTCATAACCATACTTCCTGTTATTGGTACAATGACTCGTATCAAAACCACAGTTGTGCTTGGTGTTAATGTGGTTAATGCTTAAAAGGACAATCAATCCTGGGATTTCAGGAAGGTCCAGCTCCTTGCAGCTAAAGGCACTCGGCGGCAAGACCAAACATGCCATTGTATCAGAGAAATGTAATGAAACAGTCAGTACTTGTTGCGATTTGGGAGGTGTGTGTGTGTGGTCAGACTGCGGTTAATTTATAATATGCTTATCAGTCACACATGCCTGTTGTGCATTCCAGCTTTTGCTTGCTTGTACGTGTCCTTGAGTAGAAATAACATATAAATTGCTATTCGAGGAGTTATGTTCCCATGTCATATTAAGAATTACACCGCTGTATATTTAATCTGTTATAACTGCTGTCTTACATATTCTGTCATAATGCTGTCATAATGCTGTCATAGGTGGGTAGGATAGGTGGGTAGAAGATGGATGGATGGAAGGATGAATAAATGTTGCAAATGGCTTCAGTCT
The DNA here is from genome assembly GCA_026781145.1 of Hippopotamyrus pictus. Classification (NCBI taxonomy): domain Eukaryota; kingdom Metazoa; phylum Chordata; class Actinopteri; order Osteoglossiformes; family Mormyridae; genus Hippopotamyrus; species Hippopotamyrus pictus. Next base: position 4,224,784 of record JAODLC010000021.1, on the reverse strand, counting down.
TTGATGCAGTGTAATAGATGTATGCAATTAATTAATCTCTTCTGAATCCTAAATACAGCATAGATTTTATGGTATTGCATCAGTTTTAACTTGCTTCTGAGATGCATGAGAAGTTGGTCATATTAAACAATGTTAAACTGTACCGTAGGATACTTATTTTATTTTATTTAACCTTTAATTTCCAGCAAGTGACTAGGAAAGAGAAGAATTTATGATTAAACTAGAGTGGATACTGGACCATCGAGGCAGCATGTGACTCAGCAAGCAAACTCTCTGTGCCTGTGATCGGAAGGTCGTTGGTTTGAGCCCAGTTTCGACTGAATTATTGCATCTGTGAGTCCTTGAGTGAGGCCCTTAACTCCCAGCTCCATGGGCGCCGCTGCAGGTGGCTGCCCTTCGCCGCCAAGCTCGCTCTCACCTACATGTGTGTCGCTGTCACGGAGAGCAAAATGTGGTCAGCGAAAAGAGAATTTCCCCACTGGGATCAATAAAGTGTCATTACTGACAGTGTCAAAATCTGATGTTGCCCTGAGGTTCTAACATTATAGTTGCAGATAAGTAAACAGGAGAACAGTCCCGTTTAAATACCCTTTCAGGTTGAAGAAATGACTGGATTCATGTTAGGTTATTTGTGTTCGTCTTTGGAGTCAGTTGATTATGTTTTCTCAGGGTCTGTTGTGCTGGGGGCCCTGATCTATCAGGAACCCTCTTTAGCGTTTCATTGTACAGCCGGTCCGGGTCCTTGATATTTACTCATGTTTGACGTGAAACCCGCTGGGCCTTTGCATGGGCCTCAGGCTACCCATGGAAAGTTTCCTGGATCTGGCCACCGCTTCTGGCACCCCACAGGCCTCTGACTGCAGAAGCGTCTCCAAGAAAGGGGAAGCAAGGTTAATCCCCGGGCTTGGGAGGAGGTCATTGCAGAGGAGAGCATTGCAGCTTGCCAGTGAGGTGCTGGAGCTGTGTGAGCTGAAGTGTGTGTGATTATAATCCCCTCGGTATTGTAAGCATGGGTGGCGTTCGTTTTTTTGTCTGAGCTGACGGGACGGAGCCTGTAAGAGGAGTACAGAATTTGAAAGGACTGATTCGACTTGAGAGTCTTCTGTGGGTTGCGGTCTTGGATCCGGTTTGCTCTGGTTTCCTGCCTTAGTCCAAAGGCTTTCAGTTATGCTAATTGGAATCTCTAATGTGTGTGTGCGAGGGTGTGTGAGCCTCCTGACATCCCATCTGGGTGTACTCCCCCCCCCCCTCCTCACCCAGTCCAGAGGCTCTGATCAGAATCAGCAGTTAGAAGATGGACGGGTAGATGGATCTTTTGTGGGCAGCAGGGATTTTTCATCTCGGATATTTGAGAAGAATGATGCATTGTTGGTGCGTTTTAGGCATCATTGTTCTGGGCAATGTTTTTGTTTTTTTTTTTTTTTCGTAATGCTGAGCAGCCTATCAAATTGCTCCCAGGGTCGCTGTAATTCCTGCTGCTATTTATTCATATTAACCAAAATGATGATTTATGACTTTGAGTGATACATCTGCATAATTGCAAATAAAAATTTATGGTATCTGTCTGTCTGTCCTTAATGCAGGAATTACAGGGGAGGAGCCAAAAGGCCTGCTTTGTTTGCGCGCTGCCGCTGTGTCACTTTCGGAGGGATGCAAAGCGTAATTTATCAGCCAGGAGCGTTTTTCATATCACGTTGAAGATGATGAATGTAATCGATCTTTTATGTGATAGGCATGCTTTAATAAACAGTTGGCATTCAGGAAAGCAATTAAGCGTTATTTTGTTTAAGCGTAAATTGGGTTAGCGTGACAAGTTTAACTATAAATAGCATTTTAAGAACCATGCGATGTGAGGTAAATGAGATGCCATTTACTCCAGGAGCTGTAGATCCAAGATGGCTTCCCCACCCAAAGTGCCCTTTGGGAGGCGTCTTGGGTAATGAGTGGGAAGTCCGTGACCGGTGAGGAATGCCTAGTTTCCTGTGTTTTCAGCATGCCAGCCATGGTTCTGATCCCTTTGATGCTGGGCTGGGAGGGAAATATAGCAGAGTTCAGCCGAAACGCCTGGATGAGACTCCTTGGTTACAGGGAGACTTAGATTTGCCGGGTTACACCTTGACTCAAAGTCGACGGTGCCTTTGTCTCTCCCGCAAAGCCCCCTGGCTCATTCGATGCTGCTGGTAAACTTCTGGTTGACCTTCTTCCTGCCTGACAACATGTTTGCCTTCTTTCATGTCAGCCACGATAAGAAAGTCCTTCCATTATCATGGTGCCCAACAGTTGTTGACAGATTTTTCTTTTTACAACTGAATTAGGCTGCCAGCCTGTAAATCCATTCACAGAATGGAGGAAGCTTCAGAAAAGCTGCCTGGATCTCAAGGGCGGATGGTCCCAGGAAAAAACTTTTAACGGCCGTCTCCCTTGTACAGCCGGCAGTCTGTCAGCTCTGTAGATTTCCTTCCTCCAAATGCTAAGCATGTACTCTTGTTTCGGTTTAATCGCCGAATGTCTCACCCCATCGCGGTCCAATTAGGCACGTTTGCAGCACTGAGTCGGTCCAAGTCCTGGCCTATCCCTGGGAAGTGATGCTGGATGCTTCCATTGTCTAGTCCCTCCATAAGCTGACATGGACCTGTCCTGCCCGCTGGTGCGATTTCACTTCCCGTGTGTATTTCCTGTCTGCCTTTAAACTAAACTGCGTGTGGGTGGCGTTTTTAATCAGTTTCTCTCTTCTGTTTTTCTTCCCTCACCCTTCCATCAGTAATTTGAGGAACATCAGGTATGAATTATGAATGAAAATCCACGACATGAAAATTGTCTCCTTTTCTGCGGTCTCAGGTGTCTGAAATGTAGGTGCTTCGCAGACTATTTCTGAGCTTCTCGTTTGAGTTTCCTTGCTGCAAAAGCCCCGGCGAGTGACACAAGCTCAGTTTTTTCACAACCTGGGAGATGCTCAAAACAAACCGCCGACCAAAAGGAAATGATGTCGTTTCTGGGCTCGTTCACCTTGTCTCCTTTTCTTGGGAACGATTTTCTTCCATCTTATGTGAAATAGCTTCACCTGAACATGATTTTTTTTTTTCTTGTTCTACCTGATTGTGCATGTGAGTACGTCTGTCATTACCGTGGCAACGTGTGGCCTGATGCCACCTTGTCCTGCTAGTGCCCCAGATGGCAACCGAGGCAGACGGCGGCCTCCTGATTGGCCGGCCTTGCGTGATTAAGCCATCTTCCGTCTGCCGGTTATATACTGCGCCGAGACCACAATGGTGCTGGTGATGATGATGATGGTGACGACAGAGCATCTCATTTGCACACACGTGCAGAATCTGGCACATTCTCAGACTAGCGGTTAACTGCCTGCACTCCCTCACTGCGAATTCTCTCCGGCTGAGAGTGTCAGACCTTTCCGTTGCGTTCGGTGTGGTACCACCCAATCTATTCCGTTTCACTCATCCCCCCGGGGAGTCTGCTGACCTGTAATGAAAAGCTGTGCTGTAAAACTGCTTTCTGAGTGCTAGCTTTTAGTTTCAGTCAAATTGGCCCAGTTTTTTACTTAGTTTGCATTACCCCCCCGGATCACATGTCACCATGTGTAGTCATTTCTACGACGTTAATCTCTCTCCCCCTTGCTGTTCGTCTCTTGATTTCACTCCCATCTGCTTTGTCAAGTCTCTGTCGTCACAACAGTCGCCATGTGGACATTTCACCATCTCTCAGGCGCCCATCATCCTCATGAGTGTCCGTAGATCCTACGATTTGTGGCTGAGTATAGTAGCCACAAGTATAGTATAGTAACTTTGCCAGATCAGCACCACGTGAATCCAGGAGCTTCAAGTGGTTCTTCGATCACTCACACACCGTCTCGTATTCTTGTTTTATTGCTTTTCTGTCTAGGTCTACATCTCTCATCACCTCCTCTGATGCAGAGCATGTGTCTTTATTAAGTCCAATAAGGTGCCTGTGACATGCTGTATTGGGGTCCCTTATAGCCTGTAAAAATAGCCATGTAGTTGCCCATATACTTTCAGTGGTGCTGTGCTCCATATTCCAATGCAGTGTTTGCATACCCAGTCCTCATGGACCCACATTTTTGCTCCCTTTCAGCTCCCAGCCAATTATCAACAGGTATAGCTGTGTTTGGAGCTGGGAGAGAGCAAAAATGTGGACTGTCTGGGGGTCCCCCTGGACTGTGCTGGGAAACACTGTACTAATGGATGGGAAAGTCTTTCAGACCTTTTTCTGCTCTTCAGTGCTCGCTGTTCCCTGTCTGCCTCCAGCTTAGCAGGACATTTTACTGTCAACAGCTAGACTGGTGTTTGGTTTTTTTGCATCCTCTGGACACACATACATTTTGGCTGCATGGTGTTGGTCGTCCTCGCTGGAGAGCGTGTGCAAGGAGTGTATAAAATGGGGTATGGGGAGTCTGAGGGTGTGTTGGCCTCATTTGTGACTTATGGACCGAAGAGAAAGACAGACACAGTGTATTATTTTTATGATCTTTTTTTTTGCCTTTTACTTTACATGCAACAAGTAGTTACTTTTAGCATTTGCTTCATGAATTTATGGGGGGGGTGTAGCCTTGTGGAGTAGGTTGAGGATGATTCAGTACCATTGTGTTTGCTGGAAAAAGACACTAAGGCCTGCTGGTCCGTATACCTGCTGCTGATAGCTAATGTTTTTCAGTGAACGTAGATGTGTGGCGATTGAGTGAATCAAGCTGATGACGTCGCCTATCACGGCCACCGTGAGGAGACGCGACGCCCTCACTGTGACGCTCTCGTCTGCCGCAGTCCGGCTCTGCGCTTCCGTTGCTCTGGATACCGCCTGACGGCGTTTAGTACGTTTCCAGCGTGCTGCGGTTTGCCTGCTCCGTGGAGAGAATGGGACTCTGCTATTAATCTTGTGTTCCTTTGCTGGTACAGACTTCCATTAGCTTCACAGCACAGACGTTATCAATGATGGGATCTTTAATCGACCTTCTGTGACCAGTCTGCTTAAATCCCTCTGTATGTCACTCGTGTCTGAGATATGAACTCGTCTCCTGGTGAAAGTGTTTGTAGCTGAACTGTGATATCTTTGATTAGGGGCAAAAAACCTTGCAATATTGAATAATATTTCCAAAATGTCAAAGTATCTCTTATTGTCAACTCTACATAGATGATGCATGGATTTTACACTGATGTGAAATATTCTCGGTGGTCATAGTGCAATTGAAAAGTAACAAATAAAATATAAATATTGATTTAATTTTATTTATTTTAAGACACTAAGACAAAAGACATTAAAGCATTCTTGATTAATGTTATGATTAACTGCTTTGCTGTGGATCAAAAAGCCCTGGATTTGATGTTTAGCTATTTTGCTGGATCTGCCAGTCAGTTGTTTTGGCAGGGCACTATGATACTTACCATATTTTGCTGGGATGGCAGACAGGTTTAACAAGAAATAGGTTTCGGCAATAGCGCAGGTTGAAGGAGACTCGATTGAGAGGAAATTATGGCCAGATGATATGGGCTGTAATTGCGGAAATTTGGTTGAATGTGCACCCCTGACTTTTGCAGACGACTCGCACAGGGAGAAGCCTGCAGTCTGAGAGAAAAGCTTCTGTTCTTCCAGTTTAATCATGTCACAAAGGCTTGTGATGCAGCTCTGCGCTAATGGGGTAATCCCCTGGTTTCCGATGTTTTAGCTTTTGCTTTAAGCATTTGTTCAGTTTGTGATCATCCCTGGTAGCGTAAAATAAAATAATTCTCCTGATGCCTGTCAGGCTTTGTATAATGCTCTGTATGTGTCAGTGTGCATATCTGGTGTCACTTAATAGAGGAGATTCGTTGACTGTCTCGTCTGCTGACTTACTCTGCAGCTGGTGTGCTTGTGTCTGTTAGAATGTTGAACTTTTCAACTTGTCCCCGACTCCTGAAGATTTAGTGGATTTCAGGCTGTTTGGGGGATAACACAGTTACTCTGCACTTTTGTGACTACCATTATGAACAGAATTGTTGTACAGATGGATTGTATCAGGGCTGTAGCGGATGGTGGAGCTTTAAAGCAGATTCACCGTCCACCTTCCCATGGTCAGATGGGGGTTTGAAGGCGCCTGTGTTCCCTGTTTGCTGAAGGAAGTGGGATGTTTACTGCTCCCTTCTGTTCACCTCTGCGGCAGCATCAGTGAATAAACAGGAGATCAGATCCATGTTTAAGTTGCAGGAACGTTAAAACATGCCTCTTTGAAACTACAATCCTCTGTAGCATTGGGCTTGGAAATGGACAAGTTCATTAATAAATCTTAGCATTAGCATTCCATTTCTGCCACTTTTCAGAAAAAAATACATATTTTTTTAATTACACATTAGAACTGCTACTAATGGAACAGTCGTTCTGATGTAGTGACATTTGAGGGGCAGAACGTCTGCTTTAAAGGGTCTGGATTTGAGTAGCAGGTCATGATTACCAAGTACATAGAGATCCTTAAAATCCTTGTGTCCACATCTGTGCGGACTCCCCCGGATAGTACACCCTGGGGGGGACTCGAATGGGTAAGCCACTTTCAGTACTGTACTTTTTCATAGGTCCTCCGAGAAGCTGTACCAGAAAACATGCATCGTTGGAGCCCGGTTTACATGTCGCTCCCAGAATAGTCTCGCTGTGAGGGGCCCCGTAGGTGGGATGTGAATTCCTGTCCGCATTCACCACAGTCACGCAGCGCCTCCGCTGACCCCCCGCCCACCGCACTTTCATCCCACTTGTATAAACATACCCTGGGCTCTATTCTTCCCCATTCGCCAGAGTCAAACCGCCCTCACAAAAGGTGTGTTAATTCCGTTTTGTGTGCGGCGGCGAAGATGGGCGATGCATTAGTCATGAACGCACAGAGTACTCCTTGAACCCGCTACTCGGCTTGCGCCCCCCCACCCCCAGGCTTCTGGCGAGGGGTGTGAAAAATAAATGCTCATTTACAATATGAAGAGTGAGCGGTAGTCATACTTTGTTGATGGACATAACACATCTTCTACGAGCCCCTAGATGCCTGTCCAGCCCGCTACATTCACCATCCTCGCTGTCGATGCAAATACCCTGCTTATCTCCTGCGTGAAAAGTGGCCTCCTGTCTCCTGACGGGAAAGTCCGAGTGAGTTGGGCATCTTGGGAGGTCCCGAATACGCGCGCGGCTTGCCGAGACTCTGAACGACCAGCCTGACGTTCTCATATTCTGACACGAGTTCGTTTGCTAAATTAGCCACACCAGGGTCTCCGCTGAGTTCTCTGTTTGTCCCCAAGGCGCTCCTGACAGGAACAAGCCGGCCCCGGGCTCCGGTGAGCCAGATGTAGCTGACCATGATCCTGACCCAGGGAGCAGAAGACGGCTCTAAAAGTTAGCAGGATGCTAATATTACTGTTATGATCTTCCTGCCGAATTGGTCAGACGGCTGCGAAGTGTGAGCCTGCGGCCGGCTTTCACTGAGCAGATTGTGGTGTCGGTAATCCATGCTGTAATGACCTCACGTTCCCCCCCTGCAGAGGGGCAAAGGTGTGTGCTGGACAAGGCTGCTTTTTCGGGTAAATCACTCAGCGTTGTCCTATGCTAATGCTAATTACTTCTTGTTGGCCTGGGGCTGCCTGTTGCAGCCTTTATGTAACTGTATATAGAAACCGGCCACTTGTTTTCCCTCTGTAGCCCACCCCCCCCTGCATTGTTAACAGCCTATTTGCCGTTGAGTCACTCACTCCTGGGAGTATTATTGTATTTACCAATCCCACCTCCACCACTAGCCGAAATGGGCTTCAGTGGTCAGGGCCAGGGGCGAAACGGAGACAAGCCACCATCACTGTTAATAAACAGCAGGCCAGTGTCATCCAGAAACCGTCCCCACCCTGTCTGGGGAATGGCAGTGATGTCACACATCAGTTAGCCATTATGAACAGCATTATCTAAAAATACTCCAAGCTTCCGTCAAAGGCGGCTTTTCCCTGTAGGCCGCTGGTTATACAGTCATGTAATACACGCTGAAAATGTAGAGTGACATTCACAACTTGGCAAAATGTTTAACTGAAAAAAAAAAAGCTTCAGTTATCGTTTGGAAAGGTGAGAATTGGCTTTGTCCCAGTTTCCTGGTAGTGATATACAGCGTCTGCCTGCGTTCATTTCCACCGATCAGGGAAGCAGAGAGGCGCTCCATTGTAAATGCTTTGGCACGTTTCTCCATCTATTATGCAGCCCCCTGCATTCCTCTCCATAGGTACCCAGCACACAGTTACATAGCTCAGCTACGGCTAATTGGGGTTTAAATAGCTTCCTGGTGGATGTAACCCACAGCCGACAGCTCTGCCCCTAACTATCAGCTTGGTAATTACATCCTGCCCCCAGTTCTCATGTTTAAGATACGAGTCCTGGTGCTTTACGGTTCTGGCGTAATAAGATGCAGTTTCCAGTGTGTTTAATTGCCAGTTGTCGTTTATCTTAAACACGCTGTGTCTTTACATTAATCAGTTATTATATGCAGGTTGGAAAACAACTAATTAAGGTGAAGAAAGACCTATTATTCTTCTGCAATAGCTATGTATATATGTAAGATGAAAGATTGAAATATCACTTTGTTTAAAGCTCTGAACGACTGACTGACATTCAATCGCTGGCTTTTCCTGGATGTCGCTCTTAAGATATGTGATACTCGCATGTGATTTTATCTCCTGTGTGGGTGAAAGCTCAGTGCTCTCAGAGTCAGTGACCTCAGTGGGCCCAGGGGTGTCGTGGGTAAGGGAGGGGCCTGGAGATAATAATCTCAGGATTAGATCAGGGCAGAATTGTAGTAATGCACATTGAACAAGATAATTCATTAATTTGCTTCAATAAATAATCCCACTGTCTATGCAACATTGTAATCAGATATAATGATAATATAGCAGTATTATAGCAATAGTTTTTGTTAGCAGTAGGCTAATATTATTAGTAAGTTAAATGGTCTGGTGCTGAGGGAAGATTGCTGTTTTCTGGTTAGAAATCTTCATTGGAGTGTCTTCCTTCCTCTGGTCCCATGCAGCGCCTTCCTGCCTTCTGGCCAGACTCTGATGGCAGCGTTTGGCCTGTGCTTCCTCACTCTTAGTGCGTCCTAATCCCAGCACTGGCTATTACATAAGGGCGCTCGATAGCCCTGCCTGCATTTGTGCCGTTTCACAAACAGAACGTCCTCTGCTTCCGCGATGGTGCCTTCTGAACGGACTTCTTCATGCCAGCTGGTCTCTCACCCGTGCTATCTTTGGGTGATTATGGACGTCTCTAAGAGGAAGTGCTTAGCGACGACACGCCACTCGGGCGTAATTCAGCAAAATAATACGGAACGCTAATGATCGAGACACTGAATAGCAATGCATGTTGTTGATAAAGAATTGATTGGGGCTGCTCCCAGCATGCCTTGCTTCAAACAGACTATTGTGTTTTTATCTGTACTTGTTCTGTTATCCACATAATAACACAGTCTTAATCTCTACACGCCAGTGGTCCCAGAGCTCCATTCTTTGTGTTAGATCCTCTGTTAGATCCTCCTGGAGGCTTCTCTCTCCTCCAGAGATGTGCAAGGTGCTCCGTGAGCGGCCGACAGTGCCGCCTTAGGGACCTTCAGCTGGCCTCGTTCTGGATACTGGTTAGAGATGAGGAGATTGGTTCCCCGGTGATCAGCATGTTGAGCGTCACGGTGTGGGGTGTGAGCTATGAGCTACTTCAGATTTTTACAAGCTGCTTTAAAACTGAAAGGCTCCTGCAGTTGGCTAATAAATTTTTTTCTTGCGCTTTTGCTGGTTTGTTTCCTTGACTGAAAGACTCATCCAGCTGTTTCACATTAACATTAGTGACACACACGTGATTATAGGAGACTGACCAATCAGCACACAGCAAGAACTCATTATTAAAGTGAAATCCCACTGTCTTTAATTGAAATAGTAGCTTACGAACCCTGTCCTAGACCATAGTGACCCCCTGACATGGATTAGGTGGTCACCCTAGCTGAGCTTGGAGTGTGTGGCAGTGCCAGGCCTGTCAGTCCCTGCCCTGGAGCTCCACCTGGCCACGATGACCAAAACTGAAAGCCTTCCTACACTTTGCCAGTGCTTCCAGTTACTGGGCCCATATACACTATGTCACTCATATATTTCTGACAGTGAAACATCAGTGGACATTATCAATATCTCCGCACACCTGTCACTGGGGGGACCAGCATTTGGGTTGAGAACCACTTTGAATGTCCTTGGAGGAGAGCCACTGTAGAGGGCATGAAAACTTGTCCCGACGAGCTCTGAACTTGGAGTGTTTGTCCTGTGCTTGTGAAGGACAGAGTGAATGGTCTGTCTGGCAGCCAGTGTCCTTGTGCGGGGCTGTGGTTTCTCAGGGGATGCAGATAAAGCGGAGAACCTCCATGACATGAGGTGAGAGCAAGACCACAGGATAGCTGCTCGATATTTACCAGTGAATGAAATCTTTGACAGCAGATGGTGTGGGAATCGAGGTGGGTGGGAAGTTGTGCCACTTCAATTCCCTTCCAGAACCTGTCTTTGGCTTTCTTCGGGGACATTGTGCTGGAATCCTCGGTCTACACCCAACACCAAGAAGGTGGGACACATGAGGGAGGCTGGCGATCTACCATGAGATGAGAAGCAATAGATTGGGGGGGGGGGGGGGGCAGGCATCTGGCTTGTTCCCTCGCTGCCACAGCAGGGTGTGTTTCTGCTACTGGCACCCAAACACTTTTGTTGGGTTATGACAGGCAAGGTAGCGTGTTCTTTGGTTTTAAAGCGATGCAGGGTTTTTGGGTTCTGGGGTCCTGCCATGGAATGTCAGGCCATCGCATCGCAGCGGTAATGAAGATGCCACACGTGGCTGCCAACGGGGCTCAGCCACCGCAGTCAGGAAGGGATTATCGCGGCATATGGTCATTCCGTGAAATTCCGATCTCCATGGCGATGGTAGCCTCTGCTCTGGAGCCGTTCAGTAATTACTTCCCAGCAGGAGCATCATTTTCTGTGCTTGTTTTCAATAATTACTATTTAACGAGTCCTCTGACAGGTCGGCAAAAAAGTTTACGTAATTGAATTACTTTCAGAATGCCCCCATGCCTGGCTTTGGGAGGCGAAAATTGATCATGTGTGCCAAACAAAGGCTTGAATGTGTTCCATTTTCGTTCAGGTCGCATCAGGACTGAGCACTCCCTGTTAAAATTAGTAATATGCTAAATATAAGCAAATAGGCTAAGAGGTTTTAGGCTGAAATCCCCGATTACCCTTTCCTGATTCAGAAACCGTAAGACGGCTGGTTCACAAATTATCACATTGCAAACACTGTGTGTCAACTTCTGAGTCTTGAATGAAAAATGCGAGTCCCCCTCATTGACAAGATTTCCCCCATAGTTGGCCGTTGTGTGCACCTTGAGTTCATTTATCCTGGAAACCTTTAAATAGATATAACCTTCAGTTAAACTCACCTGCTGGCTAAACGCTCGCTCATAAGTGAGGGCATTCCAATGGTCTCACATCGAGACAGATGCACCGCCCACCTTGAAGGAGGTGATCGCATATTTTTATGGTGATGTGAGCCCCGAAGTGCCAAACCCGTCCACACCTTGACAGTTTTTTCCCCTTTTGCTCTATTTTAAAATGCATACGCGTTTCCCCTGGAGACAGTCAGAGTAACTGTTTCCGACCCCCTTTTTTTCCAAGTGCTATTGAGGTTAATTGAGAGCTGGCTTTATCCCAGAGATGTTTCTCTTGGCTGTGCCCTGGCCTTGGCCTTCTGACACCGGCCTGGATCAGCCTGAGAAGGCCATCCCAACCTGGCCGCACGAACTTGCGGAGTCTACGGCTCCTGGGCTTTTTAATTGATTTTTTTTTTTTTTAACAATGGAAGCGGCTCAGTGGAAAATGCCATGTTCGAGGGGAGCAACAGTCTGTGGGAATTGAAGCTCACAGCCCTGAGTCTAAGTCCCGCCTTCCAGCTGCTGCTGCTGTAGGTGATGGGGCTTCCAGGAAGCCAGCAGATGGTGGCTAACAGCAGGTGTATGGTGTTGGAGGTTTGGGGGGGGGGTTGAGGGGGTGTGTCCATGGTGCTGTACCTGGAATTGTTACGAGGCTCTCACCCTCTGTTCTCCGAGGAGAAACATCAAGGCACAGAAGCCATAATGCATCGGTATTAACTGATATTTGTTAAAAATCAAGAAATCGGCATCGGTCCGACTCGTCGGTGTTGGCCAATATTTCTGATGTGTAAACTTCATCGATATTTGAAGCAGCACCAGAGCTAAAGATTCAACTGCTAAAATACTGGAGATGATACCATTTGATGATTCGCCCAGTGCCGCTGGATCGTTAAGCATTAAGAGGATTGCGTCCTTCATCATAGGAGGGAAGATCTTCTTGGTCTTCTTGGGTCCTGCGTTTTTTCAGGACGGTCACAGGACCCACAGTGCTGAGGCAGGCCCTGCCTGCTGTGGGAAGATCTGCGTAAACAGGTGTCCCGCGTGCGTCATTGGCCGGACTTCAACGCTCACTGTTTGAGCGTCATTTAGCTAGTCCGTGTGGTCTGGCTGGCAGCATTATAATGTTATTCGCGAGGGAGAGACAAAGTGCTGTTGTGCGCGTGTGGGTGTGTGTAGTTTATAGATGGGTTTTTAAGATGCCGACCTGAGCTCTAGTTTCCATGCAACATTGAAGCACAGGAGTTGCATCGACTGATCTTAAATGCTGCCAAAGCCAAACATGGACGTTTTAAAGCAGCTGATTGTATATGATGATGCATTAGTCTTTTGCACCCCTCCCTCTTCTGATCATTCTCCCCGTGACACCTATGTGCCCATTAAGTGAATTCCTTGACAAATAGTTCAGAAGTAATTTAATGCAGGCACGAGAGCCCAGGAATGCAGTCTTAATTAACACTGAGAAGCAACAGGGTGTTGTAACATTTGTGCAGCCCTGATGCACTCTGGGAACGGCACACTGTTACCGGGACAACACAGAGCGCTGCCGCCAGTTTGTGTAACCGTTTGATCCCAGTTTACTTTTCATTCTTGATTGTTCACAGATGTTTTCTCATTTTGTTTAAGCGCATTCAGATTAAGGTTGATAGGATATCAGTAATGTTTTGCTTCCTAGGTTAGGTGTTTATTTTTAGTCCCCGTCTGCTATTATGATCTTCATGCTATATTTCACTGCTTCCTTATCTCCACCTCTCAGCAGCCCAGCCCCAGTTGTCTCTAGCTGTTATCGAGCAGAGGTATGGTAAGGCTTCCCATGTGAGGACCGACTCCTATTGTGTTTGAGCAATTTCTGTCGCCCTTGGGGTCAAGTGTAGCCGTGGGCATCTGGGCCATTCAAGGGTGACTGGATAAGGCTGAATTTTGCTCACGTGCCACGAATCCCTCATCCAGTGCTGTCTCACCTCACCCAATGCTGGGTCTCACCTTATAAACTAGAGAATCTGACTGGCTACTTTTCCTCAGCTCACACAGGGCTAATTAATGAATCACATGGTGTAGCGTCCAGAATGTTTAGAAGCCTGTAAGCTTCGACAGCACAGCCGCCCACGTACCAGATGCTCAGGGTTCGGCCCCCGCACCACCATATCTCCACCATCGCTGCTTTTTGGAGGGGGGTATAGAGGCTGGGCCCCGGTTGCCTCTGTCCGTGCCTCTTCTGCAGCACCCCAGGTACAACCAGAGGTGAAGTGGTTTGTTTGTGGGTGAGGTAGGTGCCAAACCACACCTTGCACAGGTTGGTTGAAAACCGGGTCTAGCTACCTTCTGTACAGAATGGGTAAGACCCTGAGGGATTTCAGAACTCCCCAGGAGTGTGACGGTAAATTCTAGCAGCTCAGTCAATGTTTGTGGACGATTTAGGTTTCATCCATACAGCTACATGCTAGTACTGACATCCTACAGTAGCTTGATCATTCTTCCTCGGTCTCCTTTAAGGATTAAACAGCAACTAGGTCTTCCCTGTTGTTTCTGCCCATGAATTATTGCTGGTAGTCCTGGTGATTATTGATGATATTCCTGCAGTCATGGTTGCACAGCCACTGGTGCCCTCGTACGTCCGGCGTGGTTTGTGTGGCTCTCCTCTGCGTTCTGTTTTGTTCCAGCCCATTATCTGGGCATGAACGTCTTCATTATGACGGTGGACAAGAGCCGAGAAATACTTTGCTGAAATCTCTCATCATAGGATGCCGCAGGGGAAAGCAGCGGTCACCCATGACGGATCCTTGTGCAGTACTGTGGGCAAAATTATGGGGGGGGGGGGAACCGCAATATTGCTGACGTAGCTGATCGACTCAGGTGACTTGCAAAGGGTCGATGCTTTTCGCTCGACTGCAGCCAAGCAGCAATCATGAAACTGATCGTCTGTGTCGGAATTTGCTGATGATGGATATTTTCCTGTCCAGAACCGTGGTGGAGCATGCACACAAAACAGGCATCTTATTACAGTGTGTACAGTGCAGTAAATGCATGCAGTATAAATGCAACTAAATTGATGCACAAACAAAATCTAGGGTGGACTGTCATTGGTGGTGCAATATAAAAATAAATATCTAGCAGCATATATGTCAATGTATGTAACGTGAGGTTCAGTAAAGTGGATTGTGCAAAGGGGGGGAGCTTTTGACTTCTATGTTAGGGAGGGTGGTGGGGGAG
>JAODLC010000021.1:4190446-4210104 GCA_026781145.1 Hippopotamyrus pictus | reverse complement strand
TCCAGGTGGGAGGGGGGCAGAGAGTCTGTGGGAGGGGCATTCTGTCGGCTCTGTGGATCCAACGTTTGTGGTGAGTGTCTTAAACGAGGAGGGGACAGAGACCCTGGGGATGTGGAAAGCCATCAGCACTGTCCGGCCATGGGGGGCAGCAGCCTGAGATGCTTATTCTTATGGAATGAAGTACCCCCACAGAACAGAATGAGGATTTGGGGAGGGGCGCGATTAAGAGACTCCAGTACAGGATAGAGTGGACTTTTTGTTACAGCTGCCTTGTTCTAGGGGGTGTGCTCTGCACTCCGCTGAACTGAATATCCTAATATTTAACAGCTTACTAACTATTTGAGAGCCTTTGTTTTGGGGCTTTTTCTGAATGACTTTCACAGGAATCCCCTTCAAATCACCCAGAGCGGTTGGTAGGCTTGGGAAGTACGGCTGCTAATTGGTCTAGTGTGTTGATTATTAGTAGCTAAAATAAGATACTGGGATAGAGTTTCTTATTGCTCTAGAGCAGCCCCCCCCCTCCACCGCCCGTGTGTGGCTCAGATCCTCTTGCACCCCACTACATAAGAACATAAGAAATTTAGAAAGGAGGAGGAGGCCATTCGGCACACCCGGCTTGTTTGGGGAGAAGCCAGCTAACAGCTCAGAGCTGTTAAAATCTTATCTAGCTCTGATTTAAAGGAACCCAAGCTCGCACTACACTAACAGGGAGACTATCCCATACTCTAACTACACGCTGTGTAAGGAAGTACTTTCTCGAATCCAGTTTAAAATGTTCTCCTGCTACTTTCCACCTA
This sequence comes from Hippopotamyrus pictus, assembly GCA_026781145.1. Taxonomy (NCBI): domain Eukaryota; kingdom Metazoa; phylum Chordata; class Actinopteri; order Osteoglossiformes; family Mormyridae; genus Hippopotamyrus; species Hippopotamyrus pictus. The sequence continues at coordinate 4,209,307 of JAODLC010000021.1, read as the reverse complement.
TGGCCATAGGCAATATCGAAGTAACTATTTGGTTGAACAGCATCCAGACCTGTTAGAATCTTATATACCTGGATCATGTCCCCCCTTAGTCTTTGCACGAGGCTGAACAGATTCAGCTCAGCTAACCTCTCCTCATAAGACATTCCTCTAAGACCAGGAATCATTCTCATAGCCCTATGCTGGACCCTTTCTAAGGCAGCAATGTCCATATTAAGGTATGGTGACCAAACCTGCATACAATATTCAAGGTGGGGTCTTACCAAGGAATTATATAATCGTAGCATCACCTCCTTTGATTTAAACTCCACACACCTGGAGATGTAACCCAACATCCTGCATAACAACCCTGCAGGAAAGGCTCTCATAGCTCTCTTTTGTAGGGCGGCGTTAACGTCTCTCCTAACAGCTTATCGACGCTGCTGACGCACCCAGTCGCTCTGGTGTAAGAGCTCTCTGCTGGGTGCCTTGATTGCAGTAACTGTGCCTTTTTACGGCTTCCCCTCAGGCAGATCTGTCAGTCAGCTGACTTGAGCGAACAAAATCCAGAATGCAATCTTAGTCTTTTATTTGATCTCATCTAATTAGGTGTCTGGTGTCACGCTGACCTAGTTATATGTTTGCGTCTGTATTAGTCAAGTTAACAGTCTGTTAATTCAGATCTTTTGTTTCCCCACTATGGATTATAGTTCGGTTATTTGTTTGAGTAGGTTAAGTGAATTTTGGCTAGTGTGGTATGTCTCTGTCTGTGGGGCATCATCCTTTCTGGAATTGACTCACGATGAACTCCTCAGTCTGGATGAAACGGTGTTTGTGTTTCAGTCTCAGTGCTGCTGATTGTTGCGGTCGCATTTTTTTCTAAATGCTAAAAACTGCAGCATGATTGCTGCATCAGCAGAATGTGATCTTGGCTGAGGAGCTGCCCCCCCCACCCCCACCCCCCACGTGCCTTAGTGCGGCCAAATGGGTCAGAACATCAAGGTCGCCCTGCCATGTCTCTGCGCAGCCTTTGCAAATGTGTCCCCTTTTTTAGAGACACCTGGGCATGCCCAGAAGCTGCCTGGTGGGACGGCGAGTCTCGGGGGGGGTCAGCGTGGGTGCCGAGCTGAAAAGCCACGACTGAGGCGCCACATTTGCTGGTCTCTCGTTGGTGGGCTGAAGGCACTTAGAGCCTCGCGTTGGGCCCCTGTTAGCGTGTCAGAGCCTGTCGACACCGTGCAGAACGAGCGGCAGAAATGATCGATGAATTTCCCTTTCAGCCTCGCCTGGTCTTCTGTGCAAAGTGCCATTATGTGTGTTGGAAACAAGTCCCACTGTTAGACCTGAGCTGACTTTATAGTGCTAAAGCCTGTCCTTTGCCATCAAGCAGTGTCCCACGTTCTGACTTATACTAGTCTCTGACTTTCGACACGCATGACATCGTCGCCACAGTGGAAAACGGCTTCATGTGGGCTACAACCCATTTGCTCTGAGAGCCTGATTTTTACCACTGCATGCGATCACAGGAATGTCTGTATTAAAGGGATAAGGGATTAGGTCTCCAGTGAAGGTCACTGTCATTTTGGATGCGTGGAAGGCATCGGTGAAGTTGTGCTGACATTGACGATGCTGGGCGTTATTGGCAGTTCACTTCACTTTTTCTGACTGGGCGATCAGCGTAACTTTAAACTGCATGTCCAAAGAAAAATACTGCCAGGGCTTCTGACCTCTTTCAGCTGCAAGTGACTCTATCGTGACTGAGATAGTGTGGTATTTTCTACCCCATCTGGGTTTGACTCTGTCCCATCTGGCTCCCTCCTTGCCTACAGGCACTCACTGGTCTTGGCCTTCAGCCAGCGTTTAAAATAGGAAGCTGATAAGACGGGAGACTGGTCCTTCAAGTTCTGATGACATTTATAACTGTGAAGTTTATTTTGGCCAATAAAGACTTCCTGGTGTCCTTTGTGTTCTGAGTCACCTCTTCTTTTAGATATTGGTGCCGTTGAGCAGCAAGTTCAGCCTATGTTCTAGAAGCTTCTCTCAAGAACTGGAATGCCCAAGAGCTGGGGCTGATGTCAGTGTCAGGCAGCAAAAAAATCTCCCTTTCTTGTCTTTCGATGGTGTCAGAACACCTATAGAGCCGATTAGAAGGAGAAGACACTTACTTACAGGTCACAATAGTCCAGTTCAAGCCATGACAGAAACAACCCTGGGAATATTACGCTCTGACAGCGAGTATGAGACCGCAGTAATAACTCACCCTGGAGTGCTTCTCCTGAAACATGGGGGGGGGGTCTTCAACAGCCTGCATTATGTAGTTGGTTATTTTGACTTAATCCCTCTGCTCCAGGCTGAGATGAATTTTTGTTGTTCAGAATTAACTCTCTGTAGCAGTGTTTCCCAACCCGGTCCTTGTGGTCCCGCAGATGGTCCACATTTTTTCTCCCACCCAGCTCCCTGGTAGGCAGTCCACAGTTCTGCTGGGAGCTGGGAGGGAGCCAAAACATGGACCGACTGTTGATCCCCAAGGACCGGACTGGGAAAGACTGCTCAGTAGGATTAAAGTCCAGCTTCCCCATCACATGCGAGTACTCTTCTGTTTAATGGTGTTCTTGTCATTAGCTACACTTTTTTTTTTTTTTAACTCTCTAGGGATGGTTCGGTCATTTTACTCCACAATGACTGTTTTGAAGGCTTGTATAGAAAAAATTGATCTGTGAATATTGAGCATTTTTTTCTTTCTTGAGAAATTTCCTAAGGAGACCATTTCCCTGTCTCTGCCAAACCCCCACCCCCCAAGGTCAGCACAGTGCTTTAAAATGCTAATTCAAACAAATAATGACCCACTGGAATTAGACCTGATTAACTGCCCCCTCACTCCCCAGGAGCTTGGGCTGTCTGTTTGTGACCCTTTGTGTAATTACTAACTTTTCAATCAGTCAGGCTTTGTGAGGTCTTTCTCTAGGTATCTGCTGGAGGTGCTGTAGACCACAGACACCGGAACTGATGTATTCAGTTCTAATACTGATTCTGTTTTATCTGATCCTCTCCCTCACCCATTCCCCCCTCCCCCTTTTTTATATCTGCCTTCAGCCATAACCAGAGAACCACAACCTTCCGGCATCCTGTGACTGGCCAGTTATCTTCTGAGAACGGTAACTTCAACGTCAGAGAGCAGTAAGTCTCCTGTCTCCCGACTGTCATATAAGGAGCGTCTTTCGGAGCTTATGTTGTCGGGGGAAGCTCTTAAGGGACAGACCATGATGTGATTAATGCTGGTCTGGTGTTAAGTGATGCCAAGGCAGGACATTGTGTTAATAAAAATGGCCTTATTGCTTTTAAGGGATTTGATCATGATTTCCTATGATTGAATCGATTATGCGTCCAATGAGGTGCTGAATTTTACTTAAGTTGTTATGCGTAATTTTTTAGAGTCCCCAGAAAGGAAAGGATGTGGACAGTTATTGGTAGTGCCTAAAAGAGAATTTTAATTTGTTGGAGTGATGGAAATCTCCCTTTCTTTAAGGTGTGGGGTATGTTTTGAGGTGAAATTTGGTGGTGGTGATGGGGCGTGGGCGGTGGATAGCATGAGGAGGGGCAGGAAAGGCTGTAAACGACACCCTGTTGCCCACATTTCTGGCCACCCGGGGTTGGGTTTGAGTTGAGTTGAGTTGGGTTTGCAGGAGCCCCTAGCCACAGCCCCCTTTCTGTCGGCGAGCACGTCAAAACAGAGCAACCTGGCCGTCTCACAAAGCTCCAGTCGTCGTTCCCTATTTTCTGCTCTGTATAACTAGGCCATCTGCCCCAGGACTGGTGTGCTGGTTTTACCTTTGTGCCTGGGTGACATTCTCTGATGGATATTGTCTGGACCATTTGGGTGCAACTGTAATATCTGCAGGTATTGACCCTCCAGCTTCTGCTGTCCTGGACCGAAGTCCTTTAAAGCTCAAAGCAGAGCCTGGAAGAAACTGTGGGCATCCCCCCCTGCCCCCCCCCGAAGGAATTAAACTTTCGCAAATCATCCTTTTGACTTCTATAAGAGGCACTTATTCTGCTAGCTGCTGAATGTCAGACAAAGGATGAGCGAGCATTCAGATTAATTACAAAGGTTAATATAGTGGATAGAAACATTAATCTAGACTGTTGGCATTTTTAATCACGTTTTTAATTTTATGTAATATGAAAATATTATGTAAATATCTTATAATCACATTGATTTTCTGGAATCGAAATATTCAATACATAACAAATTTGATGTCATAATGCCCCATCAGTCCCAATGCTCACAGGCAGGTGACAGGCAGCTAAATATTCTGCCAGGTCCTGATGGATGCTGCTCATTTACAGCTTTGACACAGTCGAGGCCAAATTGGCTGCAGCTGTCCACATGAGGGTGTGGGCCTTGGCCTCCAGGGGGCAGTATCCTGGTCCTTCCACTCTCTGGCCCAATGACCAGCATACAAAGTGCAAAACCTTCATCAGAAAGACACTTAGGCTTGCAGTTATCAGTCTGCTTTTTATCATGATGATAGCAGTGATTCACAAGCTACTCGAGATCCACAAGGCAATCCCCCAACCCATTGCGCTGAATGGGGGGGGGCGGCTTTCTTAAAGGGCGGACAGTTCTGCAGTTTGGGGGTCATAGCAGCTGGAGTGTCTGGTCTTTGTGGCCTTCTCCGCTCGCTGCCGCCTGTTTTCACATGCTGTATATTGCATCTGAGCCGCTACCTCCACCTCTGTATCTCAATCTGCCCCCCCCAACACCCCCCCCAGACCACTTCACTATGGTATGTGATGGAATGTGATGTCTGCCTGGAGCGGAGAGCTTGACGCAAGCAATGCCTCAGTGCTGCTTGCTATTGCTATGACAACCCCCATAACATCCCATTTAAGAACACTCAGTTGAGATGAATCAATTACAACATTAGTTTGGGGGGGGGGAAACTGTAATGGAGAAAAATAACATTTGAATGTATTAATTTTTCCTCAAAGCTATATCTTAAATTTTTATTTTTTGTTTACCTCATATTTATTCTCTGTACCTGGAAATATTATAGGAGCAGAAATTGGAATTGTGATGTGTGAATATGATTTTTCCGCATCCCGTCTAGTGGTGATGATACAGTGCTTAGAGAAAGTCATGTGACTTGCTAAATCCAGTAAAAATGTTGCAGATTCATTGGCTTTCTAACAAGAATTATTACTTCATTCGTTTACAAAAAATATACATCACATTAGAAACAACTGGAAGTTTTAAAGTAAAACATTAATTTCAAGTACTAATAAAACCCAAATTATAGTTCTAAAAGAGCTGTTGAGTTAAAAGGTTTATTGACAAGCATCATTTGAGTATTAATCAGTAAGACCTTAACATCAAGAACAGGAATAAAATGAAACACCAAACATTTGTGTTTAGTATCGCTTTGGGAGCCAGTGATTACAATTACGATTAACAGCAAAATGGCAAGAACAGGACTGAACGAGTCAGTTCAAAAAAATGTTGACAATAAAAAAAATAAATGCACGGATGTACAGATATGTTAAGCATTGCATGTCGATGGACTTTTGTTATGAAACCAGTAAATTCGCATCATTGTTGTGGAATTTAGCAAGTGTCCCAAGACTTCCTGCGAGTGCTGCGTGTGGGAGTTTGGAGGTGAGTAATGCGGGAAGGCGCAGGGTCCCACTCCCTGAATGTCAGCTGCCTGCAGCCGCTACTCGCAGGCCTTCCTCTGCATTTCAGAGCTTCTCAGGAAGCTGGGCTCCGCTCTGCCGCTTTCAGCTCCCTGGCCTCGTTGGCGAAAATGAGGCGAGCGCTGAGCCTGAGCATTTGTACCCCTCACAGGAGACAATAAGCTCCCCGACATGCCATCTTCTTCGGGACCGAACCCTGCGGACGATTTGGGCAGCATCCCTGAAGTGTCCGCCGAGTGCAGGCACTTAGAAAGCCAACTGGAATCCTTTTGAACAGAAATCAAGGCTGTCGATGTAGATCAGAGGAAGCCTAACCATCCTGAAACACATTCATTTAATCCCCCTTTCCTGCATACTGTACCTATTAAAAGGAATCTTTTGCCTGCTAGATGAAAGGGATTATATCCCAAAAGCGCAGCATTTGCAGTCAGATGAAACCGCTTCAACACGCTTCAGAAAACACCGTCCTTTGAAGCTTCGCACTGGGTTGACGAACTGATAATCTACATTGGCAAGAATTAGTGGTCGCGTTTGAAAACGGCGCGTTACATCCCTGTATCTACCGGAAATTCATTTTCAGGATAGATAGGCAACCTAGTGAGTGTTTTGTACACATGCAGATATTTAGTGGTGTTGTTTAAATACAGGATACCTGCTGCATTTATAGGGTGGCAAAACATTCGTAATCTGAAGCCGTGTTGAATGGGGCCATTAAAAACACCGTGTCTGATCTTTAACGTGTCCTTATCGGCCTCATTTAGAGCTCTGGTCCCCAAAAGTCTGCTAGAGTACCCCAAAGTATCCCGTATATTTCCACACCTGGCTCAACTAATCTTGGTTTGTAAGTTGAACCCGATTTGCAGATGTTGACATGGAATGAATGCTTGGAACAACTAGGGCTGATCAAAGACAGGTTTGGGGAAAACCGATGTAGAACATCATCCTCACTGTAAAAGAACAGGCTAGGAGATGGAAGGCATGTGGATGTGTCTTCAAGCTTTGGGGAGTTCTGGTGCGGTGGTGTGGGGGCGATGCGGCAGTGCATTCTGGGAGGATGTGCTCATTTCTCTCAGGTGAATTAATAGGCCTACTGAACTGCATCTGTCCTGCCTGACAGGTTGCATCCCTTGCACTTGTGAGAACATCTCTTGGGTCCTCCTCAAAGGAGCCCCATAAAAAGTAATTTATGAAAGAAGAGAGAATCATTCACAGAAAGGAGATTCACTGAAAAATGCTGGATTTGATTCCAGCTGTAAAGCTCTGTCAGACGATTGGCTTTCTTCCTCTTTCCACAGGAAACAATTCCTGATGATTGCAGCCCTGTTGTTTTGGCGGATCTTTTTTCTTATGCTGCCCCAGGCCCTCTCCAAACCCTGCAGGAGAAAAACAGCTATTTATAAACCGAAACCTCTAGAGTGGTACCGCAAGGGGCCTGGTGAGCGCCACGTTCATGTTCAGGTCAAACTGTCATCCAGTCACGCCAGCATGCTTTGTTACATGGTCAACAAGTCGCACCTAACAGGGTTGGTTTCTTCAGAGGCTGCGTCAGCTGAATATTGAAGTTTGTACCTGTTGAGCCTGGTTTTGTTTTGAGATGAGTGGAAGTGAAAAGCTATTTTCCGTGTCGCTAAAGTACTGAGGTCACATGACTACTGAAGCGGTCCTAATTAAGACAGCTGGTCCTCTCGCTCATTGTATATAGTCCATACTGAGAGTCACAGAAGTAGAGCGGAGCTGGAAAGCAGTCCTTCTGTGAGCTTTTGTACGGTAATCTGCCTTTGTTTCCTCGTTGTTTTCTTCACAATTCCATGGTGAGGCGATGTCTGGCCCCCCCACTAGTTTCAACCTGCCTCCCATGGGGAAGGAAATGGTGGACAGACGTTAGCAGTGAGCTGAGAAGATGGGCTGAATGTTCCCAATTGGGAACGCTGATTCATCTGCCACGTCGCTGCACTGCTGTTTAGCTTAGACGACGCCTCCGTAAAGTTATTTCCCGGAGCAGTTTCACACGCTGTTACAAAGCTGTACCACAGAAACATTCCACTCATGTTTTCCTGTAGTTAGGGGTCATTGCCCAATGGGAAAAGGTTACCCTTGTTACAGGTAATTGGTTGATCATTGTATTCAAATCAGTTTATTAAAATCATTTGACTCCCTTTTAAAAGCTTATATGTTGTAAAAAAGAATCCTTGATCGTGTCCAATACACTTGGCACCGTAGCGCTAAACTTCCAGGGTTGTAGGTTCGATTCCAACCTTGGTGTTGTGTGGGGAGTTTGCAGGTTCTCCTTGATGGGATTACATATGAGAGTGTGCAGGTTAGGTTAATCTGTGGCGGGCTTGTTTGTTGTGCTGTCTGTGTGCTCTGAGATCCATTTTTAATGTAACCATGTATTGGCTGCACGGTCATGGGAGATGACCTTTCTGGTCTTACATGATGTAACTCAGGATGAACACCAGCAAAGAGCTTCTGTCCATACGTTGCTAAGTGCATAATCAAGGAACTCCAGGCTTGCTATGCAGTTTCTGTTTGTTGAATTATAAAACACTTTGGTGCACAATGTCTTCTCCGTGGGAGTTAGTCTGCTGTTAATTCCCAGCACAGCATTTCTCTAGGTGTGGTTGCTGGCTTGCAGCTCCACCTGGATTTCTCCACACGTCTGAGTAGAAATGATTCTTCCTTTGACAAGATGCAGTAAATCACACTTTCTTTTGACTGGAAGCCAAGGATGACTCTCGAATTGGATCCTTCATGGGAGCTGGTACCTGGTTACACATGGCAACTGAATTCCTGAACCGGCGATGAAGGAGTATCGGGCTTCAGTCGCAGCGGCCTAGTGGATCCAGACATGCGGATGTAGCGTCGGTCATGATGAGTGTGGTCAACGAACCTCATGAAGGGTCAACGGTTCTTTTTATGAACTCCCATAAGGTGCTAGCCGGTCTCACTCCTCCTTCGCCCCTGTTGCCCCAAAGCTGGAGCTGGAGGGGTAACTAGCTGGCACCATGGCCTTTTCCTCACGACCAGATGCCACCCGTCACTGACTCTGGGCTTACCGGCATTCGCTCACGCCAACCCCTCTGGGCAGGCAGTGCCTCCCTTATACCGGGAGGCGCTTAGGGAGGCGCAGCCCCAGCCTGGGGCTCTGGATCTGCGTCTCCTGTGTGAATAGACTGGCTGTAAGCACATGTGCTTCCTATAGATTGCATTGTGTGTCTATGGGTGGCTCGTGTCAAACCACAAAAGGCCGTATGCAGATTACCAAGCCGCTATTCACATAGGGAGGCTCCAGTTTGTGAGGTGTCGATGTTGTGGAAGTCAGGGAGAATTTATCATTTTATGGACTGAGTAGAGAGCAGAGCTCAAAGCCTTCTGGTAAATGAGGAACCCCTGACTTGACATGTGGCTGTGCTGTCCACCCCCCACCCCCCATCCCCATTTAACACCAGTCCTGAACATTTCAGTGACCATGACCTTTCAGTGGTTAGAGATGGAGAGCACTAGCCTCACATGACCTTTAGAAGGTTCCAGAGATTCTTCTGAGTCTCCGCCAACTATGCGACAGCCCAGGGCTCCACATGGACCGGGGTGGGGGGGGGGGGGGCTCTTTGGCATTTAATTAACGGAAATTAACAGCCTGCCACATTTCAGGGGTGCCGCTGTAAAGCAGTGTGTTTGCTGCCCTTGACTGTCCCATTGTACGACACTCAAAGGAACATAGGAGTAGAGCCCTGTGTAAATTAAGCTTTCCCTGGAGTACGATGTGCAGCGAGAACGAGGCTTACCCCCCCCACCCACTGCTGTGTCCCAACGCTGGAGTTAAGAGTCAATGTCAAGTAGAGACACAGAGACACAGTAGTGATTCAGAGGGCCAGGCTCTCTTACCACATTTTTGGGTCCTTCCAGGGAATAGTGGCTGTCTTTGCCTTTTGGTGGCTGAAGTGGCTCCTCCGCATGTGTCTGTGTACAGTGACGAGCCAGTCTGAGTTTCTCCCTTGCATTCCCCGGGGGGGTGGGGGGGGGGAGCTGGAGAGTCTGTTAGCTCTTTCACCCACTGCTGTGCTGAATGCTCTGAGGTGACGGTGCCTTTGTTCAGTTAGTCTTGCAAGACCTGTTACATTGTCAGCCTCCCGCCTCCCTTTGGACAGTCCACCGACACCCACGCATGTTTTCACAGCACCTGCCAGCGTGGCACTGCTGGAGAAACAGTCCCCTGTTGTGACCTGTCGTTGTTCCTGGGTAACCTTCTTTTTATAGTGGCGTTTTTCAGCAATCTTGATCTCCTGTGATTAAAATTAGGCTTAGATGGTATCTAATCTCTGATATCGTCATACCGACCAGGCATTAAACCGTGGTATACAGACGCTCCCCAAGTTAGATTGGCCCGTGTTACGATACTTCGACTTTATGATGGGCAAATGTTTTGCACTTTCAGTACATTATTCAATACATGACATGAGATATTACACTGTATTATAAATTAGGCTTTGTGTTAATGATTTTGCACCAACTAGCATGTTTAGCATGTTTAAGGTAGGCTAGGCTGTGATGTTTGTTTGTTAGGTTAGGTGTGCTATATTAAAATGCATTTTTGCCTTACGATATTTTTTCCTTACAATAGGTTTATCGGAACGTAACCCCATCGTAACCTGGGTAGCATCTGTATGATGTTTTGACAATATGTTAAAAAAGCAACACTTGTGGTATGCTATGTTGTATGCTTTGTCTAATTTGTTGGGTGTCATGGTGGCTGGTCCCACCTCTACTGAGAAGTTCTCATGGTGTATTTCGGTTTTCTTCACATGCATTTTGGATAACTGGTGTATCTAAATTTCCCATAGTATATGTATGAACTGCTTCCCCAGCTTTGTTCCCTATACTGCCTGGCAAACCCCAGGCTCCCGGTGGCCTTGACCAGGATAAAAGGTTAGCAGATAGAGTGAAAGATGTTTTTTTTGTTCCTGGGTTGTTTTCAGAGATCTGTCACAGAAAGTGTCTTCAGCTGTCAAGGGTCCTAACTGTCTCCCATAACCGCTCGCTGCCCACCCCCCGCAGGTCAAACCCCCGCCTGTCCATGCCGCATCCCAGCCAGCGGCCCTCCAGCATGGTCAGCGAGTCTTCTGCAGCTGTCACCTCGTCCACGGCGGACGCCGTCTCCGGACTAAAGGTGAGGACGCTGCTTACTGGAGACGTGCCCCAAGAAGGTGCTGTTGAGATTTAATACACTGGCATCCTGCCTCTCCCCATTTAAGGTCAAATCCTTGTAAGAGGGAGCTGTAAAGCATCTACTACTCAATGAAATCGGAGTTGTTTTGCCTTCCCCCCCGGGTAATGGGGAGTAATTAATGTTCCCCTTGACAAAGCAGATTTTCAGGCTGATAAACACATTTATTAATGGCAGTTGGGTTTTTCTCCCAATACTCTGCACTGCCAGCCGGCTGCCATTTGGCTGATTTGAAGGGCTGATCAATCACCATGGGCTTTAATGGGTGGATGGGCTCATGAATGTAGGCCGAGTCCATAGAGAGCCAATTAAACCCCCCCCAGATCATGGTGGGTGTGGGGAATGGATTCAATTAAATGGCTCCTACAGAGGTCAGGAGTGGGGCTGTGTAGATGCAGGCGTGCCCTTGGGTTTAACCACAGCAAGACCTCCGGAAATCGATTATTGGCAAATCAGCTGCATGGATGCAGACGGGCAAGTTTCCATTAAAGCATAGGCGGCACTCAGAAGTACGGAGTGTCTGTTTCAGTTTGAAAAGTGACCTCCTGGCTTTCTCCTATGTTCTTCTGTTCCTCTGAGCAGCTGACCATGAGCTTGCAGTCTCCTACTTGACTGATCCCAGACCAGTCTGGGACAGTAGTTTAGGACTGTCCGTTAATTTTGCTTACACAAAATTGTTCTGAGGGCCGAAAGAAAAATTAATGGTTCAGAAAGATCACCAATCAGATTGTAGAGAAGGTGGGCCCAAGTAACTAGAGGAGGCGGGACCAAGACATCTGAGTGGTTGGTCCTGCTTCGTCTGGTTGCTTGAACCCACTTCTTCTACGATCTGATTGGCTATCTGTCTGAACCAGTAAAATTCCTGCATTGCAGGGATGCCTTATGTCCATCATATCGATAAATGACTCTATATACACAAGACAAATACACAAGACTCTATACATAAGAAAATACAGGGTCAGTGATTCGTTACCATTAGCAGCTCTGATATGACACGTGGTCCTCAGCATCCAGAGGAGTAATATTCTTGTAAGCATGTTATGCAGCACGGCCGCGAGGAGTCAGGGCGTTAATCATACTCTCGCTTTGTCATATATATTTGAAGCTTAAGGAGCCATTTTTCAAATAACGTCGCAAAGGAAGCATCTTTACGACCGTTTTTCGCTCTTGAAAGAGAGCCTGTCCCCGGAAAGGACATTTCACCCCGGTTCGATGGTATATACTGTACAACTACGTGATTTCGTAAAGGCTCCTCTGTATCCCGTCAGTCGCGATGGAGCGCGGCTCTCTCAATTTCCCGTCCGATTTACGTTCTGTAGTGAACCCGGTTCTTCCACACCGAGGACCCTATCTGTGACCTGACACCACCGGCTCTGGTTGTGATGCTGCCTGGTGCCCTCGCAAAATCATGACTGACCGATCGATTCCCGAGTGAATCGACCATTTAACAGCTGCATGGGCACGTCGCGCTCCAAGGCTGGCATTTCCTTGACGTGTTTGGATGGCTCCAGTGGCTCATACTGACCCAGACTTGGAGAAATTGCAACGGGTCCGGATGCAGCGGTTTCACCCCAAAATGAAGAGACCTGCGTCAGAAGCTCTTTTTTGTTTCCTTTGTTTTTGTTATTATTGCCTGCTACAAAGAACCGCAATGACTGGGGTGTGTCACTGGACAAGCCTCTCGTCATTTACTAGCTCCCTCTTCTGCGTATTTAGGAGTAATTAAATTCACTCCGGCCTGTAATTTCAGTTTCCTGTTTGCTAGCATGATTTCATTAATTTGCTGAAGAATTAGTGCTGGGTTTCTTGTGTTTAAATAAAGCCCGCGCTGTCAGGATAAATCCTACATCAGATGGGGATTACTGCTCTCGCTGAGAATGTGCGGGAGGCGTGGAAACGGCCCAGACGCACAGTGCCGTGCCACTCATGCCCGATGGTGACGCTGGTGCCCATTTTGGCTGCATTTGCGTGCTCAGTGCTAATCGAGGCCCGTGGAAGCTTGGCCGGCCCAGGATGTGTCCGCCTCCCCCTCGCAGTGATCTGTGCCCACACCCTGTCCAGAAAATGAGCCAGGCCGTCCGAATCATAAGCAGACTGCATGTTTTAAAATTTTCTTAAAAATTTTTGCAGGGCACCAAGTCCGGGGGAAAGGTCCACAACTTCGGAAAGAGGGACCACGCCATCAAAAGGAACCCAAACATACCAGTGGTGGTGAGGGGCTGGCTCTTCAAGCAGGTGGGACCCCCCCGCCAGTCCCTGGCAGTTGGTTTGGCCCGGCGGACGTTCTTAACTGCATGATTCTAACAGACACTGATTGACTGTCTGCCTGACCGCCTGCATAGACGAACAGCTAGACCTCCTCCTTTGCCTCATTCCTTTACTACTCCGAAGCAAATTAATGCTGGTGACTTTTGTTACCTTAATGACCTGCTTGAGGCCTGGTCTCCAGGAGGGCTGCCTCTGCCTGCAAAATGGCAATTTCCCAGCTAATGTTTGAACTTAAAAAGGCAAAGAGAGCTAAAAATATATCCCTTCCCCGTTTTTTGTGCCGTTTCTGCTTTCAGGACAGCTCCGGAATGAGGCTGTGGAAGCGGAGGTGGTTTGTGCTGTCCGATTTCTGCCTGTTTTATTACAAAGGTGAGGCAGCTGGGGGTACCGCTGGGAGCTCGGGCTGGCTGGACCCACGGAGGTCTTTAGCATCATAACTGTGGGGAAAAAATAAACTATTCCTATTGCGAGTTCAAATATTTCTGTGTAACTGTGTCGTCTGGTCTTACCTACATTCTCTATCTGCCGGGCCTCACACACACCCTCTTCCCGGCTCCCTCCCAAAAACGGGACACGAACAGATCCTGGCTTTTCCAGTCTTGTTGGCACGGGAAGCTGTCCCGTCGTCCGTTGCGTGTTGGAGATGAAAGACCGGCCGTGGTCGGGGGAACGTCTCCTTTAAAGATCCTTGAATTATTTCTGACCCATTGCTGCCGTAATCCTGTCGTCCTGCTGTTATCTCTGGCACACATAGACACCGAGCAAAACACACACATGCGCACGCACACGCACACGCACACACACAATGTAATATATACATGACCCACATGCACACACACTCAATGACAAATTGCTGATGATGAGATAAGAGCAACAGTTTCAGGGGGACGAAGGACTTCTGCCCCTATTTATTATTGCATTACACGATGCGTGACACGAGATAAGAAGGCAGGTGTGGTGTGGGAATGAGCAGGGAATTGTGGGAACATGGTGCCATAGGTGACCACCCTGCTTATGGTGTATCCACAGACAGCCGGGAGGAGACGGTCTTAGGCAGTATTCCCCTGCCCAGTTATGTTGTCGCCCCGGTAGACCCTGACGACCACATCAGCCGCAAGTACGCCTTCAAGGTAAGCGCCCGTCTCGTAAACGAGTGGTTAAGCGGCACATCAGTAAACCCAGATGTTCATCATACTGTTGGTGGCTTAGTATTATTACATCTAAATGAGACTTAGCCCTTTCACACTTAGTTCGGTTGCATTGCATAACGTGCTAATAGTTGCGATGGGCGGGTAGAGGTGCCACTCAAGGCGTGCCTCTGAGGGGCGGAGCTGCAGTTCCTCTCCTCGCGCCAGCTGGCAACACCGGTGTCGAAGGAAAGATGTCTGTTGACATCATACCGCAGCAGGCTCGCTGGAGGCGCCGCCCACGTCTTCGATTAGCTCGTTAGGCCTGACATGCGCCGTTAAGCCATACCGGAGGCTAGGATAATCCTCACATGTGAATACTTCACTGCAGAATTAGCGGAACCTTTGGGATGTGTCTCAGTTTCGGCTAAATTAGACTCAATTAAATGACTGCTGTGATTCCTAAGAATGTTAACACTTCGTTAATCGCTGCTGCGTGACGTTGTTGCTGTTTGGCTTCCCTGTTCCTTCGGTTGACCTGTCATGTGACGTTAATCCCTTTCCCTTCTGTTCCCGATGAAGGCCGTGGAAGACGGCCCCCTATGTTAACTGACTAGCAGTTAGATAGCGAGGATGTGTTTTCCGGAGTTTGCAGTGCATGTTATTGCCGATGACTTCAGTGGCCGTTTCCGTCTCTGTCTCTGTCGGTCCACACGTAACTTGTTTCCCCTCACCGTTTTGTCAGCTGCTTGCTTGTCAAAATGCATGATGCCCTGTGTTGTCCTGTTGTCCCTAAATGGTCTTTTGGCGGTCTCTCAGTGGCTTATCGTGGACATTTGGTCATGTTTCGAGCTGTCCCATGAACTTCGTTGTGTGCCCCAAATATGACACCCAGTGTTTCTCAGGAAGCAAACCTGGACCAGGATTCATCGGCATCAGTCCATACACATGAATGAATGAAAGGTTTTTATGAGGAATGGCCAAATTGCAATGTCGTGTTTTTATCAATACCTTATAATGAGCAGCATCTGTAAAGTTCTGGTCCAGAAAGTAAGAATCCAGACCAAGGTTTTGTTTCAACCAACCAGTTGAATACTCTGTGACTGTGACTCTTTATGCTCATCTGGCTGGTTGAAACAAATACTTGGTCTGGATTTTTACTTTCTGGACCAGAACCTTCCACCTCTGTCTACTACAGACCAGAGTGTAGTGTAAAAGAGTGATCAATAGGCTGGCTGGAGATGCTGTTACTGTAGGGCTGAGAGACAGGGAAGAGACTGAATGAAGCACCAAATCTGTAGTTGCAGGGTGAAGTTTCATTTCCTAAAAACCTTGTGAACAGTAGCTCTCCTAGACGCCTGTGATTACCCCACCCATCCTATGACCCACTCACTGTGCTGTGTCATCACCTTCACTATGAGGGCTGGACCGTAAACACAGAACAGCCCGTTTCCACACACCTCCAGTTTCAGCCAGAGAGAGACATCCTCCAGCTACTCCCAACGTAGATGACTTTGAAATGGAAGAGAAATAAAGGAAATGCATCGTTTTATGTGCCAGTTTCTGTAGTTTTTTTTCCCCCCCAACACTTCAAGGCATCTGACGCCGCCCACGTAAATTGTTTTGTCATGCGAACCTCAGTAAACCTCAGTAGATCCACCCTCTCTGTCAGACAGTCTGGGAGGCAGTACCTACCCGGCCACACCTCATCATCTGTAACGTCTCCTAACGCGAACAAAGCGTCTGGAATGTGCAGAACTCTCCCAGCTGCTGGGGACGACCTTTTCGTAAGAATAGGTACCGGAATGGGAATTCCAGGGCAGTAACTCTCGGTTCTTCCCGCTTGCCGTCTTGCACGGCTGAAATAGTGACGTGTGCTGTCATTCCGGCGTTAGCCAGCTCACTTTTCATTCCAGTGGGACAGAGGTAGTGCCAGGAGGGAAAATTTAGCCTGTTAACAATCAGCTTCTCATCGCCACGCCGACAGGGCTCCGTGACACTATCCAGGGTGTAAAGTAGTCATTATCAGGAAGATCGTGCTGGCAGAAAGGGACTCGTTCTGCTGATGCTCCGTCAGGACTGCCTGCTTTCAGCGTACATTCTTTTCTTCTGCATGCTGGTAGCCTTTTTCTCTCACCTGTAAGTGCCTTTTCAGCATAAGCCTATTGAAAGCAAGGCCATCTCTTTCTGCAATCGCATATTATGTTTGAAGAAATACGGAAATGAAACGACTGAGGCTCTGAAGGCCCGTGACGTGCTGGGCGTAGAATTCACTCTGCTGCCGTTTAGCTGCCGAGTGGGATTCCGAGTATCTTGGCCAATCGTGGGCCGGCTGTTCCAGCTCGCGGTGTCGTGCTGCAGCACCGGAACCGCCATCGGGTTGTCAGGTGTCCCCGTCTGCTCCCCCTCCCCCCAATCTGATGCCTGTAGTAACGCTGCTAAGCGCTTCCCGTACCTCCCGCCCCCAGGGCTGCAGATCAGTGGCCCCAGCCCCTGTGCCCGTGTAAGCGTCTGCCCCTCTGTTTGACTAACACCCACCCCTACTAAGGGCGGGGAGGCAGCGCCCCTGTACTATTTGCTCAGGTTCTCTGTCCCTCTCTCGTCCCCATTGGCCGGTCACTGACCTTTGACCCCGCGAGCGCCCTGCTCGGGTACGTGGCGCGAGTGAGCCTGTTCCTCCAGAAGGGCCCCTTCAGGAATAGGTATTTTCTGATTTTTGTTACTTCTTATCACCTCATCTGTAAATAAATGTGAGTTGATTTTCTTTGGCTTTGAAATAAACAAAAGTTATTGAGACATCTGTGTGTGTGTGTGTAAGCTGCTCAGTTTTATCTGTATGTATCATGTTCAGAACATGCTGTTTTGTTTAATCAGCTTTTCCTGTAGTTGTGTTTTACCTCTTCAGTGTCTCGTACTTTTTTTGGATTAAAATGTCAGAAAGTGTCTGCCAGATGATTTCCTTTTTGCGTTCGGAGATGGGAGATTGGGAAATGGGAGATTGCTATTGCTTAGGGGACGGAGGCTGCTTCTAACAGGACGGCCAAACTGCTGACTGGGAGGGGACTTCATGGGATGAGATTTTTATGGTGACCTTGGTTTATTGGATTCTAGTTTATTTTCTCAAGTTGGTTCACTGCATCTTATCTTTTAGGGAATTGGCTGTTAACCTTTTATCCTCGCAATTCCTCTTTAAGTCGTAATCACTTCATTTCTGAAGGAGTCGTGTAGATTGCTGTCAGGCACAGTCAGTCCTATGGCACCAATGTCTCTATGAATTAAAGTGTTTTTTTTTTTTTTTTTTTTTTACCTAGTAGACATTAATAGGCCTAACAGATATCAGAGGTGTAGGTGACTCAAGGGTTTTTCTCCCAGGGGGTGCAAGAAGAGAGGCCCCAACCAATCATTCATCCAGATAAATAAATTTGTATAAAATAAAACAGTAAATACATCTACAATAAATTATTATTACACACTAAAATGAGTAGCAAATATAGTAGTTCAAATATAACTTCACGGTATAGTTTTATTCTATTGAACTTAATATAGCATAGATGAAATAGCATTTTCATTTAACCAATAGAGGGTGCAATTGTACACCCAGTAAAAAGTCACCTATGATTAAGGGCTTAATAAACAATAGGACTTCTTGAAAAATGTGTGTATCCGTGCGTGTGTGTGTCCGTGTGTGTGTCCATTGCAAACAGTGGGGCCCTCATTCCCCAAAGCAATCGATGAAGATTATACTGGGTCAGCCAGGCAGGATTAATGCAGTGCTGCACTGTGAAAACAAAAATTTAGAGCCAGAATATAGCAAAGCAAAGTAATCCCGCTGTTTCCATTCCTGCCAGTCCACAGCAAGTGCAGCAACAGCCTACAGTACTCTGGTAAACCATCTAAACAATAGCTTTAAAAAAAAAAAACAGCTTAAAGTAATCTTGCAGATCACATGCCTGCGGGCATCTCCTGTATATTAAACGGAAATTGTTTTGTTTTGTGGTGGTCATGTGATGTAAACAGACCCAGTTGTACTTGGGAGAAACCAGATAAGAACTGGGTATGATGCTCCATAGTTCATCAGGGCATAGAGTTGCCACCATCATCCCGTTTTATAAGGGATGGCTGGCAGCCCTATCAGGATGGGTGCGTAATTTGGGAGCTTGGGCCGTTGTGTGTGTGATTACTTTAATGAAAGGGTCACACAGATCCATGTACAGTACGCTGGGGTTGGGTTAGGGTTTGCAGGGGAATGGTAGAGAGCAGAGTGTGTAGAGAAGTGGTTATCCAAAAGCGGCAACTGCAGATAGCCTTACGCTGGGACTCCAAGCCACTTAGCTCGACTGTTACTAACCAGCGGGGGGGCTTGTCTGCCTTGTCTGCCCCCCCCCACCCACGTGGGATAGATTTGTGGGATCGTGAAAGTCCCCGGTTACAGCAGGTTTCGACAGCAGAGCTGCTATCCCAACCTTGATGGAGATGCAATGAGGCGAGGGGGCTTAGAGATGCTGAAGGAACTTCTGGTTTGGTTTTCTGGCAGGATTGGGGGCTCATTGGGGGGGGGGGGGGGGGGAGGGG
>JAODLC010000021.1:4172538-4187903 GCA_026781145.1 Hippopotamyrus pictus | reverse complement strand
GACAGCATATGGATGCAATATATATATTGTTCACATCATTACCTATGGTTAAAGTCTTACTTGAGAGCAGTCTTCTGCCTGAAAATTAAGATACTCTTCAGAATGCATTAAACCGATTTTATGATGAATTCTGTCCTGTGAACCTGTGATTACAGATTACAGGTGCATTAAGTAATTCCGACTCAGCGGGATGATAAATGGCTTGCAAGGAGACGATCAGTATGCGGCAAATGATCACTCCAGTCACCCGAGGGTATCTCTTTGACTGTAAGGAGTGACACCCTCCCTCATCACTTTCCAGGGTGTCATCTTGACAGGCGTCAGGCTGCCTGTTCCTCTTCCCAAGCTCTTGCTCAGTGTTCCTGCCCCGCTAATAAAATTCCTGTCTGTCTCCCTGCTAGCATTTTTTTTTTTTTTTTTAAAACCTCGTATTTCCTGCAGTGACAAACGTGATGAAGAGCAAAATCATCTTAACCGGCTTTCAAAAAAATCATCTCTTCGAATGTTATTACGGGCTGCAGATTTTTTTTTTTGCTGTCAGGAAGGCATTGATTTCTTGGTACTCCATCTTTTCAACCATTCAGATTTGTTTATATTTAATTATTATTATTATCTTTTTGTTCATTTCTGCCAGGGAGGCGACAAAGTCCAAAAAGGATGGCAAGCTGACCGCCCCGCAGGTGAATCACATCAATGGAAAGCAGAAAAGCCCCGCCCATCTGGATGACGCATGGCAGCCTGGGAAACCAGAGAAAGTCAACAGCTTTGAGAGGTCGGACCCGGGGCGTGGGGAGCGCTACGGCTTCCGGAAAGACGAGGGTCACGCTCCCGGCCCGTCTCCATCCGGAGGCAGGGACGTAGACACCTTTTCCCCAAACACTTCCTTCTCCCGGGCCCCGTCGGTGCCCCCCGCGCACAAAATGGGCATCCGTCCCGAGCAGAATGGAGGCGCACCGCACGGTCGGGGCGTGGCCCCCCCCATGGACATGGAGCAGCAGAGGAAGAACACGCTGGCCCAGGTGGAGCACTGGGTGAAGGTGCAGAAGGGAGACCCCATGAGGTCAGTGGGATGCGGTGCAGCTCCCTGCCCTGGGGGGTGTTCCACAAAGCCGGATTTCTTAGTTATCTGGGTTAACTTAAGCTGTAGGTCATGATTGTCCAATAAGAGCGTAGGTAAGGAGTATCCCTACCGGACAATAATGCCTTCTAGCTTAAGTTAACCCAGCTAACTGAGAAATCCTGCTTCATGGAACACGCCCCTGGTCCATACAGGCCAGGAGAAATGCTCCCTAGTAAAAAAAAAAATGCTCCCTAGTGAAAAAAAAATGCTCCCTTCTCTAGTACCTACATGCATGTCACACTCTGAAAGGTCTTGCTGGCAATTGTGTATATGAAAGTTTTGCATTTAAAATGTAAAATTATTTGTGAATTATTGAACAGTTTATGTGCTGTGTTTAAAACCCCATTCTCACCATTTGTAGCATGTATGAATTTTTGAAAGATTATTTCCTTTGGAGTTTGGCGTGAATACAGTGTGGTAGCTATGAGTGAACATCTCCCTCTACTGGCCACAAATATGTTGCATCGATGCACCAGAAACCCTTTGTACTCAAAGCAGAGTAAACAGCAGGGAATCCACCCAAAGGGTGTGTAATACAGTATAAGTTAAGTAATGGTTGCACAGGAGTCTATGATGTGTGTGAATTCAGTGTAAATTTTCCTCTGCCTGCTCCGCTGTCCCGGCAGCCTGCCGCCCTCTGAGCACACGCTCCTACGGAGAAGCATGCGGCCGCAGGCAAACGCCATGGATCCCTACCCGTCGTTGCCGAAGGCCTCGCGCCACTCGATGGGCGCTACCCCCCCTCTGGCACCCCGTCACCTTACCGGCGACTACAAGTACGCCCACGACCGGCTGAGTCACCTGCGCATGTCCACGGACGAGCGCGTGGCCCATAAGGAGGACACCGTGTGGCAGCTCTACGAGTGGCAGCAGCGGCAGCAGTTCCGCTACGGCAGCCCGACGGTACCCATGTACGGCGTCGACCCCGCCTCCTTCAGGGCAGCCCTGGAGGTTCCCCGCTCCATCTCGGTGCCTCCGTCGCCCTCCGACATCCCCCCACCGGGGCCCCCGCCGAAGACCCTTTCTCCGCGAAGGCTTCACACACCCGCCGAGCGGGTGACCGTACGACCGCCGCACGAGAGGCCGCCCGTGGTAGTGCCTCCCTCAGGCTCCCCCCTGCAAATGCGCACCCAGCTGTCCAAGGTGAGAACCTGCGTGCCGCAGGAGTGCTGCCGTGCCGATCACGCCATCTAGTGGCAGTGATTTGTAAAGGCTTTGGGAAGGCCTGTCCCGTTAAAATAAACCCTGACTGACGGTGGAGGATCGCACCTCTCGCGGAGCGCCCGTCCACAGATTCGAGGACCCGGGGGGCCCTAAGATCACTGGCGTAGAGAAAGGTCTTTGACGGGAGTGTGGGAAATTGTCCTGCTGGAGTTTTCTGGGGCCACATCTTGAGCAGGGTGGGAGAATCACACGGCCTCCGCCCCGCCTGCCAGGTGCTCATGAGGTCACCCTCTTTGCCCGGCCAGTGACTCCACCACGCCCCCCCCACAGGTCATAGCTACTTCTCGTTCCCACGCGTGAATCAGCCCCGTGCAGCTGTACAGTCGCAGCGCATCCGTCCGCCAGTCCTGCATCCAGCTGCCGGGCCCCTTTAATGAGCCAACGCTACTAATTAGCACTTTGCAATTAGACGCTGCGCAATGCGTCCGCAGCTGTATT
Organism: Hippopotamyrus pictus; assembly: GCA_026781145.1. Taxonomy (NCBI): domain Eukaryota; kingdom Metazoa; phylum Chordata; class Actinopteri; order Osteoglossiformes; family Mormyridae; genus Hippopotamyrus; species Hippopotamyrus pictus. The sequence continues at coordinate 4,185,121 of JAODLC010000021.1, read as the reverse complement.
AAAGGGGCAAGCGAGGGACGTGTTTAATTCAGCGCGCGCTGCGGAGCCAGTTACTGCCGTGACTGCGGTAATGATTCCAGTCCAGAGAATTGCGTAAACTTTGTTTTCGTGAATCTTGCAACTTTTTTGGCGATTTTTTTTTTTTTTTCATTTTTATTTATTTATTCATTTTTAATTCTTTCCCCCGCGTCAGTGTGTGTCTGTGTGTGTGTTTTTTTTTCTTCCCCCAGTACAAATGTATCATTAAAGCACCGAGGACCAGCGCTGTGCGCCGGGGGCCGTTTAGGATCCCAAAAGCAGCCCCCTCCCTCCCCAAAAATCAGCAGCGAGAGTCTTTCGTCTGATCTCTAATTTAAATAAAAAAACCTATTATACAGCAAAAAACGGGGCTGGGGGAATTCGCACGGCGAACGCCTCCCACTCTCGCACCCGCTGCTAGCGAACAAATGTTATTTTAAGGAGGCAGGTTCGGGCTAATTTATGTGTGAGTAATTAAATCTCTCGTTGTTTGTGTCCTTCCGAGGCTCCGGCGGTAATCCTGGCAGGTCTCTGCGCCGTATCCACAGAAACGTGTGGTGATTCGGTCCCGCGAGACGCCGCATCCAACGCGCAAATGCTCAAATAACAGGGTGGAGGGATAAAGGCGCGGATCTGTCTGATCAGCACTACGCGAAGTTTGCATGAAGAGCCGAGTTCTTCTTAAAGTCCCGTTTCGTGGGGAATTGGGCGTGGGTTAACTTTGCGAGCATGAGGCATTCGCATGGATACCCTCCCTGGCTGTAATGTTTTTACTTTCTTATTCAGGCTCTAATTATGTATATTTCTTAAATAATATAAAGGCTTGTGAATGTTCTATGTTTTTTTTCTCATTCGTATTTCTTGCACCAATCGAAAACTGACAGATTATCTTTTATTATTATTATTATTATTATTATTATTATTATTATTATTATTATTTCTTAACATCTAATTCCAGTAATGTATGGGTGTGGGGTCTCTTAGTCCCCTGGGAATGGAGCCCATGTGATTTTTCTGTCTCTCTCCTGCCCACAGACTTCTCAGATGGAGAGGCGATCTATGCCGTCCATGGGCTACATCACGCACACAGTCAGCACCCCTAGTTTACATGGTAAATCGGTAAGTAGCTAACCCCCCCCCCAACACAGCTGAATCATGTGTAGCTGCTCGGTCCTGTAGGGGGTTTATGATAGGAGTGTCTTACCTGCGTGCATTATGTCTGTACAGGTGTGGGTTTTTGAGCTTCTGTGATCCGGACTGAATGCGTATGTTTCATGCAGAGGACTGGTTCTGCTTGTACTGGTCCCATCTGAGGTGTTTGAGTGGGAGGACCTCGCTCTACTGGGCTTTCTTGAGCCTGGGTGTCCCTGTTGGTGCCCCCCCCCCCCCAAGTCTCGTCAAGGTCGCCCATTAAAACGTAAATATCAGGATCTGAACAAAGCATTCCTATTTTCGCCTCCTGCCCCCGATCCCGCCATCCCCACGCTTAGCCGGAGGAGCTTACCTTGCTCCTCATTCAGCTCAGGAGACACCAGGCCAAGATGGCGGGCCTGCGCAACAACACCACGCTGGCCCATCTGCAGCGGCACAGTGCCGTCTCCGGGCCCAGCCTCCAGGTCAGGCCCCCCCCCCCGCCCCCCCAAGTGCATGGCGGCCATGCCTCGTATGAATCGAGCTTTGTTGTCGTGCACTGGCTGCTCGATCATCCCTGGATCAGCTTGGCCTACAGCATAGCACTCCAAATGTTGCATTTTGTTCGTTTTTGACCACTGGCTTCTTTGTGCTGCGTGTTTGCGTGTCATCGAGCCCTGCTGCCCGAGTGGTTGCTTAGTAACCATGGCACTCATGACGTCATCCATTGCATCAGGTGCATTATTCTCTCTGGATTGTTTGTGATTCAGGGTAAACCTAAAGCACTTTCTCAGTTTCCCCCACATTCGTGAACGGAACACATCTTGAGATTCCACATTAATGAGCATCCCTGGGTTTGAACATCAGTGGATGAGTGTGACTGGTTTCTCCTCAAAACTGACCTGACGTTTACATTTGTTCCCCCACAGGTTAATCTGCTGTAAGGGTTTAACTAACAAACACACAGAGTGATTGGTGAAACCTGTAAAGTGACTCAGAGGGGCTTTTGAAATGGCTGTGTTTGTCCAATCGTGCCATTACTTCTGCCGGGTACATTTTATACACTGTGACGCTCCAGCAGAAAACCACTTCTATTCTTCTCTGGTCAGAGCGTGTAGCCAGAAAAGGCCAAATTCAGGGTAGTTCATCTTTCTTTTAATCCTAGCTTAATTACTAAATGAAAATGACCATTTTAATGACCGTGATCCGAGGATCCGTTTTTCTTTTGTGTATTCCTGGTCCTTGCAGTGTGAGTCTATGGTCTGATACCCTCGTCGCTCCAGGTGGCGCTGTGATATCTCTCTGTGACCTTTCATATCATGTGACTTGTCTCTTCACTCCTCACTTGAAGGCTGATGATACTTACATGCAGCTGAAGAAGGACCTGGACTATCTAGACCTGAAGGTGGGAGCTGCCAAAGCCAAGACACTTCTCTCCTCTTCCTCCTGACCCTTGTCCACTGGCCAGCAAGCTTCCCCCACTAACTCCCTTAACTGTCCACTTAGAGCTACCTCCCTTTCTCATTGTTAGTGTAGTTTAGTGTACATGGTATTTTTAGCAAGGAGTAGAGCCTTTTCCATTTCTGTGACTAACCAGTTCTTAACCTGTTGATAAAATCTTACTCATACAGTGTGTGAAATTAAAGACCATTTTATGTATGACGGGAACACATTTCACTTCCAGTTGGACACACTGTTGTGTTGTGCAGCTGACTGCGTAAGGTGGAGCGTTTCTTGATTGGGAAGTTCAGATGTAGTGGCAGGAGATGTGGGTCATTTCCTGATCTGCCGATGGAACCAAGAATTGCATCCTTAATCACTGCAGAAAACCACACTGTCAAAAACAATGGTACCAGTTTGTACCTTTGCTTGTCACTGGGGCTGTACATTACATTTCTGTACCTTTTAAGGTACGGAAATGGACTCCCCAAGGTACAAACTACATTAAAGTACCCTCAATTGTACAAAACATGTTCCTCATAGTCCATCTCTGTACAGGTACAGTTACCTACAGCTAAGGGTACAGCTGGCAGTCCCTTGAGGGTATAGACCCAGTGACAAGCAAAGGTACAAATTAGTGCCCTTTTTCCTGAGAGTGCATGAACTCCAGGTGATTTCATTACTGAGAGATTCCTGTATGTAGAGGATTGGCAGAAGACTTTTGAAGAAATGTTGGACTGTGCATGAAAACCCTCTCGTGGTCTTTCTGCCCGGGGCAGCTCCCCGATTCGGCTGTCTAACGCCAGCTTTCTCTTTAGATTCACAAAACCTTCCATTTTCCTTAGGTTTTGCGGCAGTGAGCTTTTTTATATGCTGTGTGAAGATCTCAAAGTGTCAAAGTTGCTTGGTGTTTTGAGGTGCTTAATTGGTTAAGGGGAATTCACCGAAATCCAGATTATTTTCATACATTGTTTCTCACATTCTCAGTAGCAGGATTCTACATAAAATAAGATTTATTCCAATTCGGTCAATGATTTCTGTTGTGAAGTTTTCGACTATTATGCATTTGCGGCCATCTGTACCATATTAACCTCCCAATAAAACAAAGGCTTTATGGAAAACTGGGGGCGAAAAACTAGACGCAGGTCGAGATGCTTTCTACCTTTAAATGAAAGCTGTTTCCTTAAAGTTTTGTTTTTCAAAGCTGAGTGCATCAACAGCCAGGACTATGAGGCAGATGGTGAGACAAATGGTCATGAAAATATGGTCAATTTATAGGACAGGTTTTGCAGTGTGGAGACAAATATATGTGTATCTCTATTTCTACTTGAAGAATAAGGAAAGTATTGAACCATTGATCATCATGATCAACAGAGTGTTACCAAATCCCACTCCAGGTTTCCATTCCTATTTGCGCATGCAGTTTATTTTTAACCAAGTGGGTGTGTTACAGTCTCTCTGCAGTCACTCAGCCTGTGCGGTGTGTCCTTGCTGCAGCTTTGCATGTGTGCTGTGCGTCTGAATCGCCAGTGTATTGCATAGAGCTCTGTGTCTGTGTCGCATGTTGCGAGATTCTATACTCCATGACTGCAATCATGGTGTCGGTCTCCTCAAATATATTCCAGTGAATACATCTGGAACCATATATCACAAATTGAATGCTCTAAAATACATCCTTTTAAGCCACAAAGAATGTTATTACTGGGAATATTTGAAGGCGATTCACTGTGACATGTGACTTTGTGTTGTGTCCAGATGACTGGTAAGTATGGGTACAGTTGTCAAAAAAACCATAGCAACTGTACTAGGAGCTTTGTGATCCTGTGTCTTATTCAGTTTTGAGAAGTGTCATGCTCTAATCCACTTAATTAAAAATGCTCTTTAATTTTAAATTTAAAACTTAAATGTAATTCTCATTTTGCCAAGTTGGCCCAGTCTTAAAGAAACTGTGTCTATGTGAAATGTATATTAAATTTGTTTATATATAAAATTCATGTACAAAATGTACGTTGAAAAGTTTCAGACGGATAGTACTGCACATATCTGTTAATATTTGATTTCACTTTCATTAAAAGGGGACTTTGGTGTTAGTTTCGCTGCCCTAACACTGCTGGCGAAGCTGCAGATTTTTGTTTGCAAGCATTTGTGTGTGATCGGTTGCTTTTGTTGTTGTGTTGTCCCAGGTGCCCGGATGCGAGATGTTAAAAGACAAAACAACGAAACCTGTAAAAATAGCTGAGAGCGATGTGGATGTAAGTACAGAGGGCTACTCTGGGAGCAGGCCGTCCCGTGGTCCGAAATAGGCCGTCCATCACTGTGCATTCTCTTTTTACTCTTTCTCTTTTCACAAATGGCCGTCACCAGAACACACATCTGAGACGTTTCACTCAGCATGTAAACAAAAGTCCCGAAACAAACAAGCAGTCGAACGGGGGCCGTGGGGAGCAGGAGAGACTGACATGCAGATTGGGGAGGCTATCGTCAAGGGCTTTTCAATCTAAAGGGAAAAATGCTTGCAGGGGGTTTTCATATTTTGCGCTATTAAATTTTTCAGTTTGATATTCGTAATCCTTTATTTCTTTCTTTCTCGTAACGTGATTAGAGGTGTAGAAGCTGGAAGTCTTGCCTTTTACTCAGCAACATTGTTGCAGTTTAAGAATTTATAAGAATGCTCCATTTGTCAGAATGATGAATATTTGATATCATTAAAACAACAATATTACTGCAGTGAAGTAGAAAAAACAGCTTAATTATTAATTTAACAGAATGGAAAATAACTTTGGGAGTGAAGAAAAAAATCACTATTTGTGAAAGTCTGTAAATAGGCAGTCAGCACGTATGTTTTCTGTCTGCAACTTTTGTTTTGTTTTTAAACATCTAACCCAGTTTTTACACACAGACATGCTTTATGTTTCCATGGATGCACAATCCTGCCATGGAACATAGATGTAAAAATTTAAGAAAAGTTGTTTCTTAATATAGGTACTTCATTTACGTAAGTGTGATGTTGAGGCATTATGGTGGAGTGAATGACGTTCAACAGGATCCTTCATTAAGCGAACATGGTGTATCTTAGAAGGGCCACGTTTGGTGAAAACGAATCTTCACCTATGCAGGTGAAGCTGAGTAGGCTGTGTGAGCAGGACAAGATCCTCCTGGACCTGGAGACACGGATCCGGACGTTAAAGGAAGATAAGGTACTGATTGGTCAGGGCTTAAAAAAGATGTTGACCTCTTTGATGATGCTTTTGGGTTTTCTCTTGGCTTAACGTGGTTTCGATGATAAGGTAGGAGGGTAATGGTGAGCCTCGCACAGAAGATCGGAGTTTTTGTGACCATGGAAGGTGCCCGCATTGACCGTCCACTGGTGGCTCCCTCACAACAGGACAAGCTGGAGTCGGTACTGGACATGTCTCACCAGCAGATGGAGCAGTACCGCGACCAGCCAGCCCATACCGAGAAGATTGCTTACCAGCAGAGGCTGCTGCAAGAAGATGTGGTGCACATCAGGGCAGAGATCTCCCAGCTGTCCACGGTGTGCCCAGCCTAGCCTAAACCGCCCTTCAGTAGTACTCTGAGACCCTTGACATCTCAATTGTCGTTGTGCTACATATGAACACCACTTTCCATTTCAATTCAAATTCAGTTAGCTTTATCGGTAATCCACGATTGGACACTTGTGCCACATGTGTACCCAACAACAAATAGCGAATGAAATTTCTAAATTAAATGATGATAACTTGAACGATTCAACAGTCCAGCACATTCATTGAGCAAGGTCTAAAAAACCCTTGTCCAGGAGATGGAGAATGCTTGGAATCATTACAGCCGGCTGGAAACAGACCTGGAGCATTTAAGGGAGGCCTTGCAGGACCAGATGAACCGGGACATCCTGTCACAGGTGAAGCCTGAGTCGATAGTGGAGCTGTCAGTCCCCTCTCCGCACCGTCATCTTTAACCAGTAGCTGTGCATCCTTTGTTACTTCATCAATGTAGCAAGAGAAGGGTCAAATGAGGAAGGAGTTGTGGAGGATCGAGGATGTCATGGCGGGGCTAAGTTCCAGCAAGGCCAACTACAAGGTCACCATAGAGTCTATACAGAACCCAGGTGAGCGGGGCCTCCTCATCTATAGTGTTGGTGAGAGAGCGCCTCCTTCTGAGCTGCCACAGAACTGCAAGCACGGCTTTACATTTGTGTCTGCTCCTCTGCAGAGAGAAAACTCGTGCCTTCAGTGTCGTCGTCCTTTGTGCCTTCGCCGCCCGTGAGCGTCTCCGTGTCAGCCGTCAAGCCGCCCCAGCGAGGCCCCGCCCCTGATAGCCGGCCGTCGCAGCAGCCGACGTGGAGCCCCCCAGTGTACCAGCAGCCTGCGCCGACGTGGGTGAGTGAGCGACGCCGAGGGCTGGGGAGCCTGGGCCACTGCGTACTTACTGGGAGTAACCGTGCGCCCTTGGATCTAGGTCGATGAGGATGTCCCTCCCAGACCCCCCCTGCCCTACCTGTACAACCCTGATGAGCAGCCCCCCGTCGTACCCCCCCTCCCCAAGGAGGCGTCGGTCATCCGACACACGTCCGTCCGGGGCTTGAAGCGCCAGTCCGACGAGAGGAGGCGAGACAGGGAGGTTGGTCCGTACATCAACGGAGACTACAAGGTGCGTATGCTGGCCGGTCGGCCATGGCGGGTCGCGGCGCCCCCAGGGCGAGTCGTGCCGCCCCCAGGGCGAGTCGCGGCGCCCCCAGGGCCAGCATAGGTCCTGAACCCTTATGTCTTTGCTCTCCCAGGGGGATATCCGGCCATACCTAAGTGAGCCGGACCTGTTGGGGTTGGGAGAACCGGACTTGAGCTACGAGGCGTTGGAGCCGGATGCCGGCTACCAGACATTACCCAGCAAAGGTGAGCTGCCGGCCCCCCCTGGCAAAGGCACTGAGATTCAGACTCAGACTAGCGAGCATGACACACGTCACAAAGCTACAGCTCTCCAAGGCTTTAAAGCGCCCAGTGCTCCCAGCAGATGCTACAATGGCTGGGACGGTTCCTTCATGTCGTCTGGGTGTCCTTTTCAGGCCCGGCCGGCGCCAATTCAAGGCTGGACCCCGCCTCGTTCGTGGTGCTTAGAAGGGGATCGCCCGCATCTGGCCTGAAGGTGAGCGTCCGCCGCCTGCTCGCTCGGCCGCCTGCTGACAGTGTTGCCGGCAGCAGCCCCGCGAGAGCGGCTGTGATGAGGAGCCGTGTTTGGTCCACATGGGGTGAACAGTCACACTCACACTCACACGGAGACAGGGCCCCGGGATGTGGGGGTGCAGGGTGGTCTGTGTGCTGTGTTTGCCCCCCCCTTACATCACATTCCCATGAGAAATGGCAGAACTCAAATTAAGCTGTGGCACTTCTTCTTTTTTCTTTTTCCTTTTTGCTTTCTGTTTCTTTCTCTCTTTTTCTATTCTCATTCTTTTTCCTTTCATCCTTTCCTTTTTACACATCTCTCCTTCCCTACACATCCTCTCTTCTCCTTTCCTTCTTTCCTTCATTTTAACATTCTCTTTCTCCCTGTCTTTCTTCCTCTTCTTTCCCCTAATTCTCACACCCTCCCCCCCCTTCTCACCTCTCTCCTCCTGTTTCCTCCTCTTATCACACACTTTCTCACCCCCACCGTTCCCCTGTCATTCTCCCTCTCCCTCTCTTCCCCTGTCACACACTCCCCCCTCATTCTTGCCCACCCCCTCTCCCGTCCCCCCAGGAGAGACCGAAGAGTGCCCTGGAGCGGCTGTACTCGGAGGAGCCTCGCCGTGGGGCCCGCATGAGTGCCGACGAGCAGGTGGAGCGTATGAAGAGGCACCAGAAAGCGCTGGTGCGAGACCGCAAGCGCTCACTGAGCCAGGGGGAACGCCAGGGGGGCGGAACCCGGGCCTCCTCCTCCTCCTCCTCTTCGTGCCCCCGGCCCCTCTCTGCCGACCTGGGCTCAGTACGTTAAGTGCTGGCGCACGATGACTAACCCCGCCCCCGACGCCTGCCTGCCCACCCCCGCACCCCCCCAGAGCGGCTCTCGAGCTTCCCCGCAGAATTGTTAATTCCACACGCTAATTGCCGAAGTGTCACAGTAGCTCGGTGTCACTGGAGGGGGGTGGGGGGGACGCGTCCTGTGGGGCCTTTAACCTTTGAATGTATTTCTGTGGGGGGGGGGGGGCTTGGATTTGTGTGTCTGCTGAAGGAACCTAAAGCTCATACAGCTACTCAACAGTATTCAGACAGCATTTGTAAAGCTATCTTTTATATACCTTTTGATATATAGCACAAAGTGTTCTTTTCAGACCCTAAGTCTGTTGCATTTTTGTTTTGTTCGTGCCAAAGCGTTGTTATCCTCCAGCCTAATGCAATAATGCGGTATCAGTGGCAGCCTTGGCCCACATTTCTCACCCATCGATCCAATGTAAGCAGGCTGCATCAAATCCCGTTCGGGAAGCCTGGTGCTCGAACTCCATGAAATCAGTGTTCATATACTGCACTGGAAAAAATTGAGAGAATTTTTAGTTTGTTATTTCTCAATTTATAAATATGCTTCTGTGTAATATATATATTTTTTGCAAATTCCAACCTGGTTCTTCCCTGCTTCTCATTGATGAAGGGCTTCTTCCTTTATGGGACTTCAGTCCTGCTTCTAGGAGCCTGATACACACTGTCCTAGCAGTGCACTTCACACCTGCACTTAAATGTTTCCCATTCCTTTTGAAGGTCATTTGATGTCATCCTCTGATTCATGAGGCACTCCCGGATAAGTTGACAGTCATCTCTGGCATTACAGAGCCGCTTCCGCCCTTTACCTCGCTAGTTTTTTGGTCGCACCCAGTGTCTCCTGCTTCACATTAGAAACTTTGAGCCTTGAAGCAGCCTCCCATTCAGTGTAGTCTTCTGCCAGCAGAACCAGAATTAAACCAGGATTTAACGGTGCAGATTTTAAAAAAATATGGAGTGGCCTCTTCATTTTTTCCAGAACTGTATATATAGGCTCCATGGTGACACCTGGATGTTCTTTGGCCTGCTGGCCCGATCTGCTTCCGATGGGTGAAGGCGGTTGAAGCTCCAGGGGGTTGCTCTTCAAGGCAGACTTCCTCTGGCACCACTAACTCTGGCCAGCTTCCACCATCATCTCCTCTTATGTTCTTCCCGATTATCTCCCACACGCACAACTTTTTCTCCATCTCTGTCCAACCAATTTTGCCCCCCCCCCCCCCCCAACAAAACACCAAGAAATCGCCCAAGCTCTGTTTCCACATGCAGTCCATCATTTTACTGGCTAATGTGGTGTCATTCTGGCATCACATGATAACCATGAAGTTCTGATAGGATCTTATGCAAAACTAGACCTTGTTGTGTCATTAGTGACTTCACAGTCAGAGGTGTTGAATTATAGTGCCATTGACTTACAACCGCATGATTTACTGTCACGGATTCTAATTAAAAAAGCTGCTTATATGCTTCTAGCTAGCTGAAAATCGCATCGATTATGCATAATGACTAACAAGTGTGCGCTTGATAATGCCCAAAGAGGTCATTATTCAGAAGGTTCATGTTTACAGTATTAATGCTCTGTTTGCATTTACTCCAAGTGTTTCTGCACAAGCTGTGTTTGCACCTTTTAGAGTTCTTAAGGAATGCCTTGTTCTGGTCGTGCTTTGGGGAGATGTTGTTTTGGTACCAGTGGGGGGCGTCAGTGCGCCTAAGCATCTCGGCCATTTTCGTTTGCCCGTGCGGCCCGGTTTCACGGGGAGGCAGAGCGGACGATGGCTTACAGCTGTCCGAGCATCTTAACGCACGTGACCTCACCTCCTATGTGTCGTTCGGTGGACTTCTCACTAACGACTAGGACTGTCTGGCGTGACCCCCCCCAGCCTGAGCACTAACCGCACGTTTAACCTGCCAATGAAATATGGAAGGCACAAACTTGTTTTAATTTTTTTATGTAGATGTTTGCACTTAAGGAATAAATAAAGCAGTTTGCTAATGAATAAACGCTGGCCGTGTTCTTTTCATTGCCGCCCTTCGTACGAATATGTATTAGTGATATTTCTGTAGTGTACACTTTCGTTACGTCCAGCTAGCGCAGTAGTGCCTGGAATGTTTCGTGTATTTTCTGGCCCTTCTGAAGCTCCCTTTGGAGTGACGCTCAAGAGCTTGAATCCCTGAGAGCCTGATCCTCCACCCCACCAGTGTCCCGTTTAGCCATTTTTTTTCTATGTCTGAACATTTTGGAATGCGTGTGTGTGGTATGTATGCTGAGCTGTCCATCGGCATGTACATTTCATGTACGTTTCGGTGTAGTCTGGTTCACAGCCTGATTTGTCATTTGGATGGATTTGTGAGGTTTACAATAATCATCCCATAATGCATCCTCTTAACTGGAAACCAGGATCTTCTTTGGGAAAACAGTGAGACTGATTCTGATTCCGTAGATATTTGCAGTGTTGGGCATTTCAAGCCTAGGAGCTACAAATCCAGGCCAAGATTTTGTTTCTACCAACCAAGTGACTGAGACTCTTTACTTTGTAGCTTCTGGATCTGAAATGCCGAACACTGGATATTCGCTGTCTGTCTGTATAAGTAGTATACTGCACAGCATTCCTTAGTGTTAAAGAATATAACTGGTATATTTTTATCGCCTCATGCTCCCAACATGTATGATTCAATCCTGCCAGTCATACACCTCTATGCATATGCATGCAGTCACCTTGGGGTGTGCAACTGACACAGGGCAGCAGCGGGGGTGTCGGAGTGGACCGTCTTCAGCACCCACAGACCGGGGGGGGGTCTGTGTACCGCTGGCCGCATCCCTGCGTCTTGCGCCTTGAATTGGGTGGTGGGTGCTGCTTTCTCTGCCTGACCATGGTGACTGGTCACATAGCCACTTTTCACACTGTTTCTGCTCTGCATGTTGGGTGCTGGGACTCTTCAAGATGGATTGGGTGTGTATATGTAACGCCCCTCTGTGGGTCTGCTTTGCAGCTTCTCCAGTCCAGCCACAGGCGAGTGGGATCGACCAAAGAAACTGGGACATGAACCATAGTCAGAAAAGACTTATTGTCCATTAAGTCAAACGGGAAGCGACTGTCAATGTAGCATTGACACTTCATGAATTAAGATATTAATTGCCAAGCTCTGTTGTGAGGGACTCAGTCTGAACAAGTCTGAGGAGAGGCTGGAGAAGGTCAGGTGTAGGTGAAGTAACTGTGCTGTATCTGCCTGCCCTGTCCCAGTGGAGACGGGAGCAGGAGTTCGACTTGCAGTTGCTGGACCGGGCGGTGCAAGGTGAGGAGCAGCACCCTGAGAACCAGGAGGGCCAGCGCTCTCATTCGGACGAGTGGCTGGTCGTGAAGGCCAAGCCCTCGCGGGAGCCGGACCAGGAGCCTCTGGACTACAGTCTTGACCTCACCCGTGAGGTATGGACCGTCACCCTGGCGTGAACATGGCGGGCTTCCCTGCTCAAGAGTATCTCACATTTACCATTTTAAAAACATTATTTTTATGTTTACTTCTGGTTGACTTTATCGTGGATCAAGAACCTGCGATGTGAATAAATAAGAACAAAAGGTCTGGAAGAAGAACTTCCAGATCTAATGTAGCATGTAAGGTGATAAGTTTAGTGGCGAGCTGCTGACCCAGAGCCCCATCCCTGCAGCTCTCCAAGCCGCAGAAGGTGTCCATCCCAGAGCGCTACGTGGACTCAGATCCTGAGGAGCCGCTGAGCCCACAGGAGAAGGAGGCTCGTACCCGCAAAGTTGAGCGCATCAAGAGCATCCTGGCTAAATCCAGGTAGCCAGTTTCCCCCTGTCCTTCACACTTCAGTATATGAGAACCTTATTGTTAAACAAGTCTACAGGATGTATGATGACACACACACAACATATAAATATAAATATAAAAAAAAAATATATATATATATATATATATATATATATATACACATACACACACACACACACACACACACACACACACACACACAC
>JAODLC010000021.1:4151493-4164202 GCA_026781145.1 Hippopotamyrus pictus | reverse complement strand
TTTCCGAACCCCCCCCCCCCCCCCGGACTGATCACCGCATGCAAGTATCCAAACCTATGAATCCTTATACAGGGTGCTGCTGAGGAGTGCAATCATTTTGGAGTAGGAGCTGAGCCCTGTGAAGTCTAAGGAACATTGGCAAGTAGCTCTGGAAAAGACAGGAGTCTACACTCAGTACAACAGCTAAGCTCATTCAGGGATAATAGCCCCCTTTGAATAGATGGATGTATATGACAACACACCTACAGGACTAACATTTGGAAAGTCTGGTCATTTCCACAAAGGAAATTAAATTTTGTTTAATGATTTTTGGCTCTTCCAACTAACTGGCCTGAGCAGTTCTGGTCACCGAAAGGCGATGAAACATCAGAATTAATCCAGTCAAAGATTTTTCTTCTACTTCCAAAAATGGCCAGAACATGACTCATAAGGACATTTATGTTCCTCTGCTGAGACAATTCAATTCCAGGTAATTTAGTCGTGAAAAGCTGGCAGGGAGATCACAGGTGTGTGGGAACGGTAGTACAGCACAGGGCCCTGGAGCTTATATTTAAAATGAGTCTTGACAATAAACGCTCAGGGGGGGGAAGGCAAGGCCTGCAGCTCGCAGAAGGCGTCGAGTTGGACATGAAACAGACCAGGAAAAAATATTATATAAATTCACAGGGAGAAAAAAAAAAAAAACAAATGCTGTGAAAAGGCCCTTTGTTGTAAAATTACCCAGAAACCCCAGGTCACGGGTATTTTAGCCATCTTAAGGGAAAACATGGACCTGGTTAAGCGCCAGGCCAGGACTGAGCCATCCGGCTGAACAGTCCCTGGGTCGCATGAGTGCAACCCTCCCCGTACCTCGCTGAATCCCAGGCCACAGTGCCTCCTGTTCCTGCCTGACAGCTTCCCGTCCAGACCCTGCTGATACTGTTGCTCCAACTCAGAGTTCATCTTCTTGTCCTCGGCCCCTAGTGGGGCAGTATAAAGAGCACATCACTTACCTACTGCATACGAAACTACAGAGGCGAATGGGTAAATCGAGGCAGCCACATCAACTGAACTGGTTTTTATTACAGATATTATTCAGAAGTCTGAAGCTAATATGCCCAAACTGGTAGATGTTATCAAAACATTCTAGACACCTACTTGAAAAGCTAGATTTTAAGCTGCATATCAACTCACTCAGAGCCAAAGACTTTATTGCAAATTACAGCAGACTGCCACCAAAGATACACTGGGCCAAATTAAGCATTTATTACAACCTCTGGGTGTAGAGTTGGGTAGACATCTTTAGGTGATTAAAAAATGTGTTTAAAGATCAAAATAGAAATATCATTGGTTTCTGTATGCTATGAATAACTTTACGGCCGTAGGGTTTTTCAACAAGGGATATTATCAGCTCTGTCAATGTATGCACAGCGAGAAAGGCTGTTCACCTGTCCTGAAGTTTGAAGTTGACTTGTGATCTCCAATGACGAGGCGCCCAGTGTGCTCTTTCTAATGGAAAAATGAATCCACATGTAATCTCATGAGTTTTGTAAATAAAAAAGTGAGTGTCACTGACAAAGGCTACAGCGCATATTCAGTAGCCTTCCTGAACTTGATCAGCATGAATATAATACAGCAAGCAAGCAAATAGGTTCTTATGTGTACACGTGTGGAAAACGACATTTAATGTTACAATTAAAACACCATTCTTTTTTTGCATATAATTGGAAGGAATTTACAATACACACAGCGACTTAGGCTTTTGTACACATAAGTGAAGCGGATGGCCTTGGGTTAATTATGAGATGCAATAATTAACTTTATCCTTAGCGGAACCTTTCATATAAGGGCTAATCAAAGCAGAGTCTCAAGGCTGTGAGGGTACGGTGGTAAACATGCTGCGTATGCGAATGTTACAATGAAACATTGATGAGTTCGCTTAATGAGATCTCCATCAGCCCTCAGCCATGGCAATTTAAGATCATGCCCAGGATCATGGCAGGTTTTGGGGGGCAAACTAATGACAGCATCACGGCAGAGGCAGTATGCACGGCGTACCTTGCCAGCGCCCATCAGCCGCAGAAACTTCTGTTTCCTCTCGTCGTTGCCCAGATCCGCCGATTCCCACGCGGAGGACGCCTGCATTACGGGACACGGGAACAAGATGCATGCATATCTTTGGTTAAAGCTTTAACTGAACACGGTCAAACAGCTCCACTAGTTACCTAAGCAGCGGCACAGACCTGACACAAGCTATCACTCCCCTCTGGGTAATCACACTAGTCGTATTAACGCTAGTTAGAACAGCATTATATTTAAGTAAACCACATCATACAATGAAATGCGGATTTAATGTTACTGGGCCACTTGATGTTTAGTAAGTGGCCTGCTGTAAGTAAATAAAAATCACCCTCTGCCTATGAAAGGAGCCGTGAGGCCTGCTAGGTGGCTAACGTCAATTACTAAGCTAGCTACAATTTGACCAGTTTATGAAAGCGGCGCGTATCGGGCGAGGCAGTACTTCGTGCGGCTCAGCCGGCCTTTTCGTCCCATGCGGATGATCCCCTGCAGAGCTCATGTCGGGTTCCGAGTTTACCCTCGCCCGGACACCCTTATCAATCTTTACACTTTCTTGCTGCTCAGCTCCGTGGAGAAATTAGCCCGCGGGCTGCATTATGGGAAATGTAGTAACGGCCAACATGGCGGCAGTGCGCGTGCTGACCGGAGAATCAGGGATGCGCTGCTTCTTGGGGAAGATGTATGTAGATATGATACCAAATGAACGCTAAAATGAATGCAAATTTAACAGCAGCTTTAGCTCGATACCTGACAACTTTTTAAAAATGTGTTTTCCTGCTCACGTTTGCAGCTATACTTATGTAGGTAACCCTCAAGGTATCCCGCAACTATTCCCAGTTAAGTGACACTCTCGCAACGTAAATACGTGTTGAGGTTAAAAAGCAGAGCTATATAGATTGAACTTGAAAATAAATACCATATCTTGTTTTGATTATTATGCAATTTAGCAGTGATATAAGCAAATTTACTTATAAAAATATACTTAAAAATATATTTTTTTTATAACGAATGCACTAGTGCCTTAATAGTGGCTGCAGTGTGTTTATTTTGAAAACACGAGTAACAAAATGGCGTGGCGTGGTTGACTGGTATACAAGTATTTCAGGGGGGAAAAACTTCCCCCCAACATAAAATAATCACATTTTTCATGTATTTCAAGAATATTGTTGTTTTGACTACCAATATCATAAGGTTTTATAAATGCCTAGTATGTGATATAATGTGGGAAATTCCAGTAGGACCATGCACACCTGTACCTAATGAGTTATTTCAGAACTGTGATAAGCTTGGGAGAATGAGGTGATGATGCTGCTGTGGGGTGTGAATGCAACTTAATCGTGTCTATAATCAGAAATTAATTTAAGTAAAAAATTAACCCACAGCATTGTCTATGATCAGCTTATGATTGAGGATTTAATTCTTGATTCTATACCTAATCTCAGACCACGTTTTGAGTTAGGCTGCTTAAAAGAGAGAGTGAGGCATTAAAACGGTTCTCTGCAGTTTTCTTTCCCGTTTGAACGAGGGAATGAGCTGGTTGAAGCCAGAACAGTCTTCTCGAACTGTTTTTGCAGTTAGCGCAGTGCATTGAGGGTTCCTCCCTGTTGTACACCAGCTTTGGACTTTCTGTGACTCTGCTGGATATCTGGCTTCTGAAATGCCTCTGGTGCCCAAGCATCACTCAACACATCTCTGCGGCAGCAGGAAGGTTAGAGCGAAATGGGGCTACTGGTGAATAGCTCCGCTGTTGCCAGTTCCAGGAATGGTGGCAGTCGAGAGTGGAAAGGTTTGGAAAGCAGATGGAAGATGGACTTGTATAGCTCGGTCTTTGTTCCATGTCTCGCTGTTGGTTACACATTTATGGGAGGCGCCTGTACGTTTCTTTCTCAGGAGGAATAAAGTACATGCTGGTTCTGTGATACACTCCTTTTGCGTATCTGTGATAAAAGAAGCCTTACAGCCTTCTCTTTTCTCCTTTCATACACAGCACTTTATTTCAAACTTATTGGCCTCTAAAATTATGTGAAATGCAGCACAGATGATAATAATTCGTTTCCTTTTTGCCGAAGGAGACGGAGGTGCTAAAACGGTGTAGTTGGCACAGAGAGAGTCAGGAACCGACTTCTGTCACCTGCCAGGATTAAAAGACGCTTCTGGGGCTTCCTGATTTCACTTGCAAAAACATTGGGTGTATTTTGAATATAGTTTAGCGTAGTGCAAGTTCCTTCATTATTCTTTGGATCATTTAGTTTTTAGGGGTGTTAACTGTATTTTCAAGCAGAGTACCAATTTGTATAAGTCTTAAGAATGCCAGACTAGTTTAAGTCGGTTCACATTGCATATAATGTCTCAATGTGTTTGACTGCTCTTTCCAGCCATTCATTCATCTTCAGTAACTGCTTGTCCAGTACAGGCTCATGATGTACCTGGAGCTCAAACCAGAAGGCTAATGGGACAGCCTGGGGAATACCAGTCCTTTACTGGCGACTGTTTGAATAATCCACTTTCCAAACTCAAAAAATATTAATACAAATGATCAATTTACTGCAGCTTTCCCCATAATCATTCATTTTGGCATTGTCTGTGACCCTTATGAAACTCATAGTAGTAACTGTGTTTTTCTGCCTGTGTTCTTGCGCTGACTCCCCAGTACATTGAATACTCCTTATTGGTCTAAATTACATGGGAGTTTAAACCAGTAAACAAAACTGTTACTTTAATTCATTGATATTAATGCAAAACAGCTGAAATTAATACACTAATAGATGTTCATAAGGCTTTGATTTGTAATTAACTAAGATATTGTCAGATTCTCTAATTATGTCATTAGGAATAACATGTATTTAACTTTTCTTAAGACTTTAATTAATTAGCCTTTCCCAGTTAACTTAAAAGGGATTATCAGATCTCCAGTAAACTTTGATGAAATTGCAAATAAGTGAAAAATTCAGGTCATTTATTGAGAACACTGTGTCCCACTTTACAAGTCCAAACGGGATTAGGATAATTAGCATGTATGCAAATGGTGATTCAATTAATTACATAATATTTGCATTAAAAATTGACAACAATGGTTCCATGGATTCAAAGCTTTACTAAAGGGATCTTGGAGCTAGTCAGTATGTATTGAGGGAAACTCACTTATGTTACGCCAAACACAATTGTTTTTGGAACTGTTATGATATTTACAAATTGAAAATGACTGATGATGTAGGGGCTCTATATTACTTTTTTGCGTTACTACTGTTTTTTTTTTTGCATAGATGAGACAAGATATTTACCAACTAGTACTAAACACAATTTTAAAGCTATACATTGTGTCTGATCGTTAGATTGCATTGTGTTTAAGCTTTTGCACTTTGTGAACATTTGCGTGTTCTCAGATTTCTGATTCGTCCTCAAACAGTGCACCTACAGTCTAGGAAAGTGGCTGATTTTAAGGATGTTGTTTTATTTGATGATACATATGCTGATATTATTCTATTAATAGGGGAAACACTTTTCATGCAATTCAGCTGTGGATTTTTGGAAGCCTTGCTATGCATGAAATCAGCACTTATCAGAAGACTGACTAAAAAAATTACTGAATGCATGATTTTATTTGTGTGCTGGGGCTATGAAATGTCAAGAATCCCTTATGAACACTGATAAATATAGACATTTTTGTGTCGTTTACATGGTTTGTCACTTGATAGTATTAGTGAGAAAGTGCATAGCAGATGTTTGTTCAGTTAAATAACAGCAGGATCTGGCAGCCTGATGACTCAGATTGTTAAAGTTATTGGCCCAGAACTCGGAAGGCGTCAGATGTCTAAAGCAGTGTCACCATAACAAATCCATTTGCGTGTACCAGTGGAATAGCATGTTAATGCACTGACAGTTTCCTGTGGCTGCAACCCCCTAAGTGCATTTTTAACGAAAACTTCAATAATACACAGTTCTCAATCTGGATACAAAGATGCAGAAGTTTGTTATACAAAAAAGTATGTAGTGTGGAATGATCTTCTGAAGGAAAGGAGATTAATGACTAAGGAAGTTGTCCTGGGTGGGGGCAAGAGAGACCCCAGGTGGGAGGGGCTGCTGTTAAGGGGGCTTGGTTGCAGTAATTTTGTTCCGGGCCCGGGAATTATGTGTGTCAGCCCTGGATCACTTCACAGAAAAGTCAGTTCCTGAAAACATTAAGAAGTCTGAGCAAGTCTTACTTTTTCATTACATTATAAACAGGAAGCCTTGCTTCAAGTAGTTCAAAGTTAAAGTATTATGCCAGATTGATTAAATATTCCTATATAGTTGTAATAGAGTGAAATTTTAATATGGCAGATGGTTCATTTTTTAAATAGGGAGATAGATTAAAGTAGCGAAAGTGCAACCAAGGCATAGAAGACCAGTAGAAGTGAAGAGAAAGAGTGAGAGTCATGTACTGCAGAAACAAAGAATGGTCACAAAAGGGTTTCAAAGATAAATCTTTGGATGTGAGGTCGATGTCATTTATAGAAGCCACCTACAGAGGGCAGCAGCTAGCACTGTGCCTGAGGCCACTGAGTTGTGACCTGATGGGTAACCGTGGAAGTCTGGGGCCCCACTGAGGATATTATCTTAAGTCATCGCTTGACTGAAGCATGGGCTTAAGCTTTGAAACAGCAGTAAATAAAACTAGTGGTTCCTGGCAGATCTGCTGAAATCCAGGAGAAATAACCTGGAATAAAGCAGGAAGTGAGTAAATGTGTGTCTTTGCCAAAGAACTCATATTGACTTAAATAATTAAAACTAACAGGTGTATGTCTATTTAATAATTGGCCTTGACTGAATTTTAAAACTTATGTGAATGCTTAATGTTCACAAAATCAGACTTTAAATGACTATTTTAAAATACCTCCAGAATTTATTTTCAAAGTGTAACCTGGAATAACAGTCACAGGGTGGATGGATACTATCCTCTGCCCTTTCCTGTTAGCAGAATTTGCGAAGTATATAAAATGGAAATGTTTAATTCATCAAAGAACATTTTTATCATAGGTGCTCATAAAGTAATAAGATGATTTTTTCCCTTGGGAAATTATTTGCCTTGTCTTTTATGTGGGTAAATAACATTTTGTGCCCATAATAGTAACAATAATACAATTTTTGAGATATTAATTTGTTATCACAGTAAAAATGTCATTTTAGGCTTGCCATGTAAATGCATGCTTGTCATTTCATGTTCATTGGGTGTTTGCTGAAATTGTCTCATTTTCAGTTTTTATGATGTAAAATAAGAGAATATTTTGTTGTTGAGCAGCAAAGTTAGGCCCCAAAAATTCATGCATAACTCCACTGTTTAGCTATATGTTCTGTATTTGTCAAATCCTGGGCTTAAATAGGATACAGGGTAGTGATTTCAAATCATCGTGTCTGTAATCTGGTTGCATTCTTCTTTATAAATGACCTTTAACTATATATTCACACCCATTGTTGTTTCGGTCCCTTTCAACTCTGTAGGACTTACCTGTTTGGAATGTGTCAGTTTTATAGAGTAATATTTGAAATTAAATCATGTTTTCTTTATGCATTTTTAATGTGCAGAATGCAGGATGACATGGCACATATGGTGGTTAGTTGCATTGACGTATAACTTATTTAGGTTTGTAAACGGATATTATAAAAAACTGTGGCCGTGTCCCAGGCCCGGAAGGATTGCAGGAGCAATTGTTTTTTCCAATCTTAATCCAATTTCAAAGATAGAAAGCACTGCACACGTGTTCTCCCTTGGAGCAATTATCTATAATTAAAATAGTTAAAAGTCTTGAAAGCGACACAAAATATCATAATGAATCAGTTTCCCTACCACTAACTGTTAAAATGATTGCCTCTCCTGTTTCCCGCCACATAATAACTTAGTTTGTCATTTTCTCCTTCACGATGGGACCTGAAGTTCAGCATGTTTCCCCCCCGTCTGTCTGCGCCTATGGTGTTTATTTCTTGATGAATGTGAAATATCTTTAATAGCCTTGTGATTGTTTACTAACTGCTCATTATTTCCACACAGTTGTGGGTCACCAATCCAATGCTCAGATTACATGTTCTGTGTTTCAATCAAAATGTGACCTTAGATATTTTTTCTGTGGAAAACCATGGATTAGTAGTTTTAGTTTTGTTAGAAATATTGGAATGTCATACTGTACTTATGAATGTTGTCTTGCCACATAAATTGGTTATAGAAAATAGTTTTTATTGTAATTCGTAGGTTAATTAATTGCACTTGGAACCAGTCTTTTGAATGATCCACTTCAAGTACAAAAAAGTCGTGTGTACCTAAGTGCTTTTGATTTACCTCTTCTGAGCTGAATTTACACGTTTTCATCGGTGGAGAATAGTCAACAGAAAGAAACCACGAACAGCTACAGGCGTGCTGTGATTTATTGAGAAGGCGCGCTTTGCAAAACGCAGTGGCGCTTACACGTTGAAATACTCCTCACAAACTAACCTTTGTGGTTTGAAACGGGACAGAATAACGCAGTGTGTTTAAATATATACATACAGTGGACCCCAGTCCCTAATCTGACGACAGGAAAATTAAAGCATCCGTGAATCGGTAATACATTTTATATTTAGGGTTACTTGGTGTTAGTGGTGTTATAGCACATATAATATGTCAGCTAACACCACAATGCAAGTAATGCGTTGATGCAGTTGAACGTTGTGTATAAAGATTTCCTTGTAATCACAACACATCACATAGCCATCTCTCCGTAGTGCACCCTAATTAAACATGCAGAATGAAACAAGAACACATGTTAATTTAATGTAACAAAAATGTTGATTTCCATGCGCTTCCCTTTAAAATATTAATGGAGTAGACTTGCATTTTAAGATGCATCAAAGAAACTCATGATATGTAAATGCGATGCGCGCTGCCGTGCTCTTCAAGGCTGGGCTGCTGTGTACTTTGAAACCAGGCCTGTTGGTGGTTCCGACAACGCTTTTAAAATCGCATAAAAATTGGCGCAAATAAAACTATGTAACTACAGTGATATTTAAGACACACGCCCTAAAATACTTGGTGGTAGGCGGGGGTATCACGTTCAACTCCCATTATTAATGCACTGGAAACGGAACAGAATTTTACTGTACATAATTTTGTACTGTACTGAAAAAATGTACACCAGTTTATAGATATATCAAGCCACAAGTTCATTAAAATTGATGGGAGTGTAAGGAGTTACTGATAGGTTACTGATACAGTAAAAAAAAAAATACATGACTGTATTATACACTGATTACAAAGAAAACCGATATCTCAGGATTCTGAGATAATACACTTGAAACTTTAATTGGGTACTCATTAAGAGGAAACGGTTCAGCGAAAGTACCTACAATTAAGCAAGACAAAATAAAAGAAGAATTGGTATATAACTTTAGGAATATGTGTTACCTTAACATACATTTTTCTGAACTTATGATACTTGCTGTGAAATACGCCCATCGCCGCCCCCACAAACTTCTGATATGACTATTACGCCTCTGTGGGGAGCAATAAGCATGAATGCCTCTTTGAACTTGTCAAAGGCTTCAATTAGAATGATCTCATGCTATCGAAGAAACACTGACAGATTAATAGCGGTGTTCTGTTCGTGATTAAATCGGCCTGGCCTTTGTCCATTGCTATCGTTACCAGGGTTATTGGCTATAGTATCGGTTTTGAGAAATTGCCGTTAATCTCGCTTGACTCAATTTGTAGAGATTAAATGGGGGTTCCGGACGCGTGGAGGATCCCGAAAGGACTCGAGGTAACGTGTCAGTCCACGACGCCGTTAATACGCGAATGTGGCGCAGTCGAAAGAAACGAAGACTGTGCTTCGCGGCGGATAGTGGGGAGGCGAAACCGCAAAAGACGCTCCACGCTGTGGTTATTTCTAACGTTTTCCCTTCCCGTAAATCTGCCAAGCAGTCGCTAAGCGAGCGCCTAATGATGGAGTCGTCACAGCGTTGTCACCTCTCCAGGGACGCTGAAAACTAAAGATTAACGGAGATTAACTGTATGGAGCTAAAATGTATTTGGACGGTATAAGGAAATAACGGCTACGCCACATAGTTTCTGTTATCAATACATAACCTAATGCTTAAAACACCGACGGTGTCGCGAATGGGAGGATAATTTGTTGATCATATACAGAAAATCCCGCTTGTATTTTGCGCAGCACCAAATTTATGTCCTATGATATATTAAGAAGAAACGTGTAGGTCATACAGAGTTTAACTAACAGACATTAAACATTAAACTTCACACTTCCGCTAAACGTTCCGTTGAACGCAATTATTTTACTGCATGGAGTTTATCCAATCAAAATATCTAAAACCTGGAATTAGCTTCCTGTAAGTTCAATTTAATGTGCACTTAAGCGAAACGTAAAATAAAATGTTACTGTTTTTTAAAAGCAGTAGTTGTCCCAAACGCGATGATTAAACGTCTGCACTACATATTCCATTTTCACGATGGATTTAATCCAGTTGCTTTCAATAAACAAATTTGTAACATATTAAACATTTTAAAATATTGATTAAATGATGAAAAACTATGGAATGTGTATAAATGCAGTTTACTTAGAAAATTAGTTATGCAAATGTTATGTCGGGTTTATTTGCCCCTAAAATGTAGCCCAAGCTTTTCAAAGAGAAGCTTTTCGGGTGTTGCAATGAGACTAATCAATGATACTGCTTTCTAAGTTTTCCTACGTAATCGATTTCTTGAAATCTATTTAAATTAGTATTTATATAGCGTCTTTTTGACGTGAGAATCTGGATTAATAAATTAAGTCCGGCGATACATGCAACATACGCATATGTTATATTATATTAAATTTTCTCATAATGAGACAAGCCAAAATAAACATTATAATTTGGTTTTGGGTCATGACTTAATCCATTCTGTTAATTTTGACAAGCGAAACTTCTTACGTGGGTATTTCAGTTCATTTAAGAAAATTCCCAAGATTTTAATTTAATAAAAAGAAAGAATCTTGAAATGTAGGTGTGTTAAATTTATATGATTGGTGATCGCTTATATGGTTTAGTAATGGTTAGTGCCTTATTTATTTAAAACCCGTTTTAAAACAAGAAGCATAAAAAGGGATGAAGCAATTTTCACATTATAATTTTCTAATTGAAATAATGGCACATGTGACACCCTTTCCGTATTGTGGAAACTGCACAGTCCCGCAGCCTTCAAAACCTGCGTCGACATTAGTCGTTAAGACAAAGAAAAGCAAAGCAGCGGCTATGTGACACTGAAATTAGATAAAGCCTAAGTTGACTACATGCTCTCTTGCTTTATCGATAGATCGATTTGGGGGTCTATTTAGCCTACTAATGTTACATGGAGCGCAAAATACGTTAAGCGCCAATGAATTACATGCCGTTGTTCAATTACTGAAATATAAATTTATCGGGAATTGTATTTTGTAACTTGTACGATTCTTTTCTTTTCAGTCCCCATAATTCCCTGGGTTAGTAGTAATTGCCTCAAATATGCGCTGCAATTATTTAGTAGTTTTCTTGAATTTCCGTGCACTTAATTTCTTAAAAATATTTCAAGACTAATCTTAAATTCGAGTAATTTAAATTATGCCTAGTATAAGTATATTATACAAAATAAAAAGGGTGAGAGAGGGAAAAAAGGCAGAATTGTATATGAGTAGATGCAAGAATTGTAATTCTCAAGTCCATCGAAGGGTGGCATGTGAGGCACGCAATGCGATGATATTCACCTTATTCACGCTATACCTGCCCACGTCTCGGAGTTTCGGCAGCGCCTTCAAAGACGTGCCATGTCTATTTGTAAAAAAACTAGCCGAGGTAATGTATCCTGTGCAAATTCATTTTCACAGTAGATTTATTCACCATCAAACAAATGTGAATTCAGCATTGTATATTGTTTGTGTGCTCTAATTAGAGTTTAAAATGTCTAAAACTAGTTTTAATTAAAGGTCAGACGTTATTACAGACTGCTTAAGAAAACTGATATTTGATACATCTACGTCAGTATTTTTAAATTGAAACAAGTCACAAATTCCCAAGTAAAATGTTCTTGCTCAGGACTTACCCTATAAAAGTATGTTGTTAACAAGTTAATAAAATGCGATTTCGGTGTAAATTTCTTACCTTCAAGATTTTTTCTTCACATTAGTTTATATTTTGCCTTAAATATTTTCAAAATGCGTTGCATCGACTCCTTGCATTTAAATGGATCTTTTGTTTCCTTTTACTGAGTTTTTAGAAATCCCGTGTGGCGTCGATATTATCTAAATTACCCTTGGAATAAGAAAAATGTGTTTGTCAATGTTTAGATAGTTCAGCTCCAAAAAGAAATTTAATTCGTGTTGCGGAGTGATAAGTCAGGCTAACTCTCCAGTTATTTCTAATGGAGCAAGCATGTTATAGCATATAAATAAATAAATATTTAGAATCTAGGAACGATTATGGCGAATTCCGTTTCTTCACGTTACAATTTAAGTTTGACCCCCTCCCCCCTTTCCTCACTTCCCCCGCAAGACACAGCACACACACGCACACGTAAACATATTGTCCCATAAATCATTATATATATATATATATATATATATATATATCTGTGTGTGTGTGTGTGTATATATATATATATATATACACACACACA
>JAODLC010000021.1:4138175-4151393 GCA_026781145.1 Hippopotamyrus pictus | reverse complement strand
TATATATATATATGTGTGTGTGTAAAGAATTGTCCTTGTAAAATAACATTTGCATGCAAAATCTTTTGGGGGGAAAAACTGCTTCTAAGTGCAATAGTTTATTGCCTTAAAGGACTTGTTCTTTTTGAATAATTAATCTTCTCTTTGGTGTAGACAGAATCTTGGGATGAAGATGTGACTCGTGGATATGATTTTCTCAGGAACAAAGGGAATGTATAAATGAAAGACAGAAGGATATGACGAGATATAGGCTAGTAAAGGGGTATCTGTTCTGGCTACATTTCGTTCTCGCTCTCTCTCTTTTTCTCGCTCGCTTCGTCTCTCCCCCTCTCTGTTTCCCTGTCCTACTGTCTGCCCCTCGGTCCCTCTCCCTTTTCTAGTCCTCTCTCTCGCTAGCCCAGTGTGACTCTTCAGTTAACAAACAGCGTTTCCTACTGCTGCTTGCCCTGTCATTGTAAGTACTACGTTCTATTATCAGCTGAAGTTCAATGAATCGATTGTTTTCTTTTTTGTTTGTCAACCGTGAAACGTGAGTTGAAGGACTTAAGGTTTGCTGTGTGTATTTCTATAAATGTGGTAATGGTTTTGAAACGGTTTTGCTTGTTTAATTTACATTTTTTCACTTATGATAAAAAATAACATGTCTTTGAATTCGAACCTTCCACCTTGACTTTTCTGATACCATTAAATTGAGAGGAAAGTTATACTTTAAGTAATTTAAAGAGGTAAACTAGTTTAACGTAGTTTCAATATGGAGAATATATTGTTTCATTTAAATTGTTTAATAAGAGGTTGTTTCACACACTGATCTGATAATCCATCTATTACTCAAATTGTGCGCCTGTATTCGCTGAAATAAACATGAAGAATATGTTGTAAAAGCTACGCTTACCTTCATGGCTCTCGGATGGGCTGCGGTTTGGAATGTACATGCAAATGAAAGAATACATCTAATGCAATTGTCTGTCTAATTGGGCGCTGTCAGCGTAGGGAGTCAACGTCAATACATATGCCAATTAAATTATTCTCCCTTTCCAAATTTGTACATCTGGCATTGTCATTGGCAGGCTGGGAAATGGACTAGTTCTGGATATTCAAGGAATGTACCTGAACTTTGATAGGACGTACTTTCTGCACGCATACTGAAAAATATGTAGCGGAAATACAAATGTACATGCGAACCTTGGATGATGTATTCATAATCCAGCAGGTGTTTAACGTGTATGAGAGTTATTATTTTATTGTTCACTTTCCAAATATAAATATGGATCTCTTAATAGTGTTTTGAGAAACTTTACGAAACTTTGTATTGTTTTATTTTAAATTACCCGGAATAATGAAATTGTTTTTACATCATCAAAAGCAACGTTGATATTGTCAAATCTAAATATTAGACTGTCAAAATGGCATTAGGTGTTCGCGATCAAGCAATAAACATCGTGGCAGTAGCGTTACAGTTGTGACTTGAAGCACGTACCTGAACACCTGACATCGGCCTAAACTTGACAGGTCATCTCTTTCAATGAAGAGATTATTGCCTCGGGCTATTCGCCCCGAATTGTAGTTCATTATTTAATGGCATAAATGAGTTAACAATGTGTCAAGGCGAACTGATCATTTATCTAATAAAAGTAAACTTTCTGCATTTGGTAAAATGCCGTAAAAACATCAAATCACTAAATGCAAAAGCGATTTCTTAAATCGTAGCGAGTAATGACACGCTGCAAGATAGCCAATATAATATTTAAACAGCTTAAAACAGGCATCTGTGGTGAAGTAAAGATGCAATTAAACGTTATTTTTAGTTTTAAATTAAACACAGATCTCGACAGAATCTCCCAAAGAACAAGACGGAAACGCCGAATTTTCCCTCATCTGAAAAATAGATTTGTCATTGCCTACTCACAATGTCTGGTGTGTTAACTATGTCGAACGAAGTGCGTTACATACCCGGTGCACTGAAGGTTTTTTTGAAATACGATGTTTACTTTAAGTATGTACATTTTATCACTGTATCAGTAGAACTTGCATATTGTATGGTGAAAATTAATGCACCATTTATTATTTATTCTATATTGATTTTCCTATCCTGTTACACATAGTAAGAACCCTGTCATTTTGATTTAACTCTGGTTTAATGAAATTTATTTCCTATTTGCTTCACAGAAACGGCATTTCGGTAACTTGCTCGCCGCCTTGTACCGGGTAGCGCATGCCTCCGTTACTCCTCCATGCATTCCATCCTGCGCTTCCCTACTGTTGTCAGGACAGAGGCGAGGACTCGGATTAAACTTTACCGAAGGGGTGCAATTCATCTTTTTAAGAGCTTTTTTTTCAAGCACCCCACGGTCGCACGTTTCTTTAAGGATGCGCATGTGTAAAATAAGACTGTGACTCCTTCCTAAATAAGTGCCCTTGTGACAGTGACACGAAAGGGCTGCCGCGTTTACACCTTGACAGAAGCATGTATTCCATATACCGCCTATATTACACGCAACGATATGTACCTTGATTTAAATTAGTGGCATATACGTTGAGACGACGTTTTCTTTTGCTGTCATTTTTTGCAAATCTTCTTATCTCGGTATGAGTTGTGTGTTTGCCCGTTAAACTTCACATTAACATTCGACAGAATCTTCTCTTTACCGTGCCTGACCGCGGTGCAGCCTGTTTTCCAAGACGCACAAACGTGGCTTATTTTCTGTTTACTCCGACTTCACTATATTGTTGCTTGAAACAAAATACTCGTCGCCAATAACTTATAAGAATACAGATATTATAATAAGTGTTTTTCAACATTACTCTTATTTTGTTCATTCGTACTCTCCCTCGATCGCTCCTTTTAATCGTCCCCTTTTCTCTCTCTCTTCTTGGCTAACACTTTCCCCCTCTCTCTCACAAGACTCTTTTTTTCTCTCTCACTCCCCCCCTTTGCCTTTCTTGCCTCTCTTGTCTGGGAGGGGGAGCCCTGCCTCTTTGCCTTCCTCAGATCAATGCCCTGGCCACTCACTTTCTGATGTTGCACGACGGGAAATGCTTTGAATACTTGCGACATGGCCGCTCACATTGATTGCCAAGATTGACAGCAGTAACCATCGCCTTCACTTGTTTCCGAGAGAGGGAGAGAAATAAAATAGACAATAACAAAAGGTCCTTGCAGTTGTGACAGTTAAACTTATTTAAAACAACGGGATTCCCTCTCTATGGCCCGTGGGAACATCAGCAGACTTTAGTTTCTTTTTTGTCTACTGATATCAGTGATCATTATTTTGTAAAATATAAATACCGAAACGGGATACCGTAAGGACCAGCGTTTGTTGCTCCCCGACAGGCTACGTCAAGGTAACCACGAGTGATCTGAACCCGTTCAGTGTTTTTTCGTCCTGTGTTTACTGTGATCTTCTTGATTTGCTTTTTTGTTGTTGTTGTTGCTTCGTCCTAGCGCTTCGGTTGTCAGTAATCTCATTTATCCCGTTCACGCTTTCTCTTGCTTCAGCGCCCTGTTGACATGTAGATGGGGGGACGCGACCGAAAAGACATATATTGTTCAGCGAAGTGCAATTCAGTTTTAGGAGTCGCGTTTGTCTGTTTTATTTATTTATTTCGCGCGGGACGTGAGGATCACAAACAACAGGAGCAACTCGTCTCATTCTGAGCGCGTGTCTCGTCCTGCTTTATCCGAGATACGCGCCGCTGATGTTTTATTTCATTTAGCGTGACAATGCTACTTTTATTCAGGTGGACAGAAGTTGAATCCATGTGCTCGCTGCGTGATTTTACATGCTGCTAATTGTGGGGATTTCGCTTACGTTCCCTTTAGTCGCGTGCGCAGGCTGAGCAGGCGCAGTTTCCCCCAGCGTGAAAATACTTCTGCAGCCGAAACACGCATTGTTATGCGCACACTTTCCGGCTGCGTTTGCGGCGTCCCGATCGGTATTAACAGTCTTAATGAAGTTGGCATTGCGGCTCCGCGCACTGGCGGCTCCCGTACGTGTAGCGCACAAGTGGGAAGCAGTTTCACTTTTGTCCACAAAGCGGTACTATTCGTTGACAATGACGTGCGTGTGGCTCGGTACCCCCACTCCAGCTCTAAAGGATCTGAGGATTTAAAAAAAGTTTCTTTGAAGTTGAGAGTGTGTTGTGTCTTTATTTAGAATGCCTTGCTTTAACACGACCGGCAATATATAGATACTAGATCTAGCTTTGGGAGGATATATTTAATAATCACAAAAGGGGCATCCTGTTCTCCCTGTCGTAATAGCTTGGGAATTCTCTGCGACTTAACTTTCGCTGGAGGTCACGCCAATTGACCTGAAAAGAATGCATAAGCCATAAATTAAAATAAACCCCTCATCTTGAAGTCCGATCCATTTAGAGACAATACACAACCTGGACAAACCAGGCTTCGTTTACAAGCGGACAAAACGGCGCACGGTGCTGGGACGAAGGAGCTCCACAAGTGAGTAGCCCACTAATTTCCAATAGAATTCTTTGATAGCATTTTGCTACTGCAGTCGGAAACAAGTGAAATGAGTAATTTTTAAAATATCCATCCATGCAATTTCTATCCTGATCAGTGTCGCGGGTAATATTTATAAAAACTGAAAAATAAAATGCTTTGAAATTCTGGCTATAGACATGCGAGATCGGTGTTATGTTCAGTATCACTATAGAGTTAGGCTCAGTTCAGTTATTACACAATTTTCAGTAAAAATCTAATGCTGTCTTCAGGAAACAACATTTTTGTTAGTCATGCATTCATGTTTTGTTTTGCATTTTGAAGTTTAGTGTTTCGATATTTATTTAAAAAATACGCGGCGGAAACAGGCTGTATCCTATTAATTACATTTTGGAGATAAGTTGAAGTAGAGAGTATATTCCGAGAAACGTCTGAGGCGCTTGAATGACGATTTGTTGTATCAAGGCTTTAATGGGAGAGAAAGGAGCGCAACGTGGGTCAACTTCGCCTGGAGACCGGCGATAACTCATCATTTCAGGGTGTTCCCCTAAATTACACCAGGCACGCATTTTAGATAAAACGTTAACTCGAGCACTGCATGAATAGCAGTAGTATTTTAATAAGAAACCATATTTATGGAGAACTTTAATACGTGAACAAACTATTTTAAAAGCGACGGAAGATTAAAAGCAAATTACATTCATTACTAACAGTCGGGTAAATATAAAAAAAATCTGTCTGAAAAAATACTGGCTATGTAAGATATGTTCTGCTATTGTTCTGCGTTATCTAAATCTATGCTTTTCTGCAGTTATCAGTGATCTGACGCTACATTTATTCCACTTATCCGAAAGAGTTTTCCCCAAAGCATTAAAAAAAGAATTACGGCTTAAGTTTCTATGTATGTTTTTTCAATTGTGTCTTTGGTGTAATAATAACTAAGCGCTCTATAATACATTCTTGTCTTAAGTGACGGGGGCTATTTGAAAGACAATCCCTTGGCTTGTTCCTCTGTTGGGGTGAAGTTGATCCGCCAATGGCATTTTGTTTTGAACAGTTGCTGTTTGCCGTGAGTGGAAGTTCCCTCATAAGGTAAGGTGGCTCGGGAGTCCAATGCAACCCCAAATGGCACATTTATAATTAGAATGCCAATTCAGCACATTGTCCTGATTGCTATACAGGGACCCGCACTGTCTGAATTTCAATAGAGGCGACGTTATTCACTCTCGGCCACTTTTGCACTGCCTGCACAGGCTGATTAACTGGGGTGAGCTGTATGAAGCTAATGGGCGATTGTTTCAAGTCTTGTTTTAAAAGCACAATAGCACCCAGTCTTTCATGTTCTTTCAAACAGGCTCATTCAAAAATTATTCTGTATAAATTGCAATATAAATACCCCACTGTCGTCTCAAGGAGAAAGATCACTATTTGTTTTAAAAATATCCAGAAACGTAATTGTAGACCGGTAAAAAAAAAACAAGATTTGACGTATTTAAATAAATTAATTACCCTTTCCACTTAAGGGGCGTGCCTTGAATTTTGAAACGGAATATTAAAATTTAATATAGCACCACACTGCAAAAAGAAAACGCGCCTGGTATTTTCCCCCTGAACTTTAAAAGCATGCACTTACACTCCGACTGATTATGAAACATTCCTTAGAAATACGGTGCGCTTGCGTTACCTACTTCACTTCCTTTTATGAATCTTGAATGGAGACGTGTTTTCGTTCATTTTTTGTGGTTTGTCATTAATTCGGCTTCATGGATTAATTCGTGCGATTATATTGATACGGTTGCATTATTTTTTCTTATCTGCGTTTGTGACGTTTCGGAGCTTGAGGTCGTGTGGAAGTAAAACGCATTCCTTAACTGGATGGGGAGTATAAAATCTTAATCGGGGGGTCTGTGTTTCGGAAATTTGGGGGAATATTTTGGCATAGTGAGCCTGCCAGTTCCACTGCCTGAACTCATGCGCGGTGGGTGACTAGTAGGCTACCGTTTTCAAAACTGCTTTTCCAAGTGAGGTTCACGGTCTCCTTAAAATACATCAATTATTTTAGCGCTATACAGATATGATTTGATGCTTGGCATGACGAAACGTTAGTTTATTTAACAGATTGCTAGGTTTAACAAATTTAATAATAATAGCAATCTTATATGGCATTGTTATATGGCAGTACACTATTAAATTACACAGGCCTATTATACCGACTTTATTAAGAGAGAATTGCCTTCGGAAATACATTTTGAATGTCAACTTAGTATTTTATGTTTTTATCTTTACATCAAAATACATATGTGCTTTAATTGAAGCTAAAAGTTTGTTATTTCTGTTTCTGTGAAACCTTTTTTCCTCCTCAGGAATACATAGCCTAAGATCTGCCTCATTTTTTCACCGATGTCGTAGTATACTATGAAATAAAAGACCCTGGAGATCACAGTTGAATTCACCTGTTGTATTGTCGTTTGCCACATAATGATTTTTTTTCTGGCATGTGCTCCCGTAATAATATCTAGGGCAAGTGAATTCTAGAGAATGCGAGCAGAGTGTCATTGTTGCGTTCAATGTTACTTTACTACTCGCTTTGCTGCATCGGTGCATGTCGCGGCGATTACCATGAGAAGGAGAGTGTTTCTTGACCAGCCGGTATTGACGTTTTTTCTTTCTTTAATTATGTGCTATTTTGTAAATCAGCCATGACACTGGCATTGTCCTGTGGGGCCATACAGTGGCTTATATTAATGTTTGAATTCTGATGTATTCTCTGGGGACGTCAGTGCCTGAAGTTAGTAGATTTTACTGTAAATCTAAATTATAGGATTCAAATGGTACTTAAATAATTGTTTCTGATTAATGGGTTAATTATTTTTCAATTACATTTATTGGAAGCCATTTCAAAGACCAGTTAAGCCTTTCCTGTGATAATTAGGAATTATCATAGGAACTATTATTATTTTCCAAATACCATTTACAAAATCTGTGCTTTCATTTTCATAGCTACAGTTTTGCCATTTTACATGAAAACTGCTTAATATGCTTTCTGCATTATGTATTTGCGTGTGCTGTACAATATTATTATTATTATTATTATTATTATTATTATTATTATATTATTATTATTATTATTGTTGTTGTTGGTGGTGGTGGCTATTAGACAACAAGAATAATAAATTGTGTGGTGTCAGTAATTTAGCACTTGCATATGGTAAATGTATAAAATATAGAACAGCAGAATGCAACTGTATTTTTAAGATTTATTCTATGTGTAGCATTGCTTAAAAAAACTGATGATATATTGAAAAATATGACCTCAATATATGAGTGGCGGAGTGAAAGTCATATTTGGAAACATGTCTGTTGATCTTATATCAAGTGTTAAAACATGACTGGCTCTACTGTTTGTCTTACACTGAACATCCTTTTTTAGGTTATGCCCGTAGGAACAGAACAGCTTTGGGATAGTGATTGACAAAGGTGATGAGGCCTTGCTGTGTCTGTAGGCCCGGTGCCTCTAATCAGCAGCTGCGTTTCTGCAGAATTCAGCCGACTGGCTGTACTGTCACTGCACTTGTCCGCGCGGCGCTTTCTAGAACTTGGAGACGAATGAAGTGGAAAGCCAGACTGGATTTTGGAAACCCACTTCTCATCCGTTGTTTTTTTTTTCTGAATAAATGTGGTTCTGCCAGAATCGCATTATGTGCCGTGCGATAACAGAGAGCAGGATCGCGGGGGTGGCGCAGAGTCCACGTTCTTGCTTTGCGTTGCTTTTTGGCCCCGAGCACTTTCCAGTCATGCTAAAAAGCACACTTATCCTGTCCTAGAACTTTCCCTCATTCCGGAATTTGAGAATTGTGTCATGAACCTACAGATATGAGCAGGATCAAGATGATAAATTAGGAAAAACCAGGGAGTGTTAATACAAAATGTACCACTGGTGCAGCAACAGAAAGGTGTGAATGCAGCACGTACAGCTTTTTGGCAGCTCGATTCCTTTGAGCAGTAGAGATACCTTAGTTAAATCTGCAAATTTGTATACAAGGGGCTTACTCACCAGTGTGAGATTCGGAGTAAAATACTCAGTCCAGCATTAATACCCCCCCTCCCCCCAACCCCTCCTTTTCTAGACGGAAGGTATCTCTAAATTCTTCTATAAATGTGATGTGGATCACTATGGAGAAAAAAAAATGACACTTGCTGTCATTTACTGGAGTATGGCTGCCAGAGGTGACCCGTCAGCGGCATGGACGAATTAGCAAAATCGGAAGGATTCTGATCCACCGCCGTACTCCCCCCCCCCCCCCTTGGCGCTTTTGTGACGTGAGAGCGTCGTCTGGAAGCCACAGCCTCCCGTTGGGCCGGAGAACCGCGGCGCCCGCACTCGCCGGTTAGTGCTGCTTTGGATAGCGCTCGCTCCCTCCTCGCGTTGGTGGGGGGGGGGGGCTTCTCTGGCACAAACAGACTCAACAGATTCCTGATGATAAAAAAAGATGAGAGGAGATAAACAACAGCAGGTCGGGTAAAGTTAAAGAGGTAGGGCAGCAGTGAGGGAGGATTGCGGAGGGAAGTAAATATGAAAGCACATGTTGTGACATCTGTCTTTATTAGTGTTAGCTAATTTGCCACGGAATATTTCAACAATGATCAAAACCGATGGCAACATGTTTATCAGGACCCTTTCTTTTATAGTGATCTGAGCCCCCCCCCCAAACACCCCCTCCTCAAGTTTGCGTTACGACGTATTATTTACTCGGAGAAACATTTTTCATTTCGGGGCTTCTCTCAGTCTCCTTATTGTGTGTGTCCTGCATTTCGTCGTGGCCTGACATACTCTCTGTTCAAACATGCCATTTGCCATTCTGCTAATTATCTTTGCATAATTAAGTCCATTATTGGCGTTGGATATGTCCGTTTTGTAGATTACTTCTGAGATCAAGAAGGTCTAGGTGTAATTAAAAATACGAGTATTGTTTCTTTGAATCACATATGTGTGATTTCATAGGGTCAGTAAGGGAAGATGAGACCTCTTTTCAGCTGTTATCAGGAGATTGTGCTAAATTGGTTTTATGGCAATTATTGGGAACATTTGGCAGATGAGAGTGTTTTTTTTCCTCCTGCCTGTGAGATACTGCTATCACAGCCACTTCCTGATCTCAAACCCAACAAATGTTTCAAATTTCCCTCAGCTTAACACGCCCTGCAAAAAAACATGGGGTGCTCTTTTCTGAATGTGAATAAACTGTGATTAAACTGCATTTCAGAGCGGTTCTCCCGATACGCTGCCGGCATGTTGCTAGGGAAACACAGAAGCCCCTGAGTCGCAGAGCCATTGTCACCCCAAAGTGTAACTTCACCCTGAAATATCGATCGGGTCACCGGCTCCTGGCTTCTGCTGAGCCATACTGGTGCTGGCGACATCACACCACGGCTGCAAACAGGGATAAATTCAGTGTCTCTGCTGGACAGGGACCGATGTCATTTTTAAATTACTGTGGATAAATAAGTAAATTGACTAATGGACTTGTACAAATAGACATTTAACTTTAGTCTTAAGTATTTCTTTCCACATCGTAAGTACAAATTAGCCACCCTATACTTATATGTGGCTTAACATCACTCCCAAATTGCAGTCTTGCTGTTGGAAAAAAAGAGACTGAATTTACAGCACACAAGGACGTGTAACATAGCAATACAGTCTGGCATACAGTCTTTTAACCGCAGTGTAAGCTCAAATGATTTGTTTCTTTTTCAGGGCATTCATTGTTTTTTTCCTTTATAACCTTGGAACCAGATTTCTCCTCTTCTAAGAATAGATAATTGAACATACATTTTTCATTCTTCTGCTTTCACTTCATAAAGGGAGTGTGTAACCTTTTGACGGCGCTGAAAGGTCTCACCTGCGCCCCGCCGCTCGCCGGAGCGCACAGCGGACCGGTCGCAGTGAGCGCGTCCACTTGGCTCTCAGCAGAGTCGCATTAGCGGCACCTTTTAAGGGCGCCGGCGTCATTTTATCCGGGGTTACGGGCACACAGAGCGCAAATTTTCTCTTAAATTCGCCGCAACCTGCTGATTCCAAGAACAGTTTGTGAAATCTTCTAAAGGGATATGCTTTATAACGTTATTTAAATAAAGCACAAAATATCATGCATTCACTTATTAAAAACAACGTGTCGTTAATTTCTGTAAGCGTGACTAATATGTGAGGATACAGGATATCGCTGAATGATTATTTTTTTTTAGTCCTGCCTTGTCTAAATCTCGGACGTCGGACGTAACGGCGCTCCCCATGCATTTTCTGGCACAGGTCCGATTCAAGCGGGGGTTTCTGCATGGGCACCCCGGTCGGGAGGGAGAGTCGCGAGCCGGCCGCGAGGCCTCCGCCGCGAGCGGGAGGGCGACGGGGGCTATTTCCATATCAAAGGCAGCCGGCGGCCCGCCGCGCAGTAATTAAGCCGCGGCGGCACAGGCGAGAGCCGTGCGCGCGCGGGCGCGGTCGGCATCCCGGGAGGCGTGCACGTGGTCGAGCCCTGCACGCTTCTCCAAATACACTTGTAATTTTGCATAAATGTTTATGTCGGTCCACACTCTTGTGTGGAGAGTCTGTCTCCTGGCCAAAACCCTTTCAAGACCAAGTTAGTTTTCTTTAGCAAACCGTTCATTGTGGCTTGTTTTTTTTGTTCCCTTTTTGTGATTTTTTTTTCAAACTCTGCTTTCATATAATATGCATAAAGTGTAAGTAATGCCAATGAAAATAATAATAATAATAATAATAATTATTATTATTGTTATTATTAACAATTGAAATTAACTAGCTGTCCTATCCTCTGGTGCTAAATTACATTAGTGGATTAATTTTATTCGACTTTGTTGTGGAAAACCACAGATGGGTTAGGAGGCTTTTGTTGAACCTGCGCTGAGTCCTTTGTTAGGCCAGTCCATATGGATTTCTCAGGCTCCAAGGGCGTGACCCCGGGGCTTGTCGGCCAATAGCGAACAAGGTGACCATCGTGTGGCCTCGTGTTCTCGTGGACACAGCTCGTTGGGGAGCCCAGACCTCCCCAGTTGTTCTCAAGCCGCTGTTCCCTCAGGCTGGGGGCTGCCAAGAAATACCGTGCCGAAAGCTGATGCCTGCTTCTTAAAGCGCACTGACGTCCCGCCACCTTTGGGCCCGCGAGGCACGCTGTGACTGCCGCAGCTGCCGGCCACACTGGAGCTCTGCAGCATGTTTCAGAGCTGTGATTAAGCAGTAGAGTGCATGAGGGCTAGTGGCCACATCAACACCACCTCAAATCATGGCGTTTAACTTTGACTGGCCCCATAAATCAAAAGAGCGTTTGTTTTTTTTTGCAGACACAATAAATAATGCTGGAAGGTTTTTTTTTTAAGGAAATGACCATAGGCCTTACTGTATTGTTTATGGAGACAACCCTGTCAGGCAGTGATTAGGACGACCCAAAGATGGTAGCGAATTGGAAGGTTGGTAGATTGAGTGACCTTTTTGTCATGTTCAATTGGTATTGTTTAGCGCATAAAAATACCATCCATCCATCATCTGTAATCTCTTGTCCTATTCAGGGTTGTCCAGTGCCAGTCCCAGAGGCTTTAGGTGCAAGGCAGGGATGGAGTGCCAGCCCATTACAGGGCACACTGAGAGTAACTCACACATGCACACCAGTGGGCAGTTTGGCAAGTTCAGCGAACCTCAGCATGTTTGTGGACTGTGGGGATCAACCAGAGTACCTGAAGTAAAACCCATAACAACACGTGGAGAACATGCACACGCCACACACATGGAGTCATGACAGAGACTCAAACCCGTTACCCAAGGTGTGAGGCAACAGTGCCAACCACTGTACCACCGTGCTGCCTTGCATAAAAATACCATTAATAATAATATTTCCTGTACACCATACCAGTGAAAAGGTTGGTGATAGTAATTTTGTCTTGTCAAAGCTGGTTGTTACTCAGGATTGCTGTTCTCTCTTTGTATGGGAGGACATCAGGGTGTCCCAATAAGGTAGAGAAATTACAGGGTACTTCAGTGGGGGGGGTGGTCTTCAGTCCTGATGCTTTGTGTTCCACCACAAAGTGACCCCTTCAACCCTTTGGTCTACGTCAAGAGTCCCATAAAGTTCCAGTTTGTCCCTGATGGATGGTGAGGAAACGTCAGACTTATGATGTCTTGATAGTTGGATTTCTGCTCCCTCTCCCAGTCTCTGCCTTAACATTTCCCAACCTCTTCCACTGCAAAACTGTCATCATATGATAGATCACAAACTTTACTGCCTGTAGAAATGGCTCAGGGTCACTAATTGATATAACATGATTTGGCACTAGGATTTACAAGGCAACAGCAGCACTCAGAATCCTGTCCATCACCTGGCTGCTGGCTATTTACTGATTCCAAATGTGCTGTTTTTCAGCGCTAAATCCCCCCAATTTAACACAAACATAAATCTGTGATAAATGGATAGTGCAGCACAATAGAGTCACAGTGACCCAAAAATACCAGACACTGATCTCTTCATTCCTGTAGTTGGTTTGCGCCCATTATATGAGTGCATCTAAGTCTAACTTGGAAAAAAAATAAGTACGCATTAAGGACCAGGCAGGGAAGCAGAGTGCCGAGACGCCCCCCCCCCCCCCCCCAAAGCACTCTGTCCCCTCTGAATGCCCGACCTCGGTATAAGTTTTGCCCTTCCATCAGGTGTGGTCGTGCCGTTGTATGACAGAGCCCCCCCCCCAACCCCCCCATCCAA
>JAODLC010000021.1:4116833-4134802 GCA_026781145.1 Hippopotamyrus pictus | reverse complement strand
CTGTTGGCTCCAGCCATGTGTAATACATGCAGTTCAGAGGGAGCATGCTGTTGGGGGGGGGGGGGAGTCTAAGGCAGGCCCTATGTGGGGGTGGGGGACACTCTGAAGGAGAAGGTGGGAGGCCCACTCCTCTTCCTCCATGAGGAAGAGCTGAATTTACAAGTCGCCATCTGCAGGGCAGAGGGGGTTTGCACGGTTGCCAGGGCCAAGAGAGCCCTCTAATTAAATCGTCATCATTATCAACTTGTGGTCAGCGCTTATCCCAAATGCTAAGCCTTCCAAAATGAATGTGGAGTCAGGGA
Source organism: Hippopotamyrus pictus (assembly GCA_026781145.1). NCBI lineage: Eukaryota > Metazoa > Chordata > Actinopteri > Osteoglossiformes > Mormyridae > Hippopotamyrus > Hippopotamyrus pictus. Next base: position 4,134,500 of record JAODLC010000021.1, on the reverse strand, counting down.
AACTTTCCTTGAAGCCTGCGATGGATCAAATTAGAGAGACTCCAGAGGACAGAAAGTGCTACAAAGAACAGTGTTTTTTTTTTTTTTTCCCCCCTCCGTCTTGCTGGCGTTCAGTGGAAACGCCACTGCCGTCTAAGCGATTACTGAGCTCTGGGCAGACGTGAAGACACCGAGCCATGTCTGGAGCGGCCATTGCCTTCGCCCAGAGTAATTAAACCGCAGGAACCCAGCGAAGCGCTGAGCGCTGGTTGGCCGGCGTCGGAAAACAGCGGGGCCCCTTTCGGATTGGCTCCCAGAAACAGCAGCCGCCGTCTGTCAGACCCAGCGCCGAACACCACGTCATACGAGCAGTCTGACTCACCGAATTACAGCTTGCGGCTGAAGGTGGGAGCAAATCTGGTTGGGGTTCACAGGGAAAAGGGCATGAATATTCATAGGTTCTGTGTGCCCGAGGGGGGGGAGGGGGGGCGGGGGGAGCAGGACTTGAAGTGAACAGAGGCATGCCTAGGGGGGGCGCTGGTTTGGTGCGTGAGCCTGCCAGACTGCCTTGCAGGCCGCACGGCGCTGATATCATCTCTGCGAGACGTTTCATCCGTGTTCCTACACATGTGGCCACTGAGCACAGAGCTGTCGGCCTGTCGATCGCCCGTCTCCGCCACTCTGCGAGCCAGCCAGCTGCCAAGAAGCAGAAGTTTCTAGAAAAACGCAATATGGAGTGGGGTGGGGTGGGGGCACGGAGAGGGCTTCTTAGTCCAGGATCACAGGGGTGACATCTGCATTTACACCGGAATGTGGGAGTAATAAGTCTGGGACTTTGGCACCAAAGTGGACTAGGACGGGTGAGGAATGCCCCGGGCACGCTAGCTAGCGTTAGCGGAGCCTTGCACGTTACCGCGATCTGCGAAGAATGCACTGTATAAGCAAAGAGACAAAGCGCCTCACTATGCGGAAACTTTACCGTGCCGACATCGCTGTTTGTTTTCCTTCCTTTTTACCTGGTCCAACATCTAAGCCGCTGCCAACGAGCGAACGTAAGGCGTCACAGACAAGGTGGACTTCTTACTTTTATAGCAATATTGCAACTGAGTTCCTGCAGAAAAAATATATCCATCCGTCCATCTTCTCACGGCTTATTCTAGTCACACTTCTGGGGGGCTATTAGGTTACCAGTCCAGTAAAACCCTTTTCGTACATTTTTTAAAACATTCGGATATACTAGTAAAATACCTAAATTCCTCAGGCTCTGCGGTAAAAGCCTCCTTATCTTTCTGCTGTCCGGCACAGAACAGCACAACTATTCAAGTGAAACAATTAGCTGGGAGGATTGGCTCAAGGGCTCCACCACTGGTGGAAAAGGGGTGCAGTTTTTTTATTTGTTACTCTGAAGAATGCTGGTGAGGTTCATAATTCACTGCCTTGCCGCAGGTATACACAGATACCGCCAGCAGAGCTTTTTTTTCGGCAGGTGGGGAGGCTGTATGTTTGTGCCCCCGGCCCATTTAAATGCCTTGGGCATTAGGCCTGAGATTCTGCGTAGGAGCTAATGGCCGGGGCTATTTTAAGAGAAGCAGGGGGTGACATGGTGAGTCCCTACAATAATCCCACTGACACAAAACACCGTGCGTGTGTGCATTCCCAAGACAGGGCCATGGGCTTGGCTGCTCTGATTACGTCCGCCGGTCGATGGGGCCCCAAACCCCGAAGGGTACCTCACCGGCCTTCCTCGGTCCTCTCAGAACGGAGGCCCATTACATCTGTTCTTATTTACGCTCTTATTCCTGTCAGATCCACACTGTGAACCGCACCCCGTCGGGAAGAAACATCTACGTGTGAAATGTCTGTGTGCGTGTGTGCGTGTGCGAGAACACAACGCGGCGCGAACGGTAGCGGTAGCCAAGACCTTTTTTTCTTTGGAAGTTTTGCTTTATTTTTTCTCAGCTTTGTGAAAATAATGGGAACCATGTGTCTGGCAGCCACAGCAGAACGAGTGACCTTTCATGTGACCCACCTGTCGTGCTTTCAGCGACGATAATGCTAACCTCATGTCCTCGTTGTCGGGAGAGGAGGGCCCCCAGCCATCGTCACATGGTGTTTTTGGCAGGCGGCGGGCCGGGGGAGACCCCTGTCTGACTCAGGAACCCTGGGGGCCGAGGGAAAAGCTGCTTCCAATAACGTGCCGGTTGCCCCTGTAGTAACAGCCCGAAAGCTTCTGTCTCTGCGACTTTTTCGAATGCCTCTAATCTCCCCACGTGAAGGTTTTGACGACACTCCTGGCCTCTCGTCTGCCTTAAGCGTGTCCGTCGGCCACAGCAAGGAAGGTGACGAAACTCAGGGGCCCCCCTGTGCTTCGGTGTGGAGTCGACCGCGGGGCCCCCTTCAGGCCTCACCCGGAAATGACAGTCCTGTCAGCCAATGGCCATTGTACTCCGGTCCGCCCTCTAACGTGGGGAAATATAGCCAACCGTGTGATGTAAGATGTTTTTGCTGGAGGTATGGAAATGGAAAATTATTTTCCGAAAAGCGGCAGCAGAACGGGAATATGTCGTAAAGGCTATATATACAGTGGTCAGACGCACGCCACTCTATGTTTGGGCCGTGTGCCTCCCCCCATCTTAAATAATGTCCCCCCCTCTGGCTGCGTGTAAGCTAAGGCTCTCATTTGTTCTTGCTCACGTTGAGCATGATGTGCATGTATGTGTATTTTTTTCCTTTCTACAATGAAATGTCAGGGTCGCTGACCTTTGGCAGGTCTCACCACCAAATAAGATGCTATACAGGAATGACCCTCTCTGCAGTGCTGGGCCATCAGAATCCAGCCCTCCCCCCAAGGCTCAACCAAATCAGCCCCCTTTATGACATCTGTACACACTACAATGGTCTGTGCGCTTCCCTGCTGCCAGATGTGAATGTCCAGTATGGGATCTGACTGCTGGGGTACAGTCGGAGGTTTGTGGGAAATGACGTGCGCATTGTCGCGGCTGATAAGTGATTGCTTTGCAGAACTGTGCGCTTCCTGTTTATTGCTGATCGAGTTCAGTGCTGAAATGTGCCAGAGAGAGCCCTTACCTTGTTGAACATATTTATCGCCTGACTGGAGAGGTAATTCCAACTCCTCAATTCAAAGGCCCTCATTTTTGTCCAGAAAGGAGTGTTAAACTCAATTATGTGAGTGATCATTGACTTAAATGCTACACTGGTATGCTATGGGTGGGGGGGGGCAGTAACAGAGAATGGGGCCCACTGGTCCGAATCCCCTGCCCCACTCCCTTTGCACGGTCCCGGCCGTGTCACTGGAGATTTGTTCCCCCACTAAATCATTTCCCTCTCTACGAGATTAAGAGCTTGAAAATATTAGGGGACCGATCAGCGGTGACGCCTCACCCTCTCCGCCAAAAAGCCCCTCGTTTGCATTTATGCTTGTCACTAATAATTTAAGGCCTCAATAGGAAAAAAAAAAACAATTCCCCGTGACTGTAAATAAAAAATGCGGGGGTTATAATGTTAACTGTTCCCATGGACGTGAATGGTTGTATATTGCTGACATAGAGCAGAAGTGCCAATCACTGCTGGCAGTCCGGGCCTGTGGCTCCTGTCCTCTTGGTCCACGTAGCCGCTGCAGGTATTTTTCTCTTTCACGTTCTCAGGGAACCGACTGAAAAGAAGTCATCAATCTCTCCACCGTCTTTCTTTCGCCTGAATAGTGCTGCTTGGTCTGTCCTCAGCTGTGTCACGATGGAGATGCGATTCTGATACAGTGCCACCGAGTTCGTCTCTCTGTTTGGCCTCCGAGAACAAAGCCTTTCCGTTCTGACCGGGAGTGACGAAAAGTCAGCCTTTCACTTCTCCCCCAGCGCCGGGGCGACATGGTGGAACCGGCTGTTAGGCAGAGCTACTGAGCAGGTGCGTTAAGCAAGGAAGGTTAGGGCAAGATTTTCAGGGTGTGGCAGGTGGGAAGTTGGTTCAGTTCTGTGTGAATTGGGTCAAAACGGCCCCCTTGTTGCCCCTCCTCCTCATTTGCACGACTTCTTCAAACTGCCTGTCCATCTGAGTTTGTTTTTGTTGCGTATGTCAGCTGCTCTTGACTCCAAACCCGGAGTGACTTCCCATCATGCTCCAGGGCCATCACTCGCGTTACTCTCCTCTGAACATTACCTTGACTTCCACTGAGAATATACAGTGTGAATAGAATCACGGTTTCATTCCCAAGTACAACTCACGGTGACTGCTGGAGCACAACACCTCCCGCTGGACGACGGGACAAGAACAGTGCAGCTTCCAGCAGCTGCCGGGGACTGATGCCTATGGATCAGCTGATCCCGTTCGAGTTTAATTTACCATATGATTGACTCTCAGCCCAGAGGCGCTGGAAAATGTCCACACAGAATCGCGCTGGGAATGACTTTCTGATTTGAATGCGGATTAAAGCCGGGATGCACTTAGAAGCGTCCCTGAGTCGCAGATCGGAGCAGGTCGGTGGTTCAGCTGCCGAGGGGGGGGCTGGCTGCCTTGTGTACTCACACGCCTTTGCATTTAAATGTGTGTCATACACAGCCATCCTAAATAAACAGGCTGCCCCCTTTGCATTGTAATGTTAAAGGGAAACTCGTTCAGAATGGTTTAATGCAGGAACTTGGAGGCTCTTGAATGTCCATATATGTTGCTGTCATACTCTTTTGATTTCATTCTTGTTATTGTGCATGCATGTGTGTTACAGATGAGGCTGTCCCTCTAATATTGATAACTGTCTGCCTGTTTTTGTGGGGTTTCTGTATGAGCTCTATGTCTAAATTTTTGCGTGTGACACGAATGCACACGCGTGTGTGCACGTTCACGTATGGCCACCGGGGTGCCAACACATGATACTGTATTTTTTCAGAGATGCCTGAGCACGTCTGGCGCCCCCACTGATTTCTGTGCCACAGGCTTTTTGTCCTGCTGCACTCAGCCATCCGATGCCCCCCACCCCCCATCCCCCCAGGGACTGACGGGCCTGCGCTAGTGTCGCACAAAGGCAAAGGTTTCTCCGAGGTGTTAAAAACCTCCATTTGTGCATTCCCTGGACAACAACCGCCAATTTGGGCACGGTGGCGACACATGGCCACATTGTGGCCACGCTCTGTGGCGGTCATTTCACAGAGCCTGAAAGCGGGGCGCGGTAAATGAGATTTAGAGAGCAGAAGCGGCCCTCCGCGATAAGGCACAGAAACGCCGCCACTTGCTAAAGTGCTAGATGGAGCCCAAAAAATAAACACATTACCTGAGAGAGAACTGAGCTTATTTTCACAGCCCCCATGTAGCATGGAAAAAGCTTCACAAAGGGGTAAAATACTGCAGGGTCCTATAGGGGAATGTATTTGAAGGGGGAAGATGGGGAAGAATTCTGTAAGCCAAAGACAACTGCGATTGTAGGGCTATAATGCCCTAGTAAGAGGGACAACAGTATGGAATTTTTCATTGAGTAAAATGAGAAGTTCTGAAGGCTTTGCTGAGTGTTACAGTAAAGCTACGGAAATCACTGTGTGTTTATGGCCTTCTGCTAGCCAGTGGCAGCCTGGTGGGCCTTTGGTTCCTCGACACCAGCATCTTTTCTGTAGGAAATCAGCAGGTGTGAAAAATTATGGGAATTAGAAGCCCTATGTTTGGGCCGTATCCAGATGGTACCATTCCAAGTACCTCAAGAAGGTGTATGATGAGTAAATAAGCATGCAAAGCCATGTCGTTGTGAAGCATGAGAAATCTGTAACCTACTACCCCACCATTACATAGTTAACAGGACTGAATTTCAAGTCCCGTTCTCCCTTTAACTTCCCAAACCAATCTTCCCCAGCCTCAGCGAAGAAATTCAGGTGATCAAGAGAGCCGTTTATTACTTTTGTAATGCTGTAATCTAAGTGCTTAATAATTCAGCTCGCCAGGCCTTTCCTCTTTGCCTCAGGCGACACACGGTGCAATTTTGTTTTGTCAGACTAGATATTGGAGCTGACAATTGCTTGCACAGTGTTCAGCTGCACTCCAACCCCCCCCCCCCACTTCCCGCCTGCCCTCCACCCACGGCAGCATTACATGGCCTACTTGTGGGACACAGGCCTTCCTTAACCCCCCCTCTCCACCACCCCGCCCACAGACAGGCTGTAGGTCTGCTGCCTCCGCGATAAGCGGGCCTCCTTCAGGTGCGGAACAACCGGCTGCCGATGGGAGAGATTGCCTCCATTGTCAGGTTAACCAGTTCCGCAAAATCCCTCTTTTGACATGGCCTAACTGCAAAGGCCGGCGGTTTTTAAGAAAAAAAAGTAAATGGCACAGTGGTGGAAATTAATTTAGCAGATATGGAACGAAGCAAATTTGGAGCTGTTCAGTTGCTGCTTTAACACAGAAGGCCCCAGGAATGGGGTCGACTTGGCTGCTGCCTGTACTTTTCGATGAACTTCGATAAATGGAAAAGTTCTCAGTTGTATCTTGAAAATCATTGACCCATTGTTCCGCTCCCTGCCCTGAAATCTCCTTTTCCCTGTCCCACTCCCTCTCCCACCCTCTCCTTCTCTCTCCCTCTTTCATCTCCCCCTTCTCTGTCCATCTTCCTCTCTCCCTCTGTCTTCTTCTCTGTCTCCCTCTTTCACCCTCACCTTCTCTCTCCCTCTCTCATTCCCCTTCTCTGAGTTTTTCACTCCATCTTCCTCTCCTTGTCTGTCTCCCTTTTTTGCTCTCTCCTTCTCCCAACCTCTCCCATGAGGGGGAGTTAATCTTGGAGTTTTTAATGTTGTCTTGAAGATGGTGATTTGTTTCCTTAGCTCACCATGTGTTTTTCTTTGGGCCCATTTTATTGTTTTATTTTCCTTTTTTGTTTTGTTTCTTGGTTTTTTATTAGATGTTTTTTGTGTTGTTTGTTGTCCTGGTTCTTCCTCTTTGTTTTTTTGGTTAATTGTTTGCTTGTTTCCTTTGTCTAGTTTTGTAATACCGACCTATCTTGCGAATTGAAGTTGCAGTAGGGTTTTTTTTTGTTAACTGACTTAATAAAGGCTGGTGAAAAGTAAAAAAAAAAAAATCTCCCAACCTCTCATCCTCTTTTATCTCTCCCCTTTTCTGTCCATCTTCCTCTGTCCCACTGTCCTTATCACTGTCCCTCTCCTCCTTTCTCACTCCCTCTCACTTCCCTTCTCTGTTCATCTTCCTCTCTACCTGTCTCTCTCCATCTCCCTCGTTCACATTCTCCCTCTCCTTCTCTGTCCCCTTCTCTATGTTCCTTTCCCTCTCTCAATCTTCCTGTTTCCCTCTTCTTCTCACTCTTCCTTTCTGTCCATCTTCCTCTCCGTCTCACCTCCCTCCTTTCTGTCCATCTTCCTCTCTGTCTCCCTGTCCTTCTCTCTGTCCCTCTCTTTCTCTCTCACCCCTTCTCTCACTCCCCTTGTCCACCTGTCCTCCTTCCTCTTTCTATCTTACTCTTTCTGTCTTTCTCTGTCTTTTATCCTTTCTCTCTCCTTTTTGCTCTTTCCATCTCTCCTTCTCTCTCCCTGTCTTTTCCTGCCTCTCCCCCTCTCTCTCCTTTCCTCTCTCCCTGCCTTTCCTTGTCAGTCCCTCTCTTTCCCGGTCTCTCCTACTCTCTCCCTCCTTTGTACTTTTTCCCTCCCTCCCTCTCCCTGTCTCTCCCCTTGTCTCTCCCTCTCTCTCTCTGACTTCTCAACTGCCACCCTCCCCAGTTTGAAACAAGCCTTGCTTCCCAACGCACAGCGATCCCTGTGTTCTTCCCCTTTGTGCGTCTCCTCCTCTCGGCCAGCCGCTGAAAAGAGGGCTTACGTAACCAGCCCACTGCCGGGCTCCGGCAGAGAGAGCGGCACCGCGGGTTGATGGTGAAGGTTGGCTATTGATTTGAAGCTGCTGTCATATGATAGTCAAAGACACAAAGTTCCATTATGCACTGGAGTAATTAGATCAAGCTGTACCCCCTTACTGTAGATGAACACATGCCTGGAGTTTGAAGGTTCATTTGATTTCAAAGCGCTCGTCCTAGAGCGACGGCCGCGGACCAGCATGGAAAACGGCTGGCTCTCTTCAGGAGGCTTCTGTACACAGCACATAGGCGCACCCCGTTAGTGGGGGGTTAAGGAGACACATTTTTAGGATAGTGGTTAATGTGTGAATTAGCATTATGTGCCTAAGCTTCTGCACAGCCCCATTGGAAGTAGAACTGGCCCTGTTATGGGGGTAATGATGAATGGAGGCTGTCTATGAAAGTAGGCGTAGTCATAACAGATGGGCGGGGTCACTGGTGTCTGTGCTGATCTAGTCTAAGAGAAGCCTGGGGCTAATTTACTGAACACATTTATATCTGATTATTTTGTGTTTGGGCCCTTTGTAGTGTTAGAATCAGGCTCATTTGTTTATGCTGATTTTTCTATTAAGCATGTCTGCTACTTGTGGCTTTCACCTGTGCATGAGTGATGTAATCAAAAAAAGAATCATTCTTAATTAGTGTGTTGCCCCCTACAGGTTTGGATCCCCAGACAGCTATTCTGAGGCAGCAGTGTGTGTGTGTGGGTATGCGAATGCGTGTGTGTGTTCACACTCCTCATTAGCCCCAAAGGCATCCTGTGGTGGCATGCACTTCTTGTCACTGCCATCTTTTGTGTCAACCAAAAATAAATAAATAAAAATAAAAAATTTCCCATCGTGAAAAAATCCACAGTGGTAATTGTGGATACAATGATTTGCCAATAAAACTGTTGGGAAACTAATAAAATGAGCTTGGAATTATTTGGAATTCTCTTTAATGAAGCTATGATTGCCTAATTAGAGGAGGGGAAGGCAGCCTCAGATAGGGCTTTGATAGTGCGGCTTTTTAGTCGGCATGCTTAATCTTTAACAGGAGCCTGGCTAGTGCTCACAAGTGCTGAAGCCTCCAGATCTTTATTTAATTCATTATCACCGCATTATTGCATTTGTTTTATTGTTGACTTAGTTAATCTCATTGCTTGCGCCAATTGTTTTTTAGGCTAATTGTCTAAATAAGAAATGAATTTCGTTTTTTGGACGCAGTTTTCTTTTTTTTTGTTGTCAATTAGCACAAAATCAAAGGCTTGTTGTTCTAGCCCCCCCTGCAATTAAAGGAGCGTTCTGCTTAAAACAAAAAGGCACCGAGAAAGGAATCAGATTATACATTTGTTATAAACAGTGTCGTTTTCCAATTGTTCCATGTGTGGCCTCCGCGTGTGTGTGCCTGATAAAAGTGGGTGTTCCCCCACATGCGTGACTGCGCTTGTCGCCAGTCGACCTTGGCCTTAGAGTCGGGGTCCGTCTGTGCCCCCCCAGCTCATGCTGTTAGCCTCTGCCCCCATGCTTACACGTCATTTGAACTTAGTACCGGCCCTGTATTTGTTTGATGTATTTATCAGCAGTGGCCCGCTGGCAGCTGAGCCTCGGCGTGCCGGGACCAGGTAGCTCACGACGGCGGCGGCGGCGGCACACGGATCAATTAACCGTGACCTCCAAAACCTCTGTCCTTGTTTAATTGGTGGCACGGAAGCAGGCTAATGGCATAAATCAGCTCTTAATGAGATCCCGGCTTGTTGTTAAAATATATAATAAAGTAGGGAATGAACATCGGCCCTGCTTTGTGCGGTCGCATCGAGTGAGTCACCTCGTTTTTACATTTTATAATTTTATTTTTTTCATTTTTGTTTATTTTCATGCGGATCGAGCCTTGATTAACAACGAGGCTGCTGCTCCAAAACAACACAGAGGCGTCTGTGTGTGAGCCCGCAGGTCGGCAGACCTCTGTGGCCCTCGCCGGCGGTGCACGCTGCCAAATAAATCATTAGTGGCGAGAATCCTCAAAGGGGCTTTACATGAAACGGCCGCTTCATGCAGAAGACCTTCATCAGCGGAATCAAACAATCAAAGAACAGATTAATGAGGTTTGAGAGAAATGGATTCTAAACATTGTCTAAGATCCTGTCTCCACAAAAGTGCAGGGGGGGGGGGACAGATATCTTGGTGTTGTAGTTGCAACTCTGTTCTCCATTCGCCCGACGTCTGCCCGGCTGCCTGCCTCCGCGAGCCTGTTCCCTTCTCTGTCTCCAGCATTTCAGTCTCTCCCACTCGCCGCCGGGATTTGAAATAATGCTGCATCTCGGCGGCCATAGATCAAACGGAAGGTTGCAATTTGACGGCCGACAGCTCGCCTACTAATTTGAGCAAATGTTTTAAAAGAAACTGATCATTAAATCCCTGGTTGCCCCTAAGCGTTGTGTTTGGCGCCGGCTGATTAAGCGGCCCCGCTGATGTCAGGGCCCCGTCGGTGCTGGTGAATGAATGAAAGCGGCTGATTTTCTTTCCCTCTTTTGTTGGCTTGCAGGTCATTTTCATGAATTCAACGTCAGCGGACCAGTGATCACTGGGTGCAGGGGCTGAAATCTTTCCGTTTCTGTAAGTACCCTCCTGCCTCGCCGCACGCACACTGCTAACGACTCCGAAACAGAGGTGGGCTTTTCCCTCTTGCCGCGCTAAGCCCTCCGTCACATATTCCCCGTACCCGTGGACACGTTGGAGTGTGTCTCCGTCTTAGTGCCAGCCTCCCTTTGCTCTACTGCATCTTGGACGAAATCCAACAATAATAATCTTTCCAAAAAGCCGTTCACTGTAAGAACTTTGTCTCCGTTTTCCAACGCGCCAGTCACGTTCCCGTGCATGCAAATGAATGCTGGGATAGGCTGTAAACAGTGCCTTTTTTTCGTCTTGTACGGTACGGCGATGCTTGTTTGCAATTTGGCACTGGGCCAGTCACACATATCCATCACACGCCGCGAGTGTCCAGACGTGTGAGGTCTGTGAGCCAGTCGAGGCTTTACAGATCCTTATCCGGGTGAACACACCTACCTTTATGAGCCCCGACCCGTGTATAGAGGGTACCTTTGACTTGGCGCTTCATGCTAATGCAGATTCGTGCTATACACTGTTTACGGCTGCCCACCGACTCAATAAGAGCATTCAGCACTGAGATGAAGAAAGAGCCCTTTTAAAGGGGCACAGACAAATGCTTCGGGGAGCTTTTGGGAGTACGGCTAACAACGTACCTTTAATACAGCCTCCCCCGCACCTAATAAAGATCACATCTGGAAAAAATGTTGCTTTTGGTAACATTGAGCAAATAAAGCCAATAAAGTTTAGTTTATATAAATCTCGTTTTAAATGTCAGTGGGAGATGGTTTCATCAGAAATGGGACAGAGCTTTATTAATCTGACTGGAAGAGGAACGTCGGACCCACATAATGAAAGCCAGCAGTGATAAAAGCGTATCCTATCTCAAAGTTCACAGCCATGTTCTCAAGCTAACAGTTTATCCTCAGGATTCGACGTCAAACAGTGCCTCCAGATTGGATAAATAGACACCTGTCTGTCTCAGAGCTGCCCCCCCCCCCCCCATTTGCGTTGCTAAGTCCACCGGCCAAAGAGCTCAGAACGTGGGTAAATTGTAGAGAAAATGGTTTATGTTCTCCTGGCACATCCGTCAGAACAGGTGTGATGGCGACACCGTCACGGAGATGACTAGCTCCCCCCCCCCCGGCGATGCCGCTTTCAGAAGCTCCCCTGGGTTTTGTTGCCCGTAAACTAGATCTACCCTGCTTGCTCCTCAGAGGCCCTGAAGTTTCTTCTGTGTCTTTTATTTTGGCTTCTTGCCCACTAATGCCTGCTTTTTGGTGATCGCTTTGCTGATGCACGGGCACACAAGTGTGTGTGCCCGTTCGGGAGTTTCCGGTTTGGGCTGCACTTCCTGTTTGCACGTCCCAGCCAATCCATTAAAATAATCAAGGTGAAAATGCTATGTTAATGTGGCAAGATGAAACTCCTTTAGTCCTTTTCTCTGTACCAATATATGTAGGAATGTATTTTATAGTATAACAATTTATTTTCAAGGATAAAAGATTCATACCATTAATTCCATGCCTCAAGCCTGCCACATGAACTTTGACCTCATTTAAATGTATTTGTACTTAACTGCAGCAAAAACTGCATGTGGTTGTGGTTAGCAGTCTACCTTCACCAAGGACAGCGGGCACTGATACTATCGCTGAAATGTTGCAGGTTAGGCACAATGTAATTCTTAAATATAAACTTTTAAGAAAAATGACTTTTAGTTACTACTCATGCAATTAGCTTTGCTTTGCATGTTAATCGATTTTCACTAAAAATCAATCCTAAATTGTCAATAAAATAATCTAATTTCCATCTGTCTATGTTCCAAATGTTTATCCTGGTCAAGGTTGCGGGGGGGGGTTTGAGCCTATCCCCGGCAGCACAAGGTACAAGGCTGGGATAGTCATATTTGTTAAAGCAAATTAATTCTCTGTGTCTGCCATTTGGTGGTTCATCAGAACATTTACCTATTCTCCCCTTCACACCGCTTCCTTCTGCTTGCAGCTCTGAACAGCCTGGGTTGCATCCACGTTCGCTCCCTACACCTAGATTAGCAATCAAGCTCCTGCTCATTTCAATAACAATAGGACCTCTAATTACTCACAGCAGCTGTTTTTGAGTGAGCAGTGTTTTTTTGTTTTTAAATTTCACAACAGTGATTGGCATGAAGGTTAAGGCTGCCTCTGTGCCAACGTTGCCAGGTCTGGAACTGACACCGGCAAGGTCTCAGAGCCTGACGTCATATCTGACAGCTGCCGTAGCACGTTGGGGAAAAAAAACGCACCTTACCGGTCCCGGTTGCCAACATCCATCAGGCATCCGTGTCTTACTCGACTCAGAATTTGTTTCCGTAAAGTTCCAAGGAGCATCCGATTCCCCGTGCACTTCCATCAGGAAAGCGCAAGCCGCTCATTAATCTAAATACTTTTGCAAGTTTAATCTGCATGTTTAATTAATCATAAAACGAGGCGGTGAGTAATTTCGACGATGTGTGGCTTGTTACCGCGCGCGCCTAATCACTCCTGCGCGGTCTCTTTCGGAGGCACCTGAGGATGCTGGGAGAGCGAGGGAGCGCGCGGCCTGAGGAGGTGCGAGGCTCCGTTTTTCCGCGTGAAGCCGTCTAACAACCGTAACGTCGTGGCACGATGAGAATGGCGTAACCTTCGGCCGTGAGCTCGCGTACACCCAGCCAGCCCTCGTTCGTGATTAACAGCCTTAAGATGGGCACTTGACAAAGTGAGTCTTTAATTCCATCAGCCCCTTGAAGTTCTGCCATTTTCTCAGCTGCGGAGGATCCGCACATTTTATTGTAGTATCGTTGGAGATTCTATTCAACTTAAATTCAAATTCATTTTCTTGGAATGAAGGTTAAAAAAAAAATGGAAAAGCAGTACGTGCCAACAACTCAGAAGGCTGCGCCCTTGTCATAAGAATTATTAGATAAATAGCCTTTTGGATGGTTTGATGTCCTTTTATTAAATTTTCAGTAGAATAAAACGTAATATAAACTTGGCTGTCCTTTTTAGTTTTAAGGGACAAATTTTACAGGACGAAGGGGGAAGGGGGGCGGGGGGGGTGTACAGGACAGTTTCACCTATAAGCTGTCTTTGGCAGAGAACAAGAGTGAGCATCATTTCATTAATCTCCCAGCTGCCCCAGCTGTGGACAGTAAGGCATAACTAACAGTCCTGTAAAATGAATTAATGATTTCAACCATGAACTTTTCTCCCAAAAAGCCATGAATCTTCCCCAGCTGATAATGTACCGGCCTGCAAGTGTGAAATCACAGTCGTGTTAAGAGTAGCGAGTTAATTGATTCACAAATTATTTAAAGTTTGTGGTGCCCAGGGGAGTGCTTGGCTCTGACGGCAGCCATTTCCAGAGTTTAAAAACTCTTTTATTTCCATCCTGCATCTGATTGGAAAAAGCTAACAAGCTTAATCAAGATGTGGAGGGGAGGAGAGATGTGTAGGGTGATGTGTGGGGATGGGGGTTGTGCTGGTGATAGGAGCTGGGGTGGAATCTGTTCATTGAGCAGGATTTCTAATGTGAAGCAGATAAACCATACATAGACTGTGCTGCTACGTGATTTAGCTTCTTCCTAATGTCGCAAAATCTACATTATAAGTGTTCTGTCCAATCTACACACCTGACAGAATCTGATGGAAGTCTGTCCATCCATCTGTCAATCCATCCATCTCCTAGCTGATTACGATAGTCGGGGAGGTGGGACTAGTAAAAATGATTATTAAATTTTTATTTTCCTACTTCCCAGTGGTACACTGCTCAGTTTTTGCCCTTTAGTTACCCTGTGGTTGTTGATGTACGAGTAACCTTGCAAGGTGACGGTCAGGTCCGAACCTCGAAGTTCTTGTGCTGGATTAATCGTCCTGATGATATTTGGATGCTGTGCCTATCAGTCGACTACCTGTCAGCTGTTTGCAGGTAAACGTTTGGAAACGAGGCCTCTTGACTATTAAAAATTGTTTTATTCTTAATGTTCAACTTCAAACATTAGCCAGAAAATACTTTTTTAAAAAGCATTTGGACTGATAACACCAACATCACAATTAATGAGAGTAGCACTTAGTTATCTGTGAACGCTTGCACAGCCAGAGTATTCTGTTTTTTTTTTAATCTGTCTCCTCCAATGGACTGTTTGGCTGAGCTGGACATCAGCGTTGCATTTAGATGTAGTTTATAGACTAATTTGAATTTAGATATTAATAGGAAAGTGAGACTTCCTGTTAGGCTTCAGTGGTCATTTTGTTTTACATGATATCACATCTGTTACCTGTTGTTTAGCCCACAAAACCCGCAACTGTATTTGTACTGTAGTTCGCAAAGTTATTGATCAATTACTTGTTCTGGGCATTTATGGTGGACTGCTTAGGGCTCTTTCCCACCGCACCAGGTACCATATTTTTGGTACAATACTTTCTGAAATTTTCCATTTTCCATTGGCTTCTGGTTGAGTACCAGTATCGAAAGTCGATGGTTATGCAAATAGCCTGCCTCTGAAACAATACAACTGCAAAAAGTAACAAACTCAGAAACAACGATAAATGAAGTAAAAAGAAATTAATTGCGATCTGGTCGGAAGAACAGATACAAAATAAGATCTGGACTGCATGACAAGAAATTTATGAAGTATTTTGTTTAATATACTAGGACAGCATGCATATAATATATATGTAGTGGCATACAGCGTGATTTTGTTGTAAAAATATTGGGGGTATTTATAAAGCAAAAAGAACTTAAATTTCTCACAAACATGTCTAGGAGTGATTTAAACAGCAAGGGTGAAAATGATTATCATGGAGAATGCATGCAGCGCTAATGCAAAAGCAGTGGAGGTAAACTTTAAACTGATTTTTAAACATATATTTGATAATCTATAAAAGGAATAATAATTAAAATTGCAAAATTAGCTAAGGATTTTTACTATAACAGAATAATAATGTTTCAGTGAAACTTAAACTCCCTGTGCTATAATGCCCGGACAGTATGAAGATATGAAAAAGCTTGATCTTAATCTAGCTGACTTGTGATGTAAGAATTGCGTGTGCATAACATTCAATGGTACTTTCTCGAAATACGAAAAGTACGGAACCTGGTGCGGTGGAAACGCGCCCTTAGTCACCACAACCAGTTGATAATCCCAGTCAGTTTGACCATGGCTATAAAATACAGGCGGGGATGGGGGGGCTGTAACCCCTCCCCCAATAAATAAAACCGGCTAATGCACGCGCCTGGCCCCCTCTAAATGGGTGGAGACTTAACCCCCCCAATGTTCAACCAAAAGTTACGCTGTTGAGTTGGACTTGGTTTCAGAATAATCAGCAAGATTACCCTTGTTCAAAGCAGACTTTCTGAAGCGGGTGTTTTTCTGAGCCGTTCCGGTGACTGGCAGTATGCGTAATAACACGGGCAGCAGCACTAGCATGTTGATAAGGATGCTACGCGCACCCCAGGCCCCAGTCTCCTCTGACCGCTCATTGCGTAATACAGGAATCACCCCCTTTGGAAAGTCACCCCATTAAAAAGCTGGATGTATTTTAACTGCTTCAGATTCTAGTAGAAATTCTGTTGAGTTCAATTTAGAACAAATGCTTGGGTTGGGAGCACATGACTAGTCTCCCTGAACATGTGTTTGTACAGTCCCGCGTTAATATCTTGCACAAAAGGAAATGTTTAACTTTAGGCTTATGAGCTGTGTTAGACTTAACACCTTTTTAAATTCACATATATTTATAGTGTCACTTTAAACTGTAATAGTCATATGTTTTTTTTTTATATGTAGTCATTGTTCTGTGTAATTTTTCTCTTTCACATCGGAAGGATTTAAGTGTATCTTATTTGCATTCCGTACTTTATTTACATTACATTTATTTTTCTAGAATTATTAGATTACTCGTATAGTTTATTTACCAACAAAATGTTTCATAGTCGTTTAGGTAAACATTACATTAAATATTACACTGGCAAGGACAAGCAACTAGAAGATGGACTGATGAATAATATATGTTTGCTCTGAACTGTGCTGCACTGTGCCATTGTCATTCAATCATAAAAATACACAGTATGCATTTGCAGTAGTTATAGTTTTGGGCAAGATAAGGCAATTAGATTTTCTGAGCGAACAGTTATTTCCATAGTGAGTCATCTATTCAATTGTTTTTCCATTATTTTGTAATGCAGTTTTCCAGTTTAGCAGTTTTCTTATGGAAAGGTCTTGCCAGATAGTTGTTGTGTGTGTGTGTGTGGGGGGGGGGAATGTGGTATTACAGGAAATTATAACATTTCATTTAAATAAATTCTGTTTTCCTTGTGCATGGTTTTCGTAATAGCTGGACTTGATTTTTTTGGCTTACTATTTGTTGAAAGAAACAACATTAAATGCTTTTTTGTGGGTGACCATTTAAACGTTTAGAACGATCTCGAACATCAAGTTGACTGTACTTAAATGTCAATATAGCGATTCCATTATATTTCGTATTCAATTACAGTATGGAGCTGCCTGACTGTCCCTAAAGATGAGAGTGCGACTCCAAATAATCTCGAAATTTAATTAAAGATATTTGCTGTAGAATTCCCCCCAAACTTGACAGCCACAGCCTGATACAGCTTAGGGAACGTAATTGCCTTCCACCAGCCTAATATGCATGTTGAGATCTTTCATTTTGCACCGTTTCTCCCAGGAGCTGTGAGGTTGTCTTGCTAAAGCCTTCGCCCGAGCAAGGCCCCGAATCATCTGGCTGTCAGAGCCCAAAAGCTGGAGGCTTTTGCACCTATTAAGCGGCTACTAATATCAAGGAGGCCCTAATCTCCCAGCCATTAGCGGCTGCTGTCATTCAGACACACGTTGTCGGACTGATTTAAATAAAATGAAATGAAGATAGTTGTTTCTGTTCCCCTGGCTTCTCTCGTTGCCGTAAACATATGCTCAGTGCCCTGCTTCCCTTCCATCTTATTTATGGGTTTAATTTGTTGTGTGGGCCGCGCTAGAAATTAAATTTAATACAATTCTCTCCGGGACCCTGTCATATAATAACATGGTAATTTCTGTGTATCCTTTTGAAAAATGAGGAAATTAATTCTTCCTGACATGTTCTAATTATTTCAGTGTGAACAGCAGAGCTGTTCCCTCCCCAGCCCCCAAACCCAGGGTGGGTGGGTGTGTGGGTAGGTGGGTTGGGGGGGGGGGATGCAGAGGTGCTAATGCTGACCAGCAGTGCGCTTAATTTGAAACATGAGCAG
>JAODLC010000021.1:4080174-4091675 GCA_026781145.1 Hippopotamyrus pictus | reverse complement strand
CCCGCCCCCCCCCCCCCCCCCCGCCTGCCGACGAATGGCAGCGGATTACAGATGAGGACACGGTGACCCGCTCGACCTTCCCGCGGAGCGGTGGGAGGGGCCCCCGGCGCAGGCCCGCGCTGCGGGTCACTGGAGGATGAGGTCGTGAGAAGGTGGAGATTCTGCCAGGTGGCGGATGACAGAGTGTCACATGACAGTAGACTGATGTCAGTATGTCAAGGGCACTGCTATTGGCACTGCCCCCGCCTCCCTGCCCCCCCTCCCTGCCTGTTTTTCCTTTTTTTTAAGGTGTCACGTTACAGCTCCTCTCTCCTGACTCTATGCCTCCCTCAGTCCCAAACTGTCAGCTGCCTGGTTTTTTAAAACACCCCTGTTTCGCGTGTCCTCTCCTTATCCTCCCTCTCCCCCGAAGTCCCGTTCTGGGTCTCTGTATTCCCGCCCCCCCCCCCTCACCCCCTGAAGTCCCCACCACCCTCACAATCATGCTCAGCTTGCATTCAACTTCGGAACTTTGCGGTGAATTTTGATTTTCAATTAACCGTCTCAATTTTGAGATAATTTTCTATTTAATGTAATTACAGGAAACAATTTATTGGCTGATTAAAATGGAGGGCTGAACCCCTCAGCCCTGCTTAAGAAAACAGCTCCCAAAACAGGCCCCCCCCCCAAAACCCAAGGGGTGTTTACACAGCTGCAGTGGCCGATGTGATTAACACATCCCGCTATTGTCCACCCCCTGAAAAAGTGGGAAACAGCACATGTGTGTGTGTGACTCCATGGCTTTACCTGGCAGATCTAGTGACCCTGTCGGCCTGTGGGGGTAACTGGTGCCCATATTTACAAGCACGCAGAGCTTCATTTGGCTCCAGTAGGAGCTGACACAGGCAGCGGCTGGAGGAGCTGGTTTGTGAGCGGGGTGTCGGAGCTGCCCAAATACACCCAAGGGACAGAAAAACTATCTGGACTTCTTCACATAACAAGCCCAGAATGGGTGGAAACAAGTCAATTTGATTAGCTTGGGCAGGTGATATTAACCAGCCAGTTTTTGTTTCCTCGAAACAGGGAACACAAGACATCTTTTGGAAGGATTGCTGGAAAGTACCTGCCCCCCAGTGAAGATCTTTGATACACATGCCCTTGCTCCATTCTGCCATAAAGACCTTTGAAATTGTAGGAAATTTCCAGAATTTACATCCCTCTGGGAGGGAGGCCACAGAGACTGGACTTATGATAAGTGTTCAGCGCAGATTAAGACCGATTACAGTGTGGGGACCCTGAGGTTTACCGTGTAGCCGCTCACACTGTATTTTTCATTGTAGAAAAGCCATATAATTCAGCTGTTAACTCCCAAGTACATAATTAGATTAGAGGATCCCACGTTGGTTTAATTCATTGTAGGGCAGAGTCTCAAAGCCTGCTCATTAATTGCGAGAAAAGCAGAATTAGCTGTTAAATCCCACGCACAGGCCGGGCCGCCCGCTAGAAGAGCTGTTTAACCTCAAATTAACTTCATTATTTTCACTCGAGTGCAGCACGTCATGGGCACCGCCGTTCCCGTGGCGATGCACGTCCTGAATCGTCACCACCGGCCTTTGATTCCTGGGTTCTTCAATCGGAATTTATTTGCACAGATAAATACTACAGCACTAAAAAGTTAATGGCTTGCTAATTTAAAGATGGCGAGTAAAAACCGAAAGGAGGAAAGGTGCTGTTCGTAACTCGGAAGTGTCCGGTTCACTGGAAGACCACTCGGTTCACAGGGGAACCAGGTTGGGGGGTGGTCCTGCCTTGTATGAGAAAGGCGGCCATCGTCACGATCTAAGGCTTCGGTGCCATGTTTTGTTCTTCTGGGTCGCATGCGAGACCAAATGCGCCACTGTACAGCCACCTCTCTCGGCAGCATGGTCATGTGATCATGGGGGACGGGTGTGGGGGGGGGCCTCGGCGACGCTCCAGCCTCCACTCAGCACATCCATTTACATTAAACAGAGGATTAACTCCCAATTTGCTGCATGCCTTAGCCGGGGTGTCGATACTGATCTCTCGGAGTTTGAAACCATTTCAGCCAAGTGATCGGTCAGCGCTCAGGAACCAGGAAAATTTTTCCAGTCCGGTGTGAACTCAGGCCACCCTCGATGCGTAGGTTTGGGGAGCAGCGTTTGTGGAAAGGAAACAAAGTGGCTTGTCTGCATTTGCCCGGAGTACCTCCTTTGGTGGGATCCTCGACCTTTCAGCGATTGGCCCTTCGAAGAGCTGCAGTCTCTTTCATATGCTGCCTCTGTTTGTTATGGTTTTATGTTTTTTTTTTTTCCCCTTTGTTACTGGTGCGTAACCCATCTGTGCAGATGGCCATAGATATGGGGCTCTTTAGGAAACCAGCACAGGGTGAAGAGTTATATCTTAGCTCATCTGTTCCTGGCAGAGTAATGTCTTCCAAGCAAGCCACCTCTCCGTTCGCCCCCGCCACTGACGGAGAGGACGCCATGAGCCAAGAGCGCCTGCCCTGGGACAAGGATGAAAACTCGGAGCTCCACGGCATCCCCCAGATGCCCCCGCACGGCCTGCTGCATGGGAAGGCTCACCCCGAGGAGCTTCCCATCATCAACAGCATCGCGCCCGAGTCCGACTGGGACAGCATGATAACGGCACAGCAGCGGATGGTGAGTGACTCGCCACGCGCACCACATGCTGCCACACATGTATGCATATCTGCTTATATTCTGGAATGCGCACACGGATGCATGATCACCACCCAACATACATGCATCTGTATTATTTATTCTACGTTTATTATTTATTCTAAGGCAGGGATGGCAAACCTGTTCCATGGAGGGCCGGTGTGGGTTTTTGGGATTGCATCTCAGTCAGCCAATAATAAAACAGTGGTTCTCAATTCCAGTCATGGGGACCCACTGTTATAGGCTGATTGAGAGGCCATCCCAAAAACCTGCACCCACACTGGCTCTCCATGGATCAGGTCCCCCACCCCTTCTCTAAGGTACCTCTTTCGGCATTTCCACCAACCTGGTGTTTCCTGGATTAGCCTGCGGACTCACCATGGCCTTGTACTGGATTAGAGGTGATGGATGGATGGATGGATAGATACTCCATGAGTAATTAATAACACAATGTCAAACTCTTCCCAAGTACTCCCAAAGTTCCACTTTGTTAAGCAATTCAATGCTTAGGGGGAACAGCAGTACTGAATCATTGACAGGAAATTGTAGATTTGCTATATATCTATAATATTGCTTGTTTTGTGGTCAAATAAATTGAGGGCATGTTGTATAATATGACTTGAATAAAACAAAATGGTGAAGAGTCTGCAGGCTGGCAAAGAGCATTTGGTTTGTGATGACTGTAAGTAGAGCAGGATACCGCGCTGATCCTGGCTTTAAACTGAGTACACTGGTAGAGTCTGAGATTTTGGGTGTGGTGATTTGCCAACGATAAAAGAGACAGCGGGAGTAAATCTGGGGAGTTACGAGACGTAGAATGAGAATAGATCCCTGAAGACTTTATATATTTGACGATTTCATCCATTTGAATAGGAAGGATTACGAGGGTTTAGCGCGACCACAAAGTGCCAGGATTCTGTAACAACTGAGAGCTGCCAAACGAGACAGATAGGAGGAGATGGATGGATGGTGAAGAATAGACCAGCTTGGTCGCTTATGTATCTCCCTCCGATGGGATGGTACACTCGGGCTCACACATACACGTAGGTGAACCTACGTGTCTGTAGGAACCACACAGTCTGTAGAAGACAAGTACCTCGCACATATATGAGGGCCTTTCAGGTGACCCTGCAGCATTGCCACCGCCTTCTCCTCTGGCGTGGAGCTCCTGCTGGACGCTCCTCGGCTGCCTTCGGGGAGCAGGGCCTGGTGCTGCCGGCGATGCTTTGGGCGGCGCACCATGGGTCTCCTTTGTGAAGACAATGCCTCTCCGCTTCCCTCTTCATCTTCTGAGGCTGAAGTCTGTTTCATCTCAGCCTGCCGCTCTTGTCCCTCTTGGGCTGAGCCAGCCTTTTATTTATTTATCTGTTTATTAATTGAGATTGATCAAGCACAAAGAAGGTCTGGGCCAGCGGAACGTGATCCAGCACCTCAGTAGGACTTTGGTGAGACCCGGGTGATTTTTTTTTGTTTGGACTAGGTTGTCTTGCTGGGTGACACTAAGTCATGTTCTCAGTCACCGTCGTTTTATTTCAGCAGGGAAATTCCGGAAGTCAAGGCAAACAGGTTATGTAGCGATTATGTCACAACGGTTCTCCACAGCGGTTTTTGGGGGAAAAGGTGGGGATTGGGTCATAGGTTTCCTGACACTGATCTTCATCCGGGCATGGGATTATGAGTTTATATTAGTGAAAGTTCTGCTTTTGAACAGTGACTCCTGTAAGGTATGCTTCTTTATAAACAGCCACAATCACGTTTGTTACAAAACCAAATTTGGGGCCTTGAAAGTAAGAGTGGACAACACACACACACACTGAGCATACGTATGCGTGTTTACACCCCAGCGGCCTCAAGGCGCTGTGCCCCGCGCGACCCACCCAAGGACGAACGCTCGACAGAACCTCCCGAACAGCTTCAATGGAGACTTAAGACCTTCGCAGCTTGCCAAGCCGTCTGGCCTTTGAAGTCAGAGCCATCGCAAGCGGCCTGCGATCCTGAGAGAGGACCAGCATGGCGACACGCTGAACTGCGTTTCATGTCAGCCGAACTGTGTCGGTATATAAATAGCGAGACAATGAGAAAGTGGAACAGAGTCCTTGAGGCTGCCGGGACGGCCCGGTCCCCACAGCCTGCCCCCATATCCCTGTGCTAGAAATTTCCGTAGACGAAGAAGGCAGTGGGCCCAGACGTGGCCCCTGCGGAGAGTTATTGTTTGTTGCTGGTCAGGGAGCTCTCCATAAATCCCGCACCCCCCCAACCCTTTGTAGTGTTACAGGCCTTTGGGATCTAGAGCCCCTTCCCCAGCTCCCCGACAGGTCCCAGACGGGTCCGTGTCAGATAACCATGTGGGCTCTGTAATTAGGCAGGCAGAGTGTGGTGGTTCACGAACCGCAGCGGGGAGGCCAGGAAACTCCCCGAATCAAAGCGATGGCAGTCTGTCCAGCGGGCCTTGTACCGCAATGGCACTTCCAGTCAGGTGGATAAATGGGGTGGTGGACCCCCACCCCCGTGCCCCGTGGCACCCCGCGGACAGGGCGCTTTGATGCCGGCTGTGGCGCAGATCGCTGCCCGGCTGGGGCAGCATGCCGTGTGGGAAAAGGCCAGGTGGCTGTTCCTTCATGCCGACCTGCAGCGAACAGAGTCCTCCGGCGTGCAGCACGGCCTTCTGGGAAAAAGGCCACTCCTTACCCTCATCATCCCATGACTGGCACTTAACACAGTTTACAGAAGCATCATAAATTAATTTATATCAATTTGTGGTGCATATTCCTGCCCATTGTTGCTCATTGTGGTTTTTTAGCTGTATGAAAAATAAACCTTTTAACATTGACGTTGAAACGTTTAGATTCACTCTCTTTGTTCTTTATATAATGATTGCGATTTCGACACAGCTGGAAATGCTGACGTCCTTTCGCTGGGTCCACTGCACTTTCTTTAAACATTAAACATTCCACGCCTGGGTCTTTAATTCTTCTGGAAATTGTTTTCAAACACTTTGAACCTTTATTTCAAAATGCATTAAATGTTGACTGGCAACACATTTACAGAACATCAACAGTCGCATGCATTTTTGTAAGTCATGGTAATTTTATCTGGGACCATGTTATATATACTATGAGCAGTAATTACTTCATAATAACATAAGTGAGTTAAATATCTCGAATACTGTGCACAAACCATACCATCTTTAAATATCCATCATCTTTATCTTCAGGTGACAATGCAAAAGGTCCTGAAGTTAAAAATATGTAAATTGATGTTTACAGTTACTGCACAGTTTGTTGGCAGTGTGAATCCCCAGTGAATGTACAGAGTTACTCTAGGGGCCTAGAGGGGGTATCAGTCGATCAGTGTTTTTATATATGGTGTCAATCCCCAGTGAATGTACAGAGGCAGTGTTAATCCCTGCAGTCAGGTCCCATAGGAGGTAAAGTGACATTTTCAGTCCCATCAAATATTAAGGGTTAGTGTCAGTCCCTAAGGATGGAGACAGGCAGTGTCTGTTTATGGGAGTGGGGTGAGCATCAGTGTCAGTGCTGCTGTTGAGTCCCAGGCAGGCTCAGAGGTGGGGTATGCATCTGCCAGAGGAGAATGTTTGAGGCATTAGGCCTGATTGTCTGCCTCTGCTTCTCCGCCATGCACCGGCGGAGGACTGTGCCCTGAACTCACGCCAGCTGATTTATCCGGAGCCGCCGCACTCGCGGCAAGCACTCTCTACCCCCTGCCGACTAATCAGTGCAGCGGCCGTGGGGCCATGGAGGGTCACAGAGGTGCTGGGCCAGGGCAGGAGGGGGGTACGGTGGAGAGGCAGCCAGATACTCATGATTCCAGCAGAAGGGCTCGCTGGGGCGATTCTCCTCGTGCTTCAGCTTGCAGCTCCCACCTGGCGTGTCTGTGGGAATTACAAGCCCCCATCCCCTTCTGTTTGACATCGTTTAAACACGGTGGGACGTGCCGCCAATCTGCGAGTCTCAGTAGTGTTGTACCACAGTGACCTGTTTTGATTCCTGGTAAAATCACGATGCTGAAAATGTGAAGAGGTGCCTTGGAAAGTCACGGGACTGAGACGGGTCTGGGCCCAAGGTCTTCACATTCGGGTCAAGTATCAGCATAGGAGCTGAGCTGGTGCCTTGTCTGGGCTGTCTGGTGGTGCCGGGCCCATAATTGGCACTGCCGTGCGCCAGCCGCCGTCAGGAGCTCTGGCGCGGTACTGCGTTCCCAGGGATTAACCCGCTGCTTACGCGCACCAAGGTTGTCACCAGGGGCAAAAACACAGTGAAACTCGATAGTGGATCGGTGGTGGTCCACCGGTTCGATCCAAAACAGGCCCCTGTATCCTGTGCACAGTCGGGATGCAGGAGTAAAGGTGTCAGGCTTTAGAGGATTCGTCCAAGCCACGCGCCATCCCTAAATGGATTCTCCCAGAATTACTCAACCGAACGGCCGCCATAACTCATTAGTCAGGAGTGTTTGCTTGGATTGCCAGCCCTAATGCTCTGTGACAGCCAGCCCAAAGACGTGTGTTTGGATTCCTGCGTGCGGTGGTACGACTGGCCAGCTTTCTTCAGGGCATTAAAATGGCCAGGAAACTGGGACGGGGAGATGCAGCGAGGAGGGGTGGCGGGGGGGCGGCGGCAGTGAGAAGCTAACAAGTGAACTGACCATCGCTCCTGTTTTCTCAATCTTGTTTGCTCGCAGGAATCTGACAGCAATAAAGTGTGCGCCCTCTACTCGTTCCGGAATAACTCTACCTCACCACAGAAGCCTGAGGAAGGGGCCCGAGAGCGTGGGGACCAGCTAGGGGGCTCTGCTTTCGGCACACCCGAACGCCGCAAGGGAAGCCTGGCTGATGTGGTAGATACACTTAAGCAGAAGAAGCTGGAGGAGATGACAAAGACCGAGCAGGACGGTATGAGAGCAACATCAGCTCCCTGCGCCTGTCCCACCACATAACCACCATACACCCTTGCCATCCTTATCAGAGTGGAAACATTCTCACAACATTTCCCATAATGCAATTTATGCAGGTTTCCATCTCCCCACGTTAGCCCACTTAAGCCAAACATCAAACATCGCAAACTTTACTTTGAATCTGTTTTTTTTTTTTTTTTTACTTTTTTACTTTACATAAAAAGATAATTAATGTTATTTAAAAAAAAATTTAAGTGAGTAATGTTATGCAAAAATACAAGACCAGGCCGGCTGGGCCTCTCCCTTCGGCCAGGCGTGGTACAGAGCGTACTGCCCCAGGAAGGCTGACGTGGCTCGCTTTCCAGTTTGTTCTGACGCCGGTCCAGTCTGACACAGGGTGGGTGGCACGACACCTCGCTTTAAGTGTAGCTGAGGCACCGGGCCGAAACGCCTGGGACCCTCCGCCAGGAACATTACCCTCCACCCCGTTACCGTTGGAAACACTTCTGAGTATATTTGCCTCAGAACTGAGCTCTCAGAGTAAACTGCTAGTCAGTGGCGCTAAACCTGTGCTTCATCATACTCAGTTAAACTGCTTTGGATCACTGGAGACTATACCCTCATTCTTATGTCCTGCCTCTACTTGTTACTCATGCCTTCATTTTTATTAAAAATGTTGTTGGTGTATTAATTTCAGAATTTAGCAAAATGGTCACACTGGAAAGAACCTGCTGAATACCCTTGTTGTTAGGAGAAGGTTCACAAAATCTTCCCATTGGAGGGAAAAACGGAACAATTGCCAACATTAAAATCATTAATTAATAGTCGAACGACAAAAACAATATTATCTTTCACAACTTCAAGCCCCTTAAGCGATACATAAAATAAATCTAATTATCTTCTCAAATAGCTTTCCTTATAGTGTTGTAGACGCATGTAACCATATAATTACAGGAGTCATTTGGTGATGATAGAATCTTCTTTTTACACCTAATAAGAGTGTAAAACAGACATAGTATTTCATCTCAAAAAAAAGCCTGAAATGTTTATAATTACAAAGTCAGTCACTTCACATAGTGCTCTTTCATGTGTGTTTAATTCCATAACCCCAGAAGGAGCCTTAAATCATCTGTAGTGAGGATGCACAGATCTGTGCTGTCATATGCTTATTGTTCTCTCTCCCCCCCGCCCCCCCAAGTTAATTTCAGGAGGGATTCTCAGAGCCTCCCGTCATTTAAGTCCTGCTTGTTAGTTCATGTACACCGGTGTAGGTGTGTCGGCTCAGGGTGTGACCAGCCGCTGGCTCAGTGGGGGTCGATCAGACGGATGGGGCAGACGGACGCCCCCTAATTAGGGTGTTAAGTGTAAGGTGGGGGGGGCTTCCCTCCTGGGGATTCGAGCTCTGCATTGATTATCTTGGGAGCTACTAGCTTCAACCATTCATCAGCAAAATAAAAAATACTGCACTGAACTTTTCTCCGCATACTGTATCGCTCCTTTGCCTAAAATAATTTAATAAGCTCCCCAGTATCTTTTTTTCATTTCTTCAGGGAATTTCCAGAAGGAAATATTTATGTTTTGTTTCCTTATTCTTCCAAGAAAAGATTTTTCCACAAACTGGTTCTGACATAAAATGAATTTGCACCTTGCAAAGTCAAAAAGTCAATTAGTGTTTGAAAAACATATCAGATTCCTTCGAATCGTTGCTTTCATTCTTTGCCTTGTGGTGATGTTGGAAAGTGAGGGCCATGCTGGCTCAATTTATTTTTCATCTTTCGTTCATGCGTCATTACAGAAATGTGAATACAGTGGAATTTGAGTTGCAGTGATGTTGGTGTCTAGATGCTGATTGTTACTTTTGAGTTGATTTAATTGTTTACAGTGCGGATGATTGTGCTGCACGCTGTTACGCCAGTGTACCGTTCTGACATCATACCACCTCCTCTTTGATTATGTCTGACTTTTATGCCAAAAATCATGTTTTTTGGGTCCCCTTCATGGTGGCCCCGCCCCCACCTTCACCAGCTCCCACCTGTCTGCCTGCATTTGGCATCACCAACTGCCCACTAATTGGCCAGATGAAAAATATATGTGACTCTGCTTCGTTATTTTGGTTCCTGCATCATTTATTTATTTTTTTCCTCAACATTTGCTTTGCAGAAGTTGTTGTTGATGGAGAGCCTTGTGGTGGGGATGGAGCAGGGAGTGCGTGTGTGGGGGCATGGACGGTATGGTAATAATGCCCAGATGGCATGGCTGTTTGTTGCAGTAATTTAAATGGTCAAGTAGAGCTTGTAATCCAGGGTCCGTATGTTAGCGCAGAGAGGAGAGGCCCTTCTGTGGGGCAGGGCAGCTGTCTAATCTCTTTGCCTTAATAATAGAGCTTCAGCCAAGCTCATGTCTGCTTCCATATGATGGCTCAAACCACGTCCCCCGTCAGAGGAAATCAGTCATGGAGAGGGGTTGGGGGGGCATGAGGGGTGCCGAAAGTGCCAGCAGTCATATGCTTAAGAGGCGATCGCAGAGCTCTGTGATTAAGAGAAAATATGGGGATATTTTTGCCCCCACACGGTTTCCTTGTTGGGGGGTTGAGGGCATTCGGTGGCAATCGTTCAGTTAATTTAGATGGGCTCGGGGTAGAGGGGGTGTCCCCACACTCCCTCCGGTCGCCTCTTTTTTTGGAGATTATGCATGCTTGACTCCTTGAACTCATCTGACTTGTGAACAGTAGGATTAAACCATTAGGAAGAAGCGTAAAAACGTCCCCTTAACAATGTGGCAGAGAGGATAGAAATGTCACCCAGCTGCGACACTCCCACTACACCGGCGATCCCTAATCTGGCTAGCTGTAACCTGTTATCCTGTTGGGTGTTACCATCTGCTTGTGTTACTCTAAGTCTCCGTCATTTCGGACAGACACTTGCAATGGGGGGGGGGGGGCAGCGTGTAAATATTTGCTTGGCCTGTGAATATCTGTATGTCATCATGCGTGTGATGTCTGCGGCCAGTCCTCCTGCTTGAGGGGGCAAACAGGTAACCCCCCCCCCCCCCCCAATATTTGCATTCTTGCCTTCTCCACTCCCTCTCCACGTCTCTAGCTGAGTTTCCTATTCCCATGGTGGTGCAGATAAGGGCCTGACAACATTGGTGCTTCTCGCCTTGGTTCCATATCCAGGAATGTGCTGTCGATGTAATCGGATGTCAGAGGTTTTCCCGGGCCGGTCAGTGAAGTTTCGCTCGGCCTTCCGGTACCTGTGGCTGCCGTTTTCCCACTCTGTTGCTCATCGCTGGAGCCGGGAAGCTGCCGTGAAATTTATCGCAAAAACCCAGGGAGACTAAACACTTGGAAATTAATATTCTGATGAGGCTGGGAAAGATTATCTCTTTTCAGCCTGTGCTGGATATAGCTGTTAATTAAGATACGTTTTATTTTGCATTTCACGCTAATCGTTCACTGTTGCTCTCTCGCACACCTGCTTCGCCGCAAAAAAAAAAAAAACACAAAAGAATCAGGTGCATGGAAATGATTTTATTTCACACCAGCCAGAATTGGCCTGCCCCCAAATTCTAGTGCCGTGTATACGTTCAGCATTTATTGGAGAGAAGTAGCGGGCTTTGATCGTTCCCTTCCCCTGCTGTCGAGCTGCTCACCTTAAACACACGTCAGATTGTCAAATCGAACGAAGTGTGTCGGCCACAAATACCTAATCCTGGTATCCGGACGTCTGCTGCGGTGTTATGGCAGCCGCATTTCCGGAGCTGCTCTCTAACAGGTCCTTCAAGTGTTCTAAGTGGAGGGGGGGGGCTGCTCTGATGAATGAAAATGGCCTCCCAGCACAGAGGGCCTGCAGCCTCTGAATGGTCACCTTCACCGTAAAAAGCGGGGGGTTTCGGGGGGGGGGGGGGGGGTGG
>JAODLC010000021.1:4063677-4077444 GCA_026781145.1 Hippopotamyrus pictus | reverse complement strand
GCACCTGGAGAAGCAGACGGCAAATAGATTTTGTTGGGGGGGGGTACACGGGCCCCCTGCCCGCCGTGACATGGAACACTTACAGAAGATTCCTGGACCTTGGCTCTTGGGCCCCCAGGAACTTTAGGCCATTGCTGCTGCCCCCAGTGCAAGGCTAAAAATATAACTGGGGGAGTACGGGAGTCTCCAAACAAGGGTGGACCAGGCCAGTTCTGCCCCGCTCTGTCTTTGTGGTGCAGGATGAGCCTCCCAAACCAGTGGTTCACTATAGGATGGTGGCACCATAGACCCCCCCCCACCTCCCCGAACACCCGGACAGGAGCGCCCCCCACCCCACCGATCCCAGTGACAAAACAGGCAGCTGCCGCCGGCTCAATGCCCCATTCTTTGACGTGCCCCTATTGCTGCTCTGCTTCTCATATTCTGACTAGTCAACAGTAGCAACTGCTGGGGAGCATTCCAACCCCCCCCCAGGTTCAGCTGTTGACTTCATCCACCAACCGACCATCAACCCCCCCCCCCACACACACATACATAGTGCCCTGGGGAGCCACAATGCTTCCATTGTGTCACTTTCCCACACCGCACTCCGGACGCCCCCTCCCCCCGAAGTTGAGGCAAGGGGGGGTGGGTGTCGGTATGTCTGAGACAAATCCTAACCGGGGTGGGACAGGGGCCCATTTGTATCAAAGGCCCAAACAGGGGCCTGTCCCAGCACCTCCGTGTGTTTTATTTTTGTGGCAGCGGCAAGTGGTTCCGGGGGGTGGGGGGGGGGGCGTGGGCTCCTAATTGCCTTTCTGTGCTGTGTGACCCACACCATCCAAGTTGGACGAGGACGCTGGGCTGGTTAACGGCCCCCAAGGGCCACCCTGTGGCGCTGAGACAGACAGCATCACTTTCTGTAAATGAGAACGGACCTGGAGACAGGCAGATGCTGAAAAGCTTTACTGCGTTGGGGATAGATGGGGTTGTGTGTGTGTGTGTGTGCGCAGTTCAATGTTTATATTACATTGTGGGGACCAAATGTTCCCCACAAAGTTATACAAACCTGTTATTTTGTCATTGTAGGGACCATTTCTCAGGTCCCCATGGAGATCTGTGAATGCAATCAAAAAACTAAAA
Organism: Hippopotamyrus pictus; assembly: GCA_026781145.1. Lineage (NCBI taxonomy): Eukaryota > Metazoa > Chordata > Actinopteri > Osteoglossiformes > Mormyridae > Hippopotamyrus > Hippopotamyrus pictus. Next base: position 4,076,322 of record JAODLC010000021.1, on the reverse strand, counting down.
ATTATTTAGTTTGGTCACTTATGGTTAAGGTTAGGGCTGAGTATGGTTTAAGGTCTTCATATTGGGATTAAAGTTTTCCCCATAAGAATTAATGGAGAGTCCCCACAAAGATATAATTACAAACCTGTGTGTGTGTGTATGTGTGTCTGCGTGAGTGTGTGTGTGAGTGCGGACGTCAGCAGGTGAGGTCATGGGGCTCTAGCCCTCTGTCCCTGCCCTGTTCTGGGACTCCGGTTTCCTGGGCACATTCCGGACCAGACAAGGGCCCCATGTCACCTGACAGGGATTAAAATAGTGACCCGGTAACTGACACCCCTTCTGTGGCCGTCGGGGTGACTAATGATTTTACAGCCCCCACCGTGCCCATTGCAAGAAGATGGGACCTGCTCCCGCGGGAAAGCCGGCAGTATCCTGCACATGAGCGTGTATGTGGGGTCGCTCGCTTGCCTTCCCGGTGCCCCTCTGGGAAGCATGGGTATCAGGTCTGCTGGAGGCCTTCTGATTGGCTGAGGGTCTGCTTTGGGGAATTACAGCTACCTATCATGGCCGGGTGCTTATCTGTGGCTCCGCCCCCGGCGCAGCAGTCCACTGCAGTTGGCGATATGGGTGTCTCTGCGCCCAGCTGGCTGGCCAGATGCTTCTTCATGTATTCTAGTGTTTTCTGTCCATCATGGACCTTTGGCCCTTATAACTCTCCTCTTTCAGAGTGTAAACACAAGGTCTGAAAGTTGCAGGGGAAGCCGCTTTTCCCCCCCCCTCATTCTCCCTTTCACCCCCCCCCCCCCCCGCCACCTCCCTGACCTGTTTGGGAAACCTCCATTATTTCTTTGGCAGGTGGGGGGTGCAGATAGAGAATAGGTTGGTTCAAAAGCAAACACGACCCACGTAGCTGCTGATCGCTGAGCGAACAATGGTCCATTGATTCCAGGGAGGGGGGTGTGGAAGGGCTGGGGGCTATCACAAGGAAAGGGTCCACTTCCTGGATTTCAGAATGCATCTGGGGGTTCATGGCTGTTCTTTCCATCCTTCCTAAGGGCAGCTCACTGTCAGGGCGAAAAATGAAGCAAAGCAAGAGAAGTATGCTTGGGTAGATGCCGCTGCCACTTTCCTTCTTCCGGTCCTCCAGGTGTCTCTCGATTGTGGCTCGGAAATGTGCCCAGCAGTAACAGCCCAGGAGATTGGTGCCAATGTGTCCTGCTGATCCGGCGGGCCGTGAACTCTCGGTGCTGCGGCCCCAACGATGGAGCCCAGCATGTAAAAATAGCGACCTTTGGACCGGGAGTCTGTGAGGCACCGGGCGTGACTCATGGACTCACGGCGTTCCTGTCAACAGAGACCACGGCAAAATCGTCCTTAAGTTTAATTACCGCACTGCGGCAACTGAAAATGTCACGGAGCTTGAGCTCACATTGTTCTGCCTCCCTAATTACGCAAATTAATGGCAGATGATTTCAAAAAACATGGAAGAAAGGCCTTTTATTTTACTGACATTGAAACAGTTGCATCGTAATGCTGCCGTACCAAGGGGTGCTTGATAGGGATGAGAGTGTTTGACACAAGTGCTTTTTTTTAACACTTGTAGGGGCCAGACATTTTCAGGATGTTTCATTAGCGGCGAGTCTTGTAGCCAACGCCATGTGACATCTGTCTCCCCGACGTACATCATGTGGTGATATAAAATTTTAGTGACCCTCGCCGGCACGTTCTGATGCACATGAATGATATCAGTTACTGCTTTTTCTTTAAGCTTTGCCTACAGGCCAAGATGGCTAATGGCCGCATTATACACGCACTTACGTTAATTTAACATAGATGAATAAAAGTGAATGTTTTTGTGGGATTGATTAGCAAAAGAAGTTTATGTCTGACAGTTAGATTGCAGGGTGTAGAATTGGGGGAAAAAAAGAATTGGTTTTCCTGCAAGGTACCCAGTAATTAAAATCTTGTTCCAGATTATTATAATTTATTACAGTGTGTGGGCCTTAATGATTACTGATGTGAAATGAAAATTATAAATTGAAATTAGGTTCACAGACCCCCCCCCTGCCCCCCAGAATGCTTATCCTCACAGTGCAGGATCCCACATCGATTCCAGAGTCTCATGCCAGTGTACTTTCATTAAGTGTGCCTTGGAGGAGAAACCAGTTTGCGTGCCTGGTTGCAGCCCCCCCCCCACATACACACTCTGGCATCCTTAACTTGAGTTGTTGATTTGTATTAAGTACCTTTTCCTTTCCAGTGCCCCCCCTCATCTTGTAGGCTGGTTTAGAGGATCTGACCAAATGTCCAGATGCTTTCAGAGGAGAGGGGGCTCTGAGGTTCTTGGAGGACCCCTCATCTTCTTAAATGGGGAAATAGGTCCCGTCCCATCACCCCTGGGGGAGTGTCCCAGTGGGGGTGGGCTCTCACGACACTACAAGTTCCATCACTTGCAGGCCACATCATCCGACATCGATCCTGCTGCCAGCTGTACCTCCTGCTGCCTGGTTCAGGGCTTGCTGGAGACGCCTACTCCCGGGCTTCAAATACGGGTTTATCTCAGCTCCTTGTCTCTCCTTGCAAACTTTTGATTGGACATTTTCTTTCTCTCTCCAGGTTTGGGGAGTTTACCTTCTTTTTCCCCACTTTTATTCTCCCATGAATGGAGGTGGGTGGGGCTTTGTTTGGCGGATTGAAGGCTCCTTTTAATCTCATGTCCAAGGCTTTTTTTCTGGAGTCCTTGGCCTCCTGGATCCCGGCATGTGCCCTGGCCACCTCTGACTTGCTCTTGCTTTGGATTCCTAATCCTCCACATGTGCCGCTGTTTCCTGCACAAGGAGTTGCCATATGCTCCCATGGGCTGGGCACAGGGGGGGAGCTGGCTCACCTCCACTCGTCTGCAGGCTGGCCAGCTGCGGTCCTCCGGTGGCTGGCCGGGGATCAGCTGACCCCGACCTGGACGGGGAGGCCCCAGCATCCTCATCAATGGAGGCCGGAATCCCCTTACAGGAGCATGAGGAACCTGCCAGCCTCTTGCATCTCCCGCCTTCCATTTCCTCCGCGAATGCTCAGACGTGTTCTGACGTGCTTCGTGATTAGGGCAGAGTCAGCTGCACCCTCATGCCATCGCAACATCCCAAGCCACTCCTTCTGGGCCCCAGTTCAGAGCCCCATGCTGTTTGCGAGCCGGCTGCATGGTCCACTTCCTTGGGGGAGGGTCTCTTTGCAGCACTGTTCACTTGGATGCCAGTGGGGCTGGCACAAATATCAGGTGACTTTCCATGGAAATAAGGCCTGGGTACAGCCTGGGTGGGACCAGCTTGGTCTGGATGTGTTTGGGCTCATCGTGCAGAGCCTATTGATTCCGGAGACACCCCTTCTGTGGCATTTTAAGGTTTAAGTCCCCAAAAACAGCCCTAGTGACCCCCCCCCGAAGTGTGAGCCCTGTTCGGGTTCTGGGTGCCGGGCCGAACTGACTGCAGGAGATGCGGCCGGGGTAGCAGAACCCTTGCTGGCAACGGCGCCCACAGGTGGCTAACGGGGCCGCTGCTCACTAAGTGGAATAATGAAAAGTATTAGGTGTCAATTAGCAAGGGCCGTCCCTGGAGCGCAGGTGCTGCACAATGCGGCGGCGCATGCCGAGCTGGCGGCGGCGGTGCTTCTCAGCCATGCGCACCGGCATGCGCATTTGCATATTAAAGAGCTGGAAATGATTTAACTGAAGCAAAAAGTCTTCTGGAAATGATGGAGGTTATTAAAACTGTTGACAAGGAGTGAAGGTAATTGCCTGAAAATGAGCAACGGCATTCTATTGGATACAGGGAATGTTTTTTTTAACCCCCCCTGTTATTTACCCCCCCCATGTGCGTTTGCATTGTGCTGCTCCGCCCGGGTGTATAACCTATTACGTACAGATTGGTCCCTTGCAATTAGTGCCCTTTTTTAAAAACCCTTTCTTCAATAACGCTTTGATTATGGAGGCTTGGCGCACGCTTGGCACATCCGACGGCTGTTGTCTCCGCGACTGTCTCCGGAATGACAAAACACGTTCCCGCGCGTTATCTTCCCCTTTCAGCGCGAGCTCCCCCGTAATTATTCTGTTTTGTTTGCTCGTGATGGCGTCTTGTTTTAGTGCCTCCGTGATTAGGAGTCAGGGGGATTTCGACAGAGCGCCTCCTGCGTCACAGGGGGCACAGGCAGCTACGTGAGCGCTGAGTTTGTTGCCAGCCTGCCGCACCTACCCCGACCGGACACCGTGTCCTCCCGACGCATTCCCCTGCTTCTCATTGGTCAGAAGTACACTGCCACATTTCAGCGTGCTCCTGTCTGGGATGCAGGGACTCAACTCTTCTTTTCTCTCGTCCTCTCACCTTCTCCTTCTTCTTCTTCTTCTTCTACTTCTTCTCCTGTCCTCTCCTCTTCTTCTCACATCTATTCTCCTCTCTTCTCCTGCTTCTTTTTTTCTTTTTCTCTCCTCTATTCTCTCCTGTCCTCCTCTCCTCTCTACTTCTTCTCTCCTCTCTCTCCTCTCTCTACTCTTCTCTTCTGTCCTCTATTGTCCTCCCTTCTTCTTCTTCTTCTTCTTCTTCTTCTTCTTCCTCTCCTCTACTCTCCTTTCCTCTCCAGGCTAAGCATAAGTTACATTATTCTCTTGACCTTGACGGCTGCCTCTGCTCTGTTGGGCTCCTGCCTTCCCCTCTTAATGTTATTAAAGATGTCGCTCTTGAAAATGCTTATAAGATAATAATTACCCCAACTACCAGGCCTGCCCCTGACTGAACCAGCATGCCACACAGCGCCGAATCAAGATATTCCCACTTTTTAGAGACCAAAAAAATGTTTTTTTTTTTTTTTATCTCTAAAGGCTTAGTATGCATGCAGAGTTTTTGCGGTTCCTGACTCTGTCTCTGCTCTCTCCTGGGCTGCAAATTTAGCTTTTTACACCTGTTTACGATGGAGGGGATCATCCTTATGGCTTGTGTCAGCCAGTCATTGATTTGGTAATTAGACATTTTCCCCCAAGTGGATGACCAGCTGATATACAGACCTATTCAGAGTGGGGGAGGCTGTTTGTCTTCCTGGTGATGGATGATGCCCAGTGTCAGAAGCAGTATCTCAGTGGTTAGGAACACACACACACACACACACACACACACGGGTTTGTAATTATATCTTTCTGGGGACTTTCCATTCAGTTCTATGGGGAAAACTCTAATCCCAACATGAGGACCATAACCCCTACCTAGCCATAACCCAGCCTTAACCAGAAGTAACCAAACTAAAAATGAGACTTTTGGCATTTTTAGTTTTTTGATTGCATTCACTGATCTTTGTGGGGACCTGAAAAATGTCAAAATAAAAGTTTTTTATGACATTGTGGGGAACATTTGGTCCCCATAATGTAATATAAAAATAATCCACGCACACAGGCGCTATAAATATGCCTGTAATTGCTTGTTGCATGCTGAGGTGTGTGCAGGGAGAAAGTGGTCCGGTTCCTGGCCTCATCCTGCCAGGTGGGGGGCTGCTGAGGAGGGGGGACCCCTTCCTGTTCCAGGGGATTACAATAGCCATACAGGGGCTGGGGGTTGATGGCAGATGGGCTGGCATGGGACCATCGGGGGGGGGACGGGACACGCTGTCAGCCACGCAGCTGAAAGGGGCTCCGGAAACAGTCCTGTCTGTGTTTTGGGACGGACTCCTGTGCCGATTCTCACGGGACACGGTGGATTCCGGTTGTCGAACTGGGGGAAATCCTCTAAGCGGCCGGCTGGTGCAGCTGACTGCGCATTTTCCGCATCTGAATAAGCTCTTGGCTCTACTTGTGCAGGAGATGCATTGTTTTCACGCAGCTCCTGTGTCGGGTTTCTCTCTCTGTCAAAGGGGTGGTTTCCACATGAAACAAGCGTCAATGGGTACACGCCGCAATATTTTAGGTTCATTTTCGTACTCTCTTCCCCTCCCAACCCCGGCTGACCCCTACCCTCGAAGTTTTATGATGTACAGGTTGCCAGAATGGATTTTAAAACACCCCCTTGAGCAGTTGCTGTGAATCCCGCGCTTGGAACGAGAGATGGCGTGTGTGTTTTTCATTTGCATCTGGCCACTTTCCCGATGCCAGTAGTGCCTGTCATTTGAATAGGACCAGGGAATGGCGAATGGCGGACAAATTATGTAATCGGCGTTTTCTGCTGAGTGACTCAGACTGCACCGCGATTTGGGCTGATCCTCAGTCCAGAGATCGACCCCCAACCCCCCCCCCCATTGAGGGATGTGATGAAGCAGCGGATTGAGACACTTTAAACAAAACCGGCTTCCTAATGACATCTCATGTTGGGATGCATCCTGGTTTTCGATTTCCGTGTGTCGTGACGCTAATGAAAACTGGGAAATCTCACCTGAGTTTAGAGGCAGGACCAGAGGCCACACTTCGGGGCCCTGAAGCAGGCAGACAGACCAGCGGAGGCAGCTAAGGCTGCTGGCACTTGCCCAGCTCCTGACCTTCTGAGTTTTACAAGAGCCGAGTTTTTTATTTTATCTTTTTTTACGTTGGATGCTGCCCGTTGGGACTTCTGACAGCAGCTGTGAGCGCTCTCACTCCCGCTCAGACAGGGTGTTTCGTCCCGCTGGCGCGGGTTCCCTATCGCGCGCCTTGGCCCTGTTCCGACCGCGCACCTGGGGCTGACGCGCTAATGTGACGTGGCAAACTGCCTGCCAGGTGGATAGGCGGTGCTCCGCGCTCCCTGCCACGACTACCCTGACATCAGAGGATCTCCCGCCGCTCCTGTAGGCTCCCTCCCTGCGATGTGGGCGCGAGCGGCCAGAACATACAGGAGCGCTGGCCTCTTGCCGAAGGCTGCTTCTTTGCAGAGACTTGGGTTGCATTAACACGAAAAATCAATCTGTGTAAACAGACGGGGTGATTTGCTTCCCAAGTACACCCGGACATCCCGCCCGTAAGCCCCAGGTGGATGGGGGGGGGGGCTGGTGAAGGAGGTGAACAGCGTCATTATTTTGAACATTCCAGCATTTTCTGGTGCTTTTGTGCGGCTTGGTACCGGTGTGGGGGAGAGTCACTGAGCAAAGCCAGGATCTTGGAGGGAGCGGCTCCCAGGGCCGGCGTCCAGGCTGTTCTGTTCTGGAATGAGGCTGGCACCTCATTATCTCCGGGGCTGGGGCTGGGGCTGGGGCTGGGACTGGGGCCGTTCCACTAATGGCCCATCAGGAGCATCGGTGGAGCTGTGTGTCCCCATCTTTTGCCTTAGCTTCCATACCGATGGTCCATTCTGTTCTGAGAGTGATTTTGTCTGAGGAGCCAGCACTGGCTGTCCTCTCCCGCATCGCGTTTAAGAAGGAGGTGCAAAGAGTCAGTGTTTAATAAGGGGAGTCGTGAAATCTTTTGGTACCGGTCGCTTCCCTTGAAAACGCCCCTAGTCGTTGAATCCTGGCCACTCCATGATCCAGCTGTCAGGCTTCTGGGAGATACAGCACATGTCAAAGGTTTAGACACGCCAAGCCACCGACAAAGAAGAGTGATGGTGTCACATCACATGACCTGGCCACCTGACCTAAACACAGTAGAGATGCCGTTGGAGGAGAGTGAAGGAAAAGCAACCAAATGAGTGCTCAGCCTAAATGTGGGACTCCTTCAGGGCAGCTGGAAAAGCATCCCAGGAGGCCACCTCATGAAGCTGGCGTAGAGGAGACCGTAAGGTCAAGGGCCCAATGGTGGGATCACCCTGCTGACAACAAGAACTGGCAACTTTCTGGTTCTAACCTAGTGATCGTGCATATTCCCATTTATATTATTTAATAGTGTTGATGTCCATATATTTATTCTGAAATGTAGAGAAAAGTACAAACCAACCTTTATATGGGTAGATGTGTCCAAACTTTTGACTGGTGCTCTAGAGTATCGCCCAAAGTATCAGGACCAGAGAGCTGAGTAACTATGGCACTGGGCCAGTCAGACTGGCTCACATCTCCATGGTGTTTTTCACCAGATGCGCAGACTCAGAAGTCCCACTTTGTTCTTTTTCGAAGGATTTATTTGGGAGGGGGGGTGGGGGGTGTGTGTGAGGCTCCTTGACCTGCCGCTCTCCCCACCCCAGCCGCATGGCGCCTGTTTTGATCCACTGCAGGCTGCCTCACGAGTGGGAGGGAATGTCATTGTTCGGAAGGCTGGTTCTTAACACAATGGCTGATGAAAAAGAAGACATCTTCCTTCTACACGGCACCAGAGAGTGAGGAATCATGGAGAATGATGCTTCGTGTACAGTAAAGCGTGCCCCACGCTACAGCCCCCCCAACTCTGCCCTGTCAGCTTTGTTTATCCTTCCAGGATAATAAATTTCCCTACTTGATTCTTGCTGGAATGAAATACTGATGTAACACGGAGTTTACAGACTGTATTTTCTTCCTAAGTGGGCAGAGTAAATCTTGTCGCTAATTTAGTTTTATGCGAGCCCTCTGCTGGGAGTGTTAAGATCTTCTTCTCAAGGAAAAGATGTTCCAGTTTAGTAAATAAAATCTGAGAAGCGATGCAGTTGCTAGGTGGGTGTCACATACCCCCTGCAGTGTGTGAGTAAAATAAAAAGGCCATTATTGGCAAATTTAAAATGCATTCCCTTTTAATTTAGTACTAACACACAGAACACCTGCAGTTCGGATAGGGGAGATTCTGCTATTTTGGGAATTATGCCCATGATTTTCAGAACTTTATTATTTGTCCATATATTCCATGTAATGCAAATAATGATTTATGCAATCATTAAAATCCGAAAACAATAAGCAAATGTCATTCTTAATACCATTTTTTTGGGATGATTTGTTCTGTTGCTTTCAGGTTTTCACCATGTATATGAGCGTGTTCATCTGGGTTTTCCTACTAAGCACAAGAAGAATATTATGTGTTTTCCTAGTTTCTTTTTGCTAAGAAAAGCAGCCTCATGAAACACAAGTATGACAGGTCATGAGGACTGCAATGCACTCTCATATTCCTCTGCATGAGAAGCACAGGAATATGGGTATTTCGTAATTATTTGTGGGGATTTGATTTAGTGGTGAAGTATTTATTGCTGAAGACAAACGTCAGTGAGATATATTTTTGTTTTCGTTCGCTGATTTATTCCTTTTGTCAGCCCATTTGTGTTTATGAAACATGTCGTCGTTCCTGGAAGCTCCTGCCTTCCCTCCTGCCTGGCTGTTCTCATTTCATCGTTTACAAACCACATCTCGCCCTTCCAGTGACTGCACGCTGCGGGTCACATGCGTGGCTGGGGCAAGGTCCCCGGCGCACATCACACCCAACCGCCGTTATCTGAAAAAAACCCAGCCTTGGGCAGACAGCGAAGGTTTTTGTGCTCGTCTATGTGACGTGCCCTTGGCTTAGGGCAGCCTCTCCATCAGCGGGGCCCGATGGTGATGGTGTGGGACTGGGGAACGCATGAGCCTCCCATAGCTTCCTGCAGCCTGGCACTGACCATTTCCACGGGATGGCTGATGGTAAAGGTCACTGTCGGACCAGAGGGGTTCTTCCTCTCTGTAGTCTGTGAGACGAGGGCAGCGGCTGTGTTCGATGGGAACAAACTGCCCCTCAACTTGAGGAGTATAGCTGGGGTGGGTTGGGGGGAGGGTGGTTGATGTCACATTAGGGGTGGTCAATCCTGACCCCGCCAAGGGAATTCAGTGCAAGCCTCATTTCACCACGGCAGATTGTACCCACTCCTATGATGCACTCAGGAGCTGACAAGCTGTAGCTATCCGAGCTGGTCCTTGCCCCTCTAATTCAAAACCTCCTCTTTGTACCCCCCCCCCCCACCATGGGGCTTTCCCTCAGCACAGCTGGTCTGATTTCACCATCACTATACCTATAAATGGGAAAATGTGGGAGCCAGACAAATGGCAGCAGCTAATCCTGTGTTTTACCATAATATATTTGGCTGCCCCTGACCCCCTCGAGGGTCACATGATACTTCATGGGCAGGAAGATAATTCAGAGCTATTTACCATCTGGGCAGGGGGGTGACAAGGGGTAAATAAACCTCTTGGAGGTTTTGGGTCTGACACCCCCCCCCCCACCAAACGCTGTGGATTTCCTGAGAGTTTCACATTTCTTATAATTGCTATAAACAGCATCATCTTTGTTTTAATGGAAATAAACTCTGTTTATCTTTGGCATTTACAAATATTTGCAAAAAGTCACACATTAGAGGGATTTTCCTGCGTTCTGCTTGCCTCCCCGGGGTGTTGGCCCCCTTTCTGCTCCCATCGGTGTCGTTGTGACGGTAACACAGCGTAATTGTAATGGCTTTTTAAAGACCCTTTGATTCCCCAGTACCTGCAGTTCACACGGAAAGAGCAGTTAACATTGCTGAGTTTTGGCAGTTTTTTCCCTTTTTACATTTTGAAACTCTTTAATAGAAGGTGTTTTATCTTCTTTTTCTGTGAAAATTGAGTTGTTTTCTGAGAGTGAGTCATTTCGACTCATGTCGAGTCATTTTCTATTCTGTCTTTTCATTCTGTTTGGCAAATATGCTGCATGTGACCCATGCAATTCATGTCCTAGATCCTGTTGTCCTTGGTTTTGTCAGGGTAAACCATATAATTCCCACTTGACAGTTTTATATACCGAGAATTGCCCGAATGTTTTGTTACACCTTTGTGCATGCAAACCTTGGTTTTTTTTTTATTTCTTTGTATCGAAAAATAGAGCTACTGTCTACAATTATAACGTTGCACAAAGCTTCCTGCTATAAGCTCAGAGTGTGAAGAGTTTTGCACAGTCAAAGGAAGCCAGGAAAGAAAAACGTGACAGAGCGGAGCAGGGGGGAGGTTTGGCATTAACGTGAAACAAATCCTTCACTGGAAAAGGCCTCATTTTCTTCGCTACTTTTTTGTCTTTCTTAGAATCTTCTTGCATGGAGAAGCTCCTGTCTAAGGACTGGAAGGAGAAAATGGAAAGGCTGAACACAAGTGAGCTGCTGGGGGAGATTAAAGGTAAGGGGGGGGGGTGTGGTCAGCTTTAGCAGGTCCCACTGTTGCCGGGGGGCGGGGGGAGCGTGCCCCTGACCGCCTCTCCCACATCTGGCTGCCAGCCTGCAGTCCTTGTCAGTTTCGTACCCTTATCTCTCCTGTTAAAATACCTCTCCGCATTTTCTCCCATCCTCTGATACCTGTGTCAAGCTCTGACCTTCAGCGAGGCCAGAGTCCTGTTTTTTATTATTTTTTGGTTATTGATCCACTTGGTGCTTGGTGTCTATTTTTGGGCTGCCTCGTGTCATGTGACTTCAGGACAACCCAGTTCGGAGCAGGACTTGAGGAGGTAGAGGGGCCAGAGACCCCCTCTGTGCCAACTTCCAGCATTATTAGGTGCTGTCTCTGTTTATTCATAAAATAAATAGTTGTTTTAGTGCATTCAGCTCTTACCACCGGATGTTACTGGGAAGGATTCGGTACAGGAAGGCGCTGTACCAGTTTACCTGATAACCTGCCCCCCCCCTGGCATCAGAGTGCTCTCCTTGCTCCCTTCCATTATGCTTTCCTGTGGGGCCAAAGGGGGATGGGGGGGCATCGTCATGCTGCATTTTTCAGCTACCTGACAGAGATGGGTAGTTCAGAATCAGAGAGTAAAAATCCAGACCAGGATTTGTTTCAACAATCCAGTTGAGTACTCTGGGACTGCAACTTTTCATACTCAACTGGGTAGTTGAAAGAAAATCTTGGTCTGAATTTTTACTCTCTGGACCTGATTTAGCCACCTCTGCTGCCTAAATCTAGGATTCACAAGGCACACAAGCAATGAAAAACGGGTGAAGACACTGAGAAATGCAGCAGTTCGTATTTTATAATTTCCACCTGGCAGCACTTCCACGGAAAGGTGCTTGTGTTGTGTTCAGTTTTTTTGCTTCTTTTCCCAGTGTACTTTTACTTTAATATCTAACCCTAACCCAACAATAAATAATCCTTTCCCTTTAGGGTTTTAATTATTTGATTAGATTTACTGTGTGTACAAAAAAGCAGTCGTACATTTTAATATGTGTATTCATTCGCAATAACCTTAATGAACCCGATTATAAATCATAGCCCATAATCTACATACCTGCCCTTCGTGCAGCGCCGTAGATCAAAGTGCGTGTGTGTAAATGCCTTAAATGATTTAGCGCTTCAAAAGTGGGTCCCTTTTAATTACAAAGGGTTTCCGTAATTTCACACGTCAGGCCGACGGGGGCGCCGCGGCGGAATCGGGCCCAGGCCCGGGACTTCCCAAGGAGACCGCATGGATAAACACATTTCCCGTCGCACCGGCAGCCGTGGGTTTTTAATTAGTGCGCCGTTTCGTGTGACATTCGTGCGGACATTTCAAAGGACGTCTTTGTGCCCCCTGTCGCCTGTGGCACCCCCACCACCACCCCAACCCCCGCCCTTGCCGGCATCTTTCCGCGTTTGAAGTGAGCCCCATGCAAATGCTGGCAATTAAGAAGGAGTTCAGGGTTGCTGGCTTGCAAGGTCCCTCTTAATTAAAGCACAAACAAAAGTACCAAGCAGGCAGAACTGTGCCATTGAGGGGGGGGGGCTTGATTGTCAGATGCAGAGATTGACACAATGGCAAGCCCCGCCCAGCAGGTGGAAGCGTAAACCCCCCCCCCCCCCCCATATCTGTGGGCC
>JAODLC010000021.1:4030813-4053859 GCA_026781145.1 Hippopotamyrus pictus | reverse complement strand
TATATATATATATGTGTCACTGTGTTTCCCAACCCGGTCCTTACCCACAGACGGTCATATTATTGGTCCCTCCCAGTTCCCTGACAGTCCACATTTAAGGAGCTGGGAGGGAACAAAAATGTGGACTGTCTTTGGGTCCCTGAGGACTGGATTGGGAAGTACTGCATTATATCAGTTTCGGGAAAAAAAACTGGCAAGTACTGAAAAGAATTATTAATCAAAAAGCACTTCTGCATGTGACTACATACATTTATTAACATAAATATGCCTTACTATGGGTAGTACAGAGTAGAGTGTAAAGAGAGATATATGTTTGTCAGGTTGTCACAAGCTGAGCAGCTTGTACCCTTCAATCCAATGAAAAAACATCACTAGTTTCTGGTAGTGTCTCTGCCTTTGTCTTGATTGAATAAGATCTCATTGGTGTAATATTTATGTTGTAAATATCTTTCCAGGCCAAGCATGTTGACTGTAAAGAAAAATGTGTGTCCAAATTAGTGAATAAGGAGCTGTTTTGAAAAATGCAGACAGTAAAAACCACAAGGAGAAAGCATTAATGATATTTCACCAGTAGTATTTAGTGCACTGATATTTTTACCTGCCTCCATGGTATTTCACTAACAGCTTTTAGTGCACAGATATTTTTCCTGTCTCCATGATATTTCACTAACAGCATTTAGTGCACAGATATGTTTACCTGCCTCCATGATATTTCACATCCAGGTCACTGTATTTAGTGCACAGATATTTTTACCTGCCTCCGCATTTCACTATTTATTTAATGGGCACCTATTTTTACTTGCCTCCATTATATTTCACTAACAGTATTTAGTCCACAGATATTTTACCTGCCGCCATAATATTTCAGTAAATATACAGTGTACAGATATTTTCACCTGCCTCCATGATATTTCATATCCATGTCACTGTATTTTTACCTGCCTCCATATTTCACTAAATATTTAATGTGCAGATATTTTACCTGCTTCTATAATACTTCACTATCAGTATTTAGTGCACAGATATTTTTCCCTGCCTCCATGATATTTCACTAACAGAATTTAGTGCACAGATATTTTTGTCTGCCTCTATAATTCTACACTAACAGTATTTAGTGCACAGATATGTTTATCTGCCTCCATTTTTCACTAATTATTTAGTGTACAGATATTTTTACCTTCCTCCATAATATTTCAGTAAATATTTAGCATACAGATATTTTCACCTGTCTCCATGATATTTCAGTAACTGCTCAATGTATTTAGTGCACAAATATTTTTACCATCAACATTTCTGTTTTCCTTTGTCAGTCCAGTACTGCTTTACTTCAGAAGTTAACTGAAGAAATTAAAGCATTGTGTTATTTTAGACATTTATTATTGTGAAAATTTTCACTTGCTTGCTTTCAATTTGTGATTTTATTTCTCTTTCTTCAGCTGAATCCACATGTTTTTTTTAGTAATATTCTTTCTTTAAACTACATTAATTAAAAATCTAAAATAGGGAAAAAACATGTAACTTGTAAGTGTTAAAATTCTTCAAATTTGAGAAGGCACAAAATTTTATGTCAAATTAAGACTGACATGGATCTGCATCTTTAATTCATTTCATCATTATGAAAGACTATTTCCATTAAATGTTTCCTTCAATGTTGTTATCCAATAAATTTTGTAATTAAATGTACATTATAACGAAGCCAGCACTAAAACCAGCAGTATATTTCAAACAAATGAGGCATACTGAACAAATCTGCAAATTAACACAATCTTTGAACTGCATTTATATCACTGAACTGGTAAGGAAGGACATATCCTAAAAATCACATTTTTATTGCTAACCGACCTAATTGGAATTTAATAACTCAACGGGACAGGATCTGCCAGAGTAGTTACAGGGAAATGGAGTCTCACTTTGCATACCTCAGATTAATGTGCGCTTTCGAAGGAAGTGACATCATTATTAGGATTATCCCTTTCGGTTAAACGGTGCATTATGGGAAGCAACAAACCACACGCTCCGATGACTTTAATGAGCACTGATTGCAGATGTTGAATGCACTTTAATATTTGCCCACATTCGCGGGGAGTGCATGCCTGCTTCTTTATGGAAAGACAGTGGCACACGGCAAAAAAAAAAAGGAAAAGGAAAAAAGGAAAAGTAAGGATATGGCTGAAGTTTAGATGTCATTTAGCCGCCCAGACACGACAAAGTAATTAACTGTTGACACTCGTGAAGAAGCCAGCACAAATTAATCCTGACACATTTGCAGACGGGCGATATCTTACAGCGAACACTTTGTAATTATATTTGAAAATGAAAATTAAATGACACTTTAAACTAGGCTGTCATGCTCAGTGAGACAGGCGTACTGTCGGAAGGACCCGGTGAGAAACGCCCAGCGGGGTGTCCCTGTGTGTGCTTGAGGCAGTGGGGGTGGGGCGGCTGGACCAGCGGGACCCGTGCAATCGCGTTCCGCGGCCTCCGCCGTAAACACACCGATCTCCAAGCTTCTTTGGCATTCGAGACCACCCCGGCTCAGGCGTTTCTGCTAGGAGCGTGACTCTCATTTTTGCAGGACTCTGATGTGTTTGAGAGTCTGACGCTGCTACTCGACATTCCCCTCGGTCCCCCACAGGTCCTTCTAATGTGCCTCTGTCTCCATATCACTAGTGGAATAGCCGTACCCCTCCCCCCCCCCAAAAGCACGGTGACTTGCTCACCACAGTCCTGCATTCTCCCTGATTACAGCGTCGTGTCATCGCACCTCAGATGCCCAGTGGTCATCTGCAGACGGGCCGCAGTCCGGATACCCCTGCGTTAAGTGGCCCGGTTTCCCAAAGACCTTCGAGACCCCCTATATGATGATAAAGCGGATTGCGTGATGTTAATCAGTCTCGAATAAAATCCACTTAACCGTAGCTCATTTTCACGGGAAGTCATCAAAAATGTGCTGTGCCATAATTTTTAAGTGGGCATTGAAAATTAGACTAAAAACAGATTGTTTTTTTCCTCTGACCCCTTTACTCAAGTTGTATGGGAAAACTGTGCCTGTTATCTCCCAGTCCAGAAACTGTCGTTGGTGAATCAGGGTCATATCCACACTCTTTATTGCTGTCTTTTATTTTGAGCCCTTATATGTGACGACCCCCCCTCCCCTTTTCATCTTTAGATTGCAAGACAGCAGCAGCAGCTTCTACAACAACAGCACAAAATCAACCTCCTGCAGCAGCAGATCCAGGTCAGTGAAGTGTGACACCTCCCCCTGATCACCCCCCCATACCCTCCCCCCACCCGCGATCTTCCACGCGACCCACTTTCCATGGCCCTGTCACTACAGCAGCTTCAGGTGTGCTCGGGCCGATAGGCGTCGGCGTGGCAACACGAGGTCAACGGTAATAAAAAAAAAAAGAAAGAAAGAAAAAACCAAAATGAAAAAAACACCTACAGTTCCCCTCCCCGGCACGTGATGCCTGCCGTCGTCGCTCAGGTTACGCGATAATTGGCTATTCGTAATTAGAAGGGGAATAATTATCACATCCTAATCAAAAAAAAGACAGGAATAACACCTTGGGAGCCATGGGGGGGGCGGAGGTGCAGCGGGAGGCGCTAAACACGTCGGGAGTGACGCCATGATGCGAGGGGGCCCGCGGAGTGGGACGTCACCGAGTGTCACCGTGCTTTTTGAAAAAGACTCTATTTCCAGCATTAAATGCACCCAAACTATAGGATTAGATGGCAGATGGAACAAATGTAAAAAATAAATGCGACCTAGCCTATGACCATAAAAACCACTACTAATGGCCTAATGGTTAAGGAAGCTCACTTGTAATCGAAAGATTGCTGGTTCAAATCCCCGACCAGCAAGGTATCACTGAGGTACCCTGAGCAAGATACCACCCCCCAGCCCTGCTCCTCAGGTGCTGAATTAGCTCCCCCCCGCTATGTCACCATGCCACATATGGGTTAAATACCAAGGACACATTTTGTTGTTGTGCTATGGTGTGTCAACAAAGGCTGCTAATCACTTTCACTTTAAAGTACTCATACTTATGACTAAGGATTACAACAGATTTTAATTTTTTTCCCACATGGGTCATCTTTATGGCTTTTTTTGTTTTTAACCTCCCCGAAAAGTCTTTGTATTGCTCCTCATAATTGCGATAAGCGAAAAAACACAAGCCGTCAATGAGCCGAGCACAGCTGAATGGAGAGGAGGGGATGCGGGAGCTGCTTCGGCATCCGAAGGGAAGTCGCGCGTCCTCTCAGGAGCCTGGGAGAATGTCCCCAGGAAGAGGGTGTGGCCTCGGCCAATCAGCGTCTCAGTGTGCTGAGGCCTGCTTTGCGGGCCAGGGGAATATCCCGCCCGTGTACTTCGGACGCTGTGCCAGGCTGGTCAAGGTGGTCAGCACAGTCAGCGTGGTCAGGGCAGCCTGACACAGGGGCCGGTATAGACCCCTCCCCCAGGCTGCCCCCCTGAGCCCTGCCCAGCAGGTGGGCGTACACCATTTTACCAGAAGACCTGAGGCTATGCTAGATGCCAAATGCCACTGCATGTCACTAGAGGCCCCAGGAGTGCTTTTCTCACCATTTAAAAAAGCCTCTCTCCTTCTGGCAGGTGACAAACAAGCTGGACATAGAATCACTTTGGTTCCCTTGTTTGTGCCCCCTTGGGAGTCTAAGGAACCTCCCCCTGCCGTGCTTGGCCAGCTCCTCAATGCCAAGGTTTTGCGCGTAGCTCAATTTGGCCAGCAGATGGCATATTGGTTAAGGATGGGGTTGATTACGGATACAAGTAATGGAGATGTCACCGAATGTGAACATAAGCAGCCGGACCAGTTAATAAATGCACCGGACGCTGCAGGAGCCAGGCCAAAGTGAGGCGGCCTTGGCAGGTTACTGGTTACGGGGGGTGCTGAGCCCTCCCAGTTAAACTAAAGAGCCCGCATGTTCCCCCATCTGCTTTGCCCCATTTCCAGGCTGCCCTTTTACATTCACTTACCATACAATAATCGCAATGTTTCCATGCGAACATTAGACTTAGAATCTTGCTGCAGTCGTGCTCAATTAAAAGGAAAATTTCGCTTTTTTTGACAGATTGTCAGAAGTTAATCATAAA
Source organism: Hippopotamyrus pictus (assembly GCA_026781145.1). Lineage (NCBI taxonomy): Eukaryota > Metazoa > Chordata > Actinopteri > Osteoglossiformes > Mormyridae > Hippopotamyrus > Hippopotamyrus pictus. The sequence continues at coordinate 4,048,743 of JAODLC010000021.1, read as the reverse complement.
ATCTGATCATCTTAAATATTTCTGTTTAAAGTATTTTTTTTTTAGCTCTCGGCTGTTTTGCAATATTACTTTTTAGTGGTGTGACCTATTTCTGTGGTTCTGTTTGTCTCGGGTAGCTGGGCCATCGGTGAGCGCACAAGAGTTGGGGATGTGTTTTTGGATGGTGCTGAGGTTTAAAGTTGCTTACATCTAGCCTTCAAGAACATTTAATAAATTAGTGTTTAAGAAAATATTATCCGAAAGTATACACATAATGTCTCTTTTTCAAACAACGTTGAGTGTTCTTTAAACATCAGCCCACTGGGTGTTTTATCCTTGTGGTTATATCTGATTTTCTTTACAGTAACAAAGCATTAAAATATTTCAGCTGTGATTAGAATGTTTTTGATTATTTTCAATGAAGTGATTTTTAAATCTCTCATTTATCTGCTCTCATTTAATCGTACAAGGTCGTAGATAATATTTCACTTCATTCTTAAGTGGTGGATACGGGAGCTATAGAAGGATGTCTTCTGGATCACGTTAGGTCCATTTTGTTTGATGGTGGGTCTCTGTCCACCTAGAGCTCACTGCAAAACAGCCGCGTTACCCTTTTCCCAGGTGCCACCTCCCTTGCCAAGCTTCCCCTCCGTCCCTGGGGCTGGTTGTAGATGGATAACATGATGGAAAACATGTTACCTTTGGATTTGCCTGATTCAGCATCGTCTCTGCATTTTCTACTTGACTGGCAGGGCCAAATATTTATGCGAGTTTTTTTTCCCCTATGAAAATGTAATGTCAATTTGTGCTGAAAAGCAGCTGTTGAGGACCGATCTCTCACACCTTTTCCTAAACGCTTGGCGTCACATTCAAAAGCAGCTCATGGAATAACGCCGCGCCAGCCAGGATAAACAGATCATTTCTATTAAAACAGTGATGTGTCCAGCTGCAAAGACGTTTGTACGCTTTTCTTTCCTTCTTTGGAAAACACTTAACCTTTTTTTTTTATACCTCTTAAATATAAATGTGGATTTTTTCCAATTCTGAATTAAATTACATTCTTTGTGTCTAAACACTTTCTGCTGCCTGAATACCATAGATGTAAATATTTTCTGGTGGCTCTTGTCGCATCCATGACTCATTCGTGGCGTGTTTTAATGAGATTGCTCGCCTGTCTTAATAAACAACATCCTCGAGTTCATTAAAGCTCCAAACAAGCATTGGTCGTTTTGCTCAGCCTGCCCCTGGACTCGATCATCCTGCTTTGTTCTATGTCAAATATGCAGCGTCACAACCCAATAAGAAATTACCATGCTACCATTTTGGCTGGTGCACCAGCTTCAGCTTTCTTTCTTTCTTTCTTTCTTTCTTTCTTTCTTTCTTTCTTTCTTTCTTTCTTTCTTTCTTTCTTTCTTTTTTTCTTTCTTTCTTTCTTTCTTTCTTTCTATCTATCTATCTATCTGATCATCACTCATTGTTTTTGACATAACTTAGGAAACCTACAGGTGCTTATAAAGACGCTGGATGGTCCCCAAATACACACAGATGCAGCGTGCATGCCTTTGAAGGATCGTGGGAGGTATGGAGAGCAGCATAGGAGGGCTGGCGTGCTACTCAGTTTAGAGGGCAGCTTTGAACGGATTTCTTTGCCATTGCTCCCCTTTCATGGTCTTTTTCTTCAGTCAGGGAGGGGTGCAGGGGGATTGAAGCATTGTCTGTCAGGATTACAACATCACTTGTTTTAAAATGCCAGATGTTTTGATCGCTGTATTAGGAGCTTATCAGGAGCTTTGGCTCGAAGGGTTTTTTACACACCCCCCTTTCTTATCCGCTCTCCGCCTTCCCTCGCCGAATCCCGTACGGCGTGTGGCTGATTCCATCCGGTCTGGGATTACTGCCGCGTGACTCAAGCGTGAACTTAAACACCATTAAGGAGTGAAAGAACAGCCCTCACAATTAGCCGCGAATGCTGGAGTGGATCTGATCTGCGGTGGGATGGAAGGGCCAGCTCGCATAGGACGGGCGCAAAGCCGTCACCTTTTAATGGGCGCCGAAACAGGCGTCAAGCGGGGGCCCGGCTTTGGCTCGGTTAGTTCCCTCTCAGGCTGTCCAGAACGATGGAAGCTCAGATAAGCCCCGTCCTGAAAGGTCTCCCCCACCACCACCATTACAGCTACTCTTTAAATTTCCCCCAGTGCCAGTAAGCCTGGCTTATTGCAGCGCTGCGGTGGCCTGTAGCTCTGCCGTTACAGCTTTTCCCGGAGGGGGGAAGGGGGGGGGGGCACGTGCGAGCAACATGAGCAGCAGTCTATGAAATGAGCCGCGAGTTAATAAAACGGCCCTGCCGCCGCGTCGATGCCCAAATGTTATCACACATGTGCGAAGAGCTGATTCCTCAACGCGTTTCAAATTCAGTGTGTTTTTTTTCCAGAGAACAGGAAGCGTAGAATAAAAAATGGTGTCTTAGTATAGATCTATGCCTTTCCTCTAAGAATAACTGGGAATGAATGTTTGTTTCCTGTAGTTTACAGCAGTGCTTAAAGTGGGGAAAAACAGGTGCCGGTACTCCCCTTGTTATTCAGTGCCAGGAGCCGGTACTCCCCTTGTTATTCAGTGCCAGGAGCCGGTACTCCCCTTGTTATTCAGTACAGGGTGTCAGTACTCCCCTTGTTATTCAGTACCAGATGCCGGAACTCCCCTTGTTATTCAGTACCAGGTGCCGGTACTCCCCTTGTTATTCAGTGCCAGGAGCCGGTACTCCGCTTGTTATTCAGTGCCAGGAGCTGGTACTCCCCTTGTTATTCAGTACAGGGTGTCAGTACTCCCCTTGTTATTCAGTACCAGGAGCCAGTACTCCCCTTGTTATTCAGTACCAGGAGCCAGTACTCTCCTTGTTATTCAGTACCAGGAGCCAGTTCTCCCCTTATTATTCAGTTCCAACTGCTGGTACTCTCCTTGTTATTCAGTACCAGGTGCCGGTACTCTCCTTGTTATTCAGTACCAGGTGCCAGAACTCCCCTTGTTATTCAGTACCAGGAGCCAGTACTCCCCTTGTTATTCAGTAGCAGGTGCCAGTACTCTCTATGTTATTCAGTACCAGGAGCCAGTTCTCCCCTTATTATTCAGTTCCAACTGCCGGTACTCTCCTTGTTATTCAGTACCAGGTGTGGTATTTCCCTTGTTATTCAGTACCAGCAGATAATGCCAGTACTCTGAAGAGAAGAACAAAGAGGTATTGGTACTGTGTATGGGTGAGTACTGACCCACTTCAAGCCCTGGGTTGGAGGAAATGTGATGGCAGAGTATTTTTCTCCGCTTATCGTGTACAGGAAAGTTTTCTCTTTTTTTGCCTCATTCCATTGTAATGTAGAAGTCCTTGTAGAATGAAACACTGAGCCTTGCTGGTTTGATTAAAGCTTGAGAGTTAGAGTTTGATTACTGAGCTCGTCATCATTCAGCTTGGGATTTCACAGCTCCTGGCAGATCGGATAAGCGGGTGGGGGGGGGTTGCATAGAGTATGACCATGGAGATGGGACAAAAGGGTGCCCAGCTTAGTGTGACATGGTAGTACCTTCCTGGGCCGTTTGGAATGCATCCTTCCCAGGATTCATCAGCCAAGAACCTGGCATGACCACACTGGAACCCTGGCATTTTGGTGGGGTGCCTGCAGAGTAAACATTTCTTGACTTAGGCCGGCCTGTACGGTAGCGGTAAGAGAGGAGCGGAATGGGGACACAGCTGGCCCTGGTGGAGTAAACATCGGATGCGGTTAATCAGCCGCTGTGCTCCTGCACATTACCCTCCTGGCAAAACACCCTGATTGTGCCTCCATCTTGCGACTAATGAGCTTCTCCTTTATTAGCCGTGGCATTGTGATTGCGTGGTGCCCCGGTCTGATTCAGCGCCGCAATCCTGAGGAGGAGGAGGCGTTGTGGCGTGAACCGCGAAATAACGTCCCGCTAATGCTAATGCTTTGCACCCTGTTTTTATTTAAATTAACATTAATAGCTTACCAACAGATGTAGAATTATTACTCCTCATTGTCCGTAAGTACAGTATGAGGTGATTTATTGCTCCTGGGCGTGGTGCTGGTGGTAAACTAGCTTTGGATGCTTTCCTTAAACTATGAGGCCCCAAACACACAGTACCCTCACCGGCCTGGTTCCAGTTATCAGTCCCAGATCTGCTTTCCTTCCCCCCACTTTGGGGTGGGGGCTCACTGTGGCCTGGCTCCTGCCTTCTGCGTACACGCACACACGCACACATACGCACATACGCACACGCACATACGCACACACACACACACACACACACACACACACACACTTGCACACACACAGCTTCCCTCCTGCCATCTCAGTGGTGCTCCTACTCACTACTTGCCTTGCTTGGCCGAACCCAAAGTGTTTTACATATCTAAGACTTGTTTTAAGTGTATTAGCACAGTAATACTATTCAGGTTAAATCTCGCTACATTCTGGGACAAGCTAACAAAACTCAGATTAACAGGAATCTCCCAGACTGGTACTGAGGGCCTTGGTGAGGTCATGTGCTGTTGGCCATCTTGTTCAATAACAAGCCCGTCTTTCCTGCCTGAACTGCAGCGGGCAAAGGCCACATGGGCAGGGAGTAGCTCAAAGGGATGAGACTCAGCTAACATGTGGTTTTAAATGGTGCGGAGTAACAACGGGGGTCATTGCTTGGGGGGAGTTCAAAGGGGTTAAATAATAGCTGCCGGCATATCCCAGATTAAAGATATAGTTTAATTATACAAAGGTCACCCCCCCCACCACTTCCCACTGCTACTGTGCACACACTAGATGGACGGGTGACTGTACAGGCAGCCGGCCTGCATTAGTGGCGCTGAAACACAGACACCGCGTCCATGTTTTTGCACTCTCTCTCGCGTGCATGTCTGTCTGTGCGCATTGGCCTGCGGATTACATGATTTATTGGGTTTTGTACGCCGCCCCCTTGAAAGGCCCCTGTCTTTAAGAGATGAGTGGGGGCCTCAGGGAGCTGGGATTCTCCCTCCCCCCTTCAGGAATGAACCTTTGTTCCCCCAGACCTGACAGGCACGTGTCTCTCCTAAACGAGGACTTAATTCTCCTCATATGTGCATCCTGGGGTCTCTGAAGTCAGTCAGCAGGGGCATTTCTGCACTAAAGGCCTAATTAATAGCTGCAGTGAAGTAATATCTCCCCCACACCTGAGGGGGGCACTGCTGTGGGTTGCATCTCAGTCTGTTGAGGCCAATTATTCCACAGGCCCTATTTTCTGAACGCTGCTGGCTCAGTCTCCAATGTTCTTCACACTGCGGCGTCACAGCTGGTCAGCTTGGCTTATCGGTTCTGCGTGGCTCATTCCTGCGTTTACTTCCTGTGACGTGAGGCCCGGTCAGGCGTTAACCCTGTGCAAAAATCCACTGCTGGCTGCAGGTCGGAGAGGGGCAAACAGCCACTGGCGTCCTGAGCGCCTTGCGGCCCATGAGAGAGTGCCCCCCGCCCATTACAGAGCAGTGATAGAATTCACGGGAGAAGCCCAGTAGATGGGATGGGGAGCGGGTGCTGTCCACCCCCCCACCTCCCCGATTAAACACAGAAGCCTTTGTGACCATGTGTTTGTTTTCCATACAAGGTAACTGTCCCTCCTGCCTTCTGCTGGGACACAAGTAAAGCTTTGGGTCCCGCTGTTAGAGTGACATTTAGGCATTTTAGGTGAACAGCACAGGCATTCCTGTGCCCCCCCCCGTGATTTTTCTGACTGCCTACGATGTGTGTACAAGTGTGCCCCCCACCGAAGTGCTGCCGCCCGTGCCGCCATGAAAGCGGGAAGCTCTTTGCCCCCCCTGACCTTTGACCCGCACTTTGACCTCAGCAGCCTGACCTCCCATTCTCGTTATGGAGAACCGATGCTGTAAACCAGCCCCATCCCCACATTGCCCAATCAGGGTCATTTTCTCGTTACTTAAAAGCTATGTGGTGCAGGAACAGAAAGTGAACCCCAGGTCATTCCCATTGGTCCACGTCAATGACAGGCTTAGCGCCAGGTCCTGAAATCAAAGCCTGCTTCGTCCTTTCTGACTGTAACCCATGAAGAAAAAATTTTTTAAGGCCGACTACAACTAAGCACATATATTGACAGAACAGACATGTACAGTATATCTGAGCCTTCTATTGTCAGGCAAGATGACGAGCTTTCCGTCTTTTGAAACACCGTGAACGTAAGATATTTTGTTAAGGATTTAGAGCACACTTTAGATAAAGGACAGAAGTGAAAATCTTGAAGCAGACATTTTTAAAAACAGGCACCCATAGTGCAGTTGGACCTCCCTGCTCTAGGGGGAGCCACACCAGGATGGACACTGACCCTGAGAGGACATACAGCTGCCCGGTGTCGCCCATGCTGCTAAGGACCTGGGTAAACAGAAGCAGTGACCCCTCTCATTAGCCTTTTGATTTAATATATTGACACTCGGGTACAAATAATTCCGTTTAGTGGCTTAAGCTTGGGGTGGGGGTGGGGGGGATCAATTTAATTAGTTATAAAACGTGAGTTCTTGTCAGAAGCCAAAGGAACTGCTGACGTTAAATAAAGTCGCCTGCAGCTGGAACAGTACAACTCTGGGGTCGCCCGGGTGAAACTTAACGAGGCACAAAAACGGTTTAATAGATACAACCTCAGCGACAGGTCCCAGGTCCGGGAGTGTGGCCGAGTGGATGAACGGGAAAAGGCTAACGCTAATGCATAAGCCCCCCAGTTTCTTAGTAGCCCTGAAGGGGGGGGTATTCAGGATGGGTGCTGAGAGGGGTGGACCTTGCAATGGACTGTAAAGGTGAAATTAATTCATGTCCTGGGACAATTAAACCAAAGGAGCTTTGGAACCTTTGGTTCATGCCCTTTACCATCACTGGATAACGCACGCCGCCTCAACGGCGACCATGGCCCTGTGGAAACGCTTGCACTAACGTTCATGTCTGTTACGTCGCAGTAAGAATGTAGACAAACAGAGGTCAGTTATTAATGTTAATTATAGGTGCGCTTGCTGGCATCCTTGTAATTAGCGAGAGGGCAGCCAGCTCCTGACACTTCTGTTGCTTAAGCTATATTAATTAAGAGGCCCTGTACTGAGGATGGCCGTCACATGAGCAGTCACGGCACACCGGGTCGCACCTGAGTCTCTGTCATTAATTAGTTACCTGAGGGGATTCGCTGGCGAGCCTTAAGGAGGGTGGGGGGTGGATCTGGAGCTCATTCCTCAGCTCGCGCTAGGAACAGGAGCAATTAAGCAGACGGTAAAATCAGTCCCGCTTTTCTGTACCTAATTGTGCATTCATAAAACTTGGGCTGCCCGTGTAGAGCCGCCATTCTCGTTAATGCGTAATGTGCAGCACCTTCCTCTCCGCAGTCAGTCTGTGTGTGACGCTTTATTCTAGCGTTACAAAGTGCCCGTTTATGACCAGAGTCTGCCTGGGCTGCAGAATGGGGGCTTTGGGTTTATCCAAACAGAGGCCTGCATTCGGGCTCGGCGACTGAGAAGCTCGTCCTCAGCAGGGGCCTGGACTTGCCCCCCCCCCCCCCAAAAGGCTGTGCTCCACCCTCGCTAACTTTGAGCAAACTGTTTTGTCTCCAGCCTGCCGCTCTGCTGGCCTGGGTTTGCTCCGCCGCGGTGAAGGGGGGCGGGGGGGGGTGTTTGCAGGGTCTGCCATGCACGGTGAGCCAGCCAGGGGGGGGTGGGGGGTGTTTTCTTAGGACTCCGGTGGCAAAGCAAAGCTTTCAACCCACGGTGGGCTGAAAAAAAGAGGCCTTTTTGTCTTGAGGGCGGAGGGGAGCTGAGACATTCCCCAAGGGGCAGGATGAATGGGCGGCTTTGTCCCATACCGCTTCACCGTGGATGCAGCGCCGTTTTTCCTTTGTATTCCCCTTTGTATGTCCGTCACTGGGCGTGTACATGACATGCGAGCGCGTTTCAGAGCCTTGACACACTCTGCCACCCGGTAAACTTTGTCATAACAACTCTCATTTTTTTCATTTTTTATTTTTTTTTTTGCTGGACAGCTGAGCAGCTCATGCTGTACCCAGCCCAGCCACCGGGGACGCTAGCTGCGGATGGCGACACACCCCGCAGAGCCAGAGTGTCACCGTGGAAAATGAGATGATTAGATTACAGCTGACCTGACTGACTCGGGGATGTGTGGGTGGCTTTTCGTATGCTGTGCGGGCTTGCACGTGTCTTTGGGCCCAGAACACGTGACCTACCAGTATTGAAAACACAACAGTCAGTGAGATAAACCTTATTCTGATTTAACATCATATCGGAGCCAAATTGCATTGCATGGTTAAATGGTGACGTATACAGCTTCAACATACCCACTGTCATGTACAAGTCCTGTGAACAACAGTTCTTATAAGTATGTAACAACCTACCTGCTATTTAAACTAAACATTTAAACAGTAGTACCACAAACTAACTTACACTGGTTATAAAAACAAGGCCCGTGTGAGTAGGGAACTGTAGATGTATGTCCCTGTAAGCATGCCATGGGGAGTACGTTCATCTGGGGGTGCAACAGGCTTGCCACACCCCCTCCTTTCAAAGTGGATGTGACACATTATCAGATCAGGGCCGTGATGCACTGACCGGGAGCTGCATGGACACACAGAAACAGATTCACACACGTGCACCAGCAGCCCTGGTTTCGATCCGTCTTGTACCCCTGCCCCAGCTGGCCCTATCCACGTAGGTCATTAACTGCCCCCCTCCTGCCCATTTCTGTCAGTCCCCAATATGTGTCTTTTCTGGGCCTGTCTGCGTCTGCTCTCCTCTCCCTCTGTTATCCGTGCTGTTTGAGAGAGGCCCTAAGGAATTGGCCAGTTTACAGCAAACTTTTTTTTTTCTTTTCTAATTTCATGACTAGGCCCTGCCGAGATACAAGTCCCCCTCACTTCCTGCTACACTACAACCCACAGGCTTGACCCTTTGTGGGAAATCCAACGTTGATCATTTTAAACCTACCACCCTGATTCAGGAGGAATAATAATAAAGTGTAAATAATAAAGGAAATATGAAGAAACAGATATTCCTAATCTTCGTATACATTCCCTATAAGTTAAGAGGTCTGAGAGAGAGAGAACCCTAAGGCTTATCTTTGATATTTTATATTCCATATAAGCCTAATTGCTTAGAATATTTACAAACTTAAATTACGTTTTAGCGCTTTCAGGCTTAAGAGCACGATTCTTTTGAATCTGCATTGATTGCATTCCGTTCCCAGTCTCGTGGGATTTCCCTCTTTCTTTTTGTCGTTCCTCTGAGTTAGTGGCTTGTTCTCTCTGTCTCAGTGACCAGCGCTTTGTGGCTTTTAGTGGAGTGTTTATTTTTTCATTGCACTTCTTCACTAGACATTTTAAAATTGGAAATTGAAGAGCAAATTTCCAAATCCCATTTTTTTTTGCTGCTCTTAAGACTCAGATGACCAAAAGTTGGGTGTCCACATCACATGTTACAACACTGGGAACCAAAACTCAGTCCTCCTGTAACCCAACATAGAACTTTCATTAAATTTCCAAAACTCACTCGGTCCACAGAAATAGACTGAGTTTTGGAGATTTGCTCCTCATTTGTATTGTAGGATTTATTGGTTGACATTTACAGCCACGTGTGCACAGTGTCTTAAAGCTGGAGCCACTTTTCTGCTGAATCTCATGATATGATGTTTCCTAATCTGTTTTACACAGCGTTCCTTCCAGGACCAGAACCAACAACCCACCCCCCCCACCCCGGGTCCTTAAGCTCACCACAGCCTGGGCTCTGTAGGGTGTGATGAAAGCTCCCTCCGTTTCGTCCACCCAGTCACATTGCCCAAACTGTCCGTCCTCTAGGACAGTGTCTTCCATTGAGTAAGGAATCAGTAGACCAAGTATGGATCAAGAAAGAAGTCATTCATTGGTTATTCCTCCAGACAGCTCAGCCTCGCTGGCGCCCCCCCACCCCCCGGCCCCTCACAGCAGGAACAGTACAAATCAATCAATACCTTTGAACCAGGCCCCTTTGTCTGGGATCGCTGGCACAATGTAAACAAATGACATGTGAGCCCAAGCACGGCTATAACCAGGCGGAGATTACGTCCCGGGTGGCTGTAGATGGTAATCTCCTACCTGTCAGTTAAAAAGAGGCATTTCCTGAAGGCGATAAACCCATGAGGTATTGGGCTGGGGGGAGCAAGCAATGACCAGACAAAGACCCTTTGTCAGTGACCTGTAATGCCCAGGGGATTTGCCTCCTGTTCGTCTGTTCCCCATCACCATCAGGGGCCGTGGGCTGTGTGAGGTCATGTACAGACCCGGCTTTGTCCCTCAGAGTGCTGGGGTGGAGTGTCGGGGGTGTAGGGGTGCAGCTCTGGGGTACTGATCTGCGGACGCAGCCCTCAGGGCGGCCAGCTGGGCGCGATCTCCCTGTCTGCGGTCGCCCCGCTGCCTGGATTAGCGCTTAGTGGCAACCCGGGAGGACTGTTAGCTGATAAATGATGTGATGTGAGATGTACCGCAAGGCCCAGTCTCTCTGGGATCGTTTAATGTTCCTATCCCTTCACAGCAAAACAAAACCAGGCTCAAGGGGCTCCAATGTGGGGGCTGCCCCTTCAATTTTCCCAGAAGTTCACATTAATGCCAATGCTGAACTCACACTGTTAGCACTGCAGCCTTTAGCTACAGGTGCTAAAGGTGTGCTGTGTCCTATACTTAATTAATACAACCCCTGTAGTGATTTTTTAGAAACCCCATTTAACTGGAGATGGTTGTGTGCTCTGGAATCTAAGTGGTTAATGATCGTGGTGGGAGTTTCACCCCCTCCCCCCCAACTCAGACTTGACTTTCCTGGGAGGAGACAGTTAACAAGTTAGCATATATGCCAAAGCAAGGTACAGTAACTGGGGGCATCCCATGACACAGCGCAACATAGTTGTCCACCAATGCATTCAAGAGTATAAAACAAATTAATTATTTCCTGCTCATTATAAAAATATTTCCTTGATAAAAGGTATTCTTTTTCCAAAATAAATACAAACAGAAAAAGCTGGATTGTCAGTAGGTGAAACACACATATCTCGGCAGTGTCGTGCTTTCTGGGTGTGCGGTGATGTCATTTGATATCGTACTTGCAAGACAAGAAGGATCAGAAGCTCTGGCTATGCTCATTCTTATCTCGTCAGCGGTGAAGATGTTCAGGCGTGTTTAAACGACCCCCCCCCCCACCACCACCTTGTAAAAGTGAAACAGTACAGAATCCCGAGAGTGGATGTTTTGGTAGAAGATCAAACTCCTTTTTCAAGTGGAAGGGGTGTGGCCACCAGCAGATCTCCCCCACCCCCCGGTCTTCGAGAGGGTCTTGAAAGGTGCTTTGGTGCTGACGGTCCACGCCATTCCTGAAATGTGCACCGGGTACCTCCACCTCCCAGGTGCCCCTGTGGTCTGTCCTCCTGACCGGCCATTCTGTATGCTAATGGGAACCTCGGGTCAATCCAGGGAGTTTGATTTCTGCACATAGCACTATCCCGGGATTAGCGGGTATTGTGCGCTGCTGTAGCTCCTCTGTGCTGATGTCATCACTTCCTGCCCTCATATTGACGATCCGTCACTTGCGGTGGCTAGACTCCTCGCTTTTCTGCCAAGCGTCTGCTTTTCCTATGGGACGTCTATAGATCTCTATCATGTTTTTCTTCAGCTCTTCCTCCTGTGTTTTCTGGTTAGGGCTTTTAGGGCTATTTCCTTTCTGATGTATTGCACAGCCTGTAGGTTTTTTTTAGCTGCGGCGGGGGGAGTCTGGCAGACTCGCACCCCACCTCTGGCCAGCCACAGGTGCCCCACCTCCCTAGGGCAGGATCTAGGGACTTTAGATCCTCGGGGAGCACGACGGCATCTGTTCTGCATGCAGCAGTGAGCCGGTTTAGCAGCCCCTTAATGAATCTGGGTGGGGGGGCAGATGGCACGGAACGGCAGCCCTTGCAAGACAGAGGGGGCGGTGTCGGCATGGGGAGGCAGGGGGGACAACTACACCCTGCCAGCATCTGCTCCCGCCGCCTTCATTCCCGCACACTCCTGAAGACCCTCTCTCCAATTAGAGTGTTCTGGAAACCTGGCCGATTGGCGGATGACCCTGAGGCCTCTCCCCCCCAACCCCATGAGGTCTGGAAGGAGGTCTTGGCATCAGCCAGGGCGTGACATTGGGGGGGGGGACTGAATCCTATTGCTTATTGTCCTAGAGCTTATCTATAATTCAGCAAAACTGATGAGAGATTAGCTGTACCAGCTCCAAAGCCTCATTCCAAACTGAGCTTAATATCATCCCAAGGAAAACAACAGCGGTCATGTAGATGCGACCGATCTGCTTTGCGCCCTCCCACACTCCTCATGTTAACTGATGGGCTGGAGGCTACAACCAATTAGCTATACACACCCGCTGCTACGGTCATCAAAGACTGACGGTCTGGTCTAAGAAAACTGGCTTCTGTGATGACTGGATGATCGCATTCTTTGTGCAGTGGCTTAAAAAAAAAATCACCTTATATGGGCAGTCTGGTATCCTTCCTATTATAATCAGTATGTGAGATAATTTATGAATAATGAAAAAAATGGATTGATTTACTGATATGATTAGTCTTTATATCCATCACTAGAAAGCTGAGTGAAGTTATAGTATTAAAAGGCTCGCTACCAGATCACAAGAAGAGCGTTTTGGATTTTTGTACCGGAAAATTTTTACTGGTTTCAGAATACCGGCCTACAGACCAGAACTAATGACGTTCCCAATGACAGAACGGAGCTTTCCGACCGGGACCTCCATGCCAGTGACCATAACCCCCGCTGTGCTATTAATTATCCCGTTTTCCGTGCGCTGTGCCTATTGTAGCTGGGTGGTCGGGTTCTCTAGAAACCCAATATCTAAGTGGGGCGCTTGGAAGAAGAGCAAAGAATCTACTGTCTTCAGGCAGAGAATACACAAGATCTCCCTCTGAAACAACGGAGTGAGTTTTTGCTATACGGCAACGTGGCTGAAAATAACCAAGGCCACCTCAGCCCGTCGATGGAGATGACATAAGGGGTTATGGGATCAGAGGGAGGAAGCCCAATTTAAACAGTTCAGGGCTGCGTGGTGAAGAAGTGGTTAGAGAAGTGGATGTAATCAGTGGGCCGGCCGGCCGGCCTTAGCCGCGTGTTGGAGCAGGGCAGCCGCTCCCAGCGTGTTGATTTCACGGTCCAGCGCTGTGCCGGTAATTGTGCCCAGGTCTGTTTCTCTTATTGCGAGTCGATTTTAAAGAGGAGTAAATCGAGTAACATGCTACAGAGTGTTTATTTTCACAGGAGACCTATATTAACCTCGTTTCCGAGTGGGTTCCCCCAAGGGGGTGGCAAAACTGGGAGTGTTTAACGGCTTGGGGACCCGTGGCGGGGGGGGGGGGGGCACACCGGTGGATGGAGGTAACACAGAGCCATCGTGGCGGGGGAGCCTCCTAACGGTGCGAGGACGGGAAGTTCTAATGAAAGTGGGCTGAAGGCTGGGTGTGTAGCCTGCCTGTCCAGAAAGCTGGGCCTGCTGTGATGCAGCTTGACAAAGCCCCCCCCACCTCTAAGACAGATTAAAGCTGTTTCTTCCACCTTCCTACAACGTCAAATTAGCAGTTTTTTATGACATTGTATTTAATCCCCACAATGTAATATAAACATAACCCCCCCCCTACACACACGCACCAATGCTGTGAGCCGGTCCCCCACCTGCAGTTCCACGCTGTGCTTGAGATAGCTCCTCCTATACCCACGTGGAGGTGCCACTCAATCCTGCTGTCAAAAACACCCTGCCTCCCAGTGATTGTCCAACACCCTTTCCCACCCCCCAGACTGTGAGCCCCGTTCGGGGAGCGGGGGGCTCCTTCCATTGGGCAGAATTACTCTTGCCCTTTATACAGGCCAGACTTTGATGTGATAACGGGAAAATGGTGGGGATTAGGCAGAGCCCGGGCCGGGCCGGAGCTGGGCATTGTGGAGAGCATGCCTCCAGGGCCTTTCAGGCTGCGTCTGGCCAGTGTCTGATCTCTTCCATCTTTCCGTTCAGCAGGTCCAGGGTCACATGCCTCCGCTCATGATCCCCATCTTCCCGCATGACCAGCGCACCCTGGCAGCGGCAGCCGCGGCCCAGCAAGGGTTCCTGTTCCCGCCCGGGATCACGTACAAGCCGGGTAAGCTGGCCCTCTGTGCTGCGTGTGAGTGGGCGTGTGGGTGCTGCATGGGGGTGCTCCCCACACCCCCCCGGCGTGTTTTGACAGCTCGCGGCCTCCTGGAACAATGGAGGCCAGCGGCGTGGACCATCCCCCCCCCCCCCCCGCACAACAGCGTTTATTTTCTTTGTCCTTTCACTGAGCCAAGGCTCCTGGAGCAAGGAAGTCATAACACATACTTTCTCTCTTTCTCTTTCTGCCTCNNNNCGCCCCCCCCCCCCCCCTTAAAAAAAGAAGTGAAACTTTCTCGATCTGGTCTTCATTCCTGCATGGTACGGGTTGAGTTACCGTATCCGTGCGCTACTTCTTGCTTTCAGGCACTTCAAGGTAACGGACAATCCGCTTGACTTGTCGAGACAATTAATCTCCAGCCCGTCAAGGAGTGTCACCTTGGAGACGTCGGGCCCGGAGTGGGTGGCCGTGGTCCTGCTCCCGTTAAACTCTGAGGCGGGAACAGTGGCTGGGCCGCAAAGACACAGGAATGTAATCAGTGCATGACTGACACAATGGCACAACTGCCACAATGCGATCGCCCTGCTCCAAGCGCAGAAGGTCGCTCTCTCTGCAAGAGTACCACCTGTTCCCCCATCCGTCTTTATGCCCTCTGTGCCGTCCTGCGAAAAACTTACATCATGCATGGAATGAACCAAAACTTTACCTACTTATGGCAACTTAAACAAAAAATAATAACACAGTAATCCATTCTTAAGATATGTATTTTTTAAAGGCATGTAGCAAATAAAATGCACTTAGATAAACAGAGACTAAGAAGGCCCAGAGTCGTGTTTCTTCAGCACAGAAAGTGTTTCACACATGGACTAGAGTCAGTCACAGTAGAGATGTAGTTACTTAGTATTTCTGCCCTTAGAGTAGGCCCTTAGAACAAGTTCTTAGTGCCCTTAAAGCAGGCATTTGGTGCCCTTAGAATGAAACCTTTATGCCCTTAGAGTACACCCATAGGGGCCTTAAAACAAGACCTTAGTGCCCTTAGAGCTGGCCATTAGTGCCTTTAGAACAAGCCCTTAGTGCTCTTTGAGCTGGTCCTTAGTGCCCTTAAAGCAGGCCCTTAGTGCCCTTTGAGCTGGTCCTTAGTGCCCTTTGAGCTGGTCCTTAGTGCCCTTTGAGCTGGTCCTTAGTGCCCTTAGAGCTGGCCATTAGTGCCTTTAGAACAAGCCCTTAGTGCCCTTTGAGCTGTTCCTTAGTGCCCTTAAAGCAGGCCCTTAGTGCCCTTTGAGCTGGTCCTTAGTGCCCTCAAAGAAGACCCTTAGTGCCCTTTGAGCTGGTCCTTAGTGCCCGTTGAGCTGGTCCTTAGTGTCCTCAAAGAAAACCCTTAGTGCACTTTGAGCTGGTCCTTAGTGCCCTTAGAGCTGGCCATTAGTGCATTTAGAACAAGCCCATAGTACCCTTTGAGCTGGTCCTTAGTGCCCTTTGAACTGGTCCTTAGTGCCCTTAGAGCAGGCCCTTAGTGCCTTTAGAACAAGCCCTTAGTCCCCTTGGAACAAACCCTTTGTGCCCTTACGAATGCAAATACTCGCCAGTGCACATGGGTCTTGTGTCACCATAGTGTTCCAGGTCCAAAGCAGAGCCGTAGCCATCCCGCGTGAGGGGAGAAGGCACAAGCCACACAGAGAGGCCGCAGAGCCCCGCTGCATGGGCGGAGTCACCGTGGGCCCCCGGGGAGGCGTCGTGGCTGCCTGCTCCGGCATGCCGCCGTCTCCCTTTGTGCTCTGCACGCAAGGTTTCGAGGGCTAGAACAAACAATAACGATTAATCTTGACGGTGTGTGGATTGACTGGCATCCATGGACTGCTAATCCTTTATTGTCGAAGAGGCAGCATTGCTGACTCCTTTAATTAAAAATGATAGCAGACCCCCTCCCCCCCGGGTACTCATCTGTTAAGCAGAAAGGCCCAACACCCCCCCACTCCCCAAAAACATACACAAGCAAAGTTTTATTCTTCTGCTGTGCCTTGGCAAATAAGGCTGTTAGTGATATAATGATGCCTACTGGGGGCCGCCCCCCCCAGCACACTGCCACATTAGTCGGCTTGTGGGCAGCCTTGGGATGGGGGCGGGCAGGATGAGTGAATTGATGATGGCCCAAGTCAGGAGGGGAGTCCCTATTCCCCCCGGTCTCCATCCAAAGCAAAGGAGACATGGAAAAGAGACACGACGGCAGGACAGATTTGTTTTTCGGCAGGTGAGGGGGAGCAGCACTGGGCCGGAGCAGTGCTGGCGATAAATTAACTATAAAGCCGAGCGATGAAGAGGAACTCGGCCATTTTGAAGATACGGCGGCACGGCAGCCGGAATAGGGCGCCCGGGGGGAAACTCCCTGCAGTTTGGTTTTTTTTTTAATAGGTTCGACATGGAAAATGTTTTAGAACAAATAACAGGAGTTTCTAAGACGTCTCCAGCTAGCTGGGGTGGCCCCCTGGAAAAGTGATGCGTTATTCATGAGTCAATAAAGGAAAAGAAACAAGATGGGGAGCTCTGTAAAACAGTTTATATACAACTTTCAGTTTATTTGCCAGAACCCTTGAACCAGCATGGTGCCTCTTTGGTCACGTGTGTAGACGGGCCTGACTGGGCTGATGACGCGGCAGTCCCACGATGCTTTGCTTCTTCTTTCCTTCCACCTCTGGTTGTGGTACTTCCGTCATAAGGCGGCGTGGTGCCGGTTAGTAAGCTTGGGAGCCCAATGATGGCGAGCACGCTCCCCATGGCCATGCCCCCCCACACCCTCACCCTTGTATTAAACACGGGGGAGCTTTAAGACGTAGTGCCCCATCGCCGGAGTCGACGGCTCTTGCTTATTGAGCAGCGTCCAGCTGATACAGAATGCTCAATGAGCTTCTCCGCCATTATCATTGTGAACTGCGGGGATTATTTAAACAGCCCCGCGTCCCGCCGGCTCGCTCTGGAAGGTGCCGGAGGAGGCAGCACACTCTGCTTTAACCGCTGTCTTCTCATTCTTATTCAAGACTTGCTATAGAATGACAGGGCAGAGACCTTTGCTGATAATTCTGCTACTTGTGTCAGATTACAAGACTGGGCCCCTTGAAGCGAAGGAGTGGAATCCTTGGGGTAGCCTTTATGCACCCACACCCCCCAAGTTCCTCTCTTTCACCCAGCCAGCTTCATACAGCCTCTCCAGATTGTGGGCAAAGCGCTGGGTGGGGGGGGGGTCGCTCAGGTGTGGTTGGTGGCTGCTCTGCATGTCTCAGCTGGTTGAAAGAGCATCATTTACAGCAGCAGGATGGCTCAGTCTCGGGGTCTGAGGGTCCCCACGGCGGTTTGACATGAATACCAGTGCTTTAGGCTAACCTCAGTATGCAGCGCGCACGAGACACACCGAGGTCCCAGAACAGGGGGCGGTGGAGGGACTTGGATACCCTGGCAGATTCAGGGGACCCGGCACTTTTCAAGGGTCCTTCAATACGTGATATTATACATAAAATTGCGGGGGGGGAGGGGGGCAAGGTGACATTTTGTCAGGAGGCCCAGAATGTCTAACCTCTGGCCAGAACACTGCACACAGAATCAGTGTCCAGTAATTGGGAGATGGGCTTCCAGGTAAAATCCAGCAGGAGCTTGCTGCCCCCCCCACCCCAGCCCAGCCAGGCCTTTTGTTGGTGCAGATGTTGGGGCGGCATGCCGAGGCCGGGCTGGGGCGGGGT
>JAODLC010000021.1:4013424-4024029 GCA_026781145.1 Hippopotamyrus pictus | reverse complement strand
ACTGGGCCTGAAAGGGCCACATTGAGCCCTGCACTCGGAGGAGATTTTGCTCTGACAGACAGACTATTTTGTCAGGTTCTTGCTGCACGCCGAAAGGAGACAAAAACCCATTTAACCATTTTCTTGGTCCCGGATCAATAGCTGCCCAAGGCTGAGTGAAGCCAGCCAGCCACCCAGGGCCAGCACCCCCCCACCCCAGACAGGAGACATGAAAGCTGGGCTCTATTGTGCATGACCCCTACCTGTTTACATTACCCCATGGAAATATCACACTTTATTTGGCTTGTTATTGTGTTTTGCTATCAATACTGCCATTGAATGAGGGTGGGGCAGTGGATGTGGTGGGGTGGGGATTAGGGTGTAGTTATTTAGATGCAGAATAATAAAGTCAGAAGGCCTATAAGAAAGCGGGGCTACTGAGGCATTTTCTCTGCGCTGATTACTCTACCAGAAGCTTGCATCTTTATCCCCGGCTGTAAAGTCTGTGGCAAACAATCGATTAAAGAATACCGAGAGGGGGCATTTATTCTAAGCCCTAAATCTCGCTGGCCACACTTCGTGGATTCCTTGGAGAGGAAAACTGGTAGCTGGTGGCGGCACCGGCTGACTTAGCGCCTGCGAGACAGCGGGTGTTCACGGTATCGTTACCTGATACCGCAGCAAGGTAAAGCCCTTCTCGCTGTGCCTGAATGATTGGCATTATGTCCCGAGCCAGAAATTCAGACCACGTTAGAACTTAAATCGCACATGGCCACAGGTTGCTTCAGTTACTGCTCCCCCTCCAAGGTAAATAAGCTTTATGACATCAGGGGATCTTTGTTCTGGACTTGGTCGTCTTATTTTTGTTTAATAATGTCTGTGAGGGCTGTCCAAATCGCCTCCATTTCCTGTCAGTGTGGCGTTACACGGAGGGAGGGTCAGCTGACTGCGCCGTTGCTCATTATGACTCGAAAGCCACAGGAAGCTGAACTAGGGAGAAATGAGATCTATCAGCAAACCTGCAGTCAGCATGAGAGAAGAGCCCTGATGATGGATGGAGCCTGAGTCCAAGTCTTCTATAAGAATGGCAAGAGACGTCTATTTTTTTGGAGACTTACACTTTAAGTTAAAGTTATGGGTTTCGATAGATGTTCCCAACCAGAATGGAAAAAATGAGCAAAGCAAAGAGGAACACAGGGAAGCCCTGAATAGTGCCGGCCACTGGATGCTAAATTGGTGTTGCTTTTCCTTCCCTCTTGCAGCAGCTGTATGCCGCCCAGCTGGCCAACATGCAGGTCTCCCCCGGAGCCAAGATGCCGTCTCTCCCGCAGCCGCCCAACTCGTCGGGGCCCATCTCGCCCACTGGCTTCAAGGGCGAGAAGAGGCCATCCAGTCCCGTGACTCAAGTCAAGGTATTCAGCCTTCAGCCTGTCGGCCTCTCATCACCCTTTCCAACAGAGAGTGCTCCTGAAGAAATGCTTTACCCATAATGCCTCTTAATGCCTCATAATGCTGTTCGAGCAAATGATTCTGGTCCTGGTTTCTCCTGAACCTTCGTAAGCTATCAATCTTGAAGACTTTCACTAGGTCCCCTCTCCTTCGTCTCATAAAGCTGTTCATGTGGTAGCTATATCTGTGCAATTTTCCAGGGAGCAAAATGTGATCATGAGGAAACGTTTGCAGCCATGAGTGGTCAGGTGACACAGGATGAAATCAATAAACTGATGCAAACATATTCAATGGGAAAAGCTTTCCCATGCCGATAACTAATGTGGCCAATTCTGGGATACACGTATTAGGCCTGGGGTTTGCACTCGTCATCTTAGTTCTAATCGCACCCATCTGCGAAAGTATGAATGAGCATTGGTGCAGAAGGCATCCGTAAGTCATGTCGTCAAACAGCAGGGGGCCGCGCTGTGACCCTCAG
This sequence comes from Hippopotamyrus pictus, assembly GCA_026781145.1. Taxonomy (NCBI): domain Eukaryota; kingdom Metazoa; phylum Chordata; class Actinopteri; order Osteoglossiformes; family Mormyridae; genus Hippopotamyrus; species Hippopotamyrus pictus. Next base: position 4,022,123 of record JAODLC010000021.1, on the reverse strand, counting down.
CCTGCCGGCTTCCCCTCCCACTTGGCAAGCCACCTCAGGAGCCCCAGCCGCAGTGCAGCAATTGTACCGTGTAGCTAAATTGGATCCATGTTTGCGGGTGCACGCCTGCAAAGGGCACTTTTAATATCTGACATAAATACTCCCATGGCCATCCGAATACAACTTTCCCGATTCCCTTTTTTCCCTCCATAGTTTCTTTTTGAATTTCTGTAGGATCCCTCAACAAAGCCTGACCCGGTCATGAACTTTAACTGGCAGATGCTTATGGTCCTGCTGGCCTCTTCAGGGATCTTTCGGTTAATGAGAAAGCTGAGTGCTCCATATATCCATGTTTAGCCTTATTGAATGATTAATGGCAATTACAGTTGCGTTTGTAGACGTGGTAGCTGCCTGCGATGAGCCAAATGCTTTGTACAAGTGGACATTAGGCCAGTGCCTCTGATTAAGTTAGCCTCAAGTTTAGAGCACTCACAGTTTTAAACCATGTATGTGAGAAGTACCTGTAGAAGCCATCTTTAGCTTGGCCATGTCATTGACAGGCACTTAATTTATGCATATCCAAACTCTGAACGTGACAATTTCACTGGACCCAGGTGCGGTGCCCTGGTGCACACCGCAGGTTATTTCCCATTGGTCGTTTCAAACTCTCACGAGCCCCTGCAGAGTTGGCAGGGCAAAAGGAAACACCTCAAATTCTTTGGTTTCTGGGCCTTTGGTTTCTGGGTAAGCTGACAGGCTATTCTGTCCGGAATAACTGCAAATTGACGCTGGCTTCAGCCGGATGGCTAAATTCATTTGCTGTAACTCTGCTGAAATAAGTACCCAGGTTAGCCTGGGGAATTTCTGTAGAATATCACTCACTCCTTTTTTTGAATCAATTTGATGCCAAAATACACATTTTGAATTTGAAAGCGCTGAGCTCCGTAGATGCAGGATGGAGGATTTATTCCCCATTAACTGCATATCTAATGGCACCACAGTGTAATTTAATGATATTCATTTATACCGCGCTCACATTTTACGATGGGACGACATAACATTGCGACGAGCCCAGAAATAAACGAGAGAGTATATTAATTTGTAATAAATAGCCGGACCAGCATGTCTCGCTATAAATAAGGGGGAAGTGACGGGCAAAATCCTCATGGTAGTGCAGGTTCACCTGATGAGTTTACGTCATACTTTCTTGTGCCTCTTCTAGGTAAGGAAAGTTTGGGCGGGACTTCCTTGTATGATTAACAGAACTGCTGTCTATCCCTATCCCGCTCCTGCTCCCCCCTTACCCTGCCACAGGATGAGGGAACACAGCCCCTCAACCTTTCCGCCCGACCCAAGACTGCTGAGTCAGTGAAGACCCCAACCTCCCCCACACACAGTCTGTTCCCAGGCAGTAAGAGCAGCCCCAACAGCCTTCCAGCCAAGGGCATCCCCAGCCCCATCTCCAGCCTCGCCCGGGGATCCTCCCTGGGTAAGACTGACCACAAACCAGGGACACCACCTCTCCGGTTCTGTCTTGGTCTAAGCAGCTGGGCTCCCTATTGGGCCATGCTCCTCTCACCCTCTTAAGCACCCTCTTCCTGATAGTCAGATAAATTCCTCACTATTTTCCCAGCTTCGCCCTTCATTTGACAAGCGGGATTTGTCCTCTAATCCTGACTCATGGTCAAAACCCACTCAGAGTTGGATTTGTGGGGGAAAATCTGAGTGTTAATCTTTGACAGAAGCCCCTGATGTTTAGAGCGGCGGAGTGTAATGTAAACCCACAGAAGCAGAAACACATAATTTGTTTTTAAGAGCTCCTGCATATCATTGTCTCTCCATATTAAGCCTTTTTATTCTACCTCTGCTATCTGTTATTAAACGCAATCCCAAACCGCTCATTACGGTGGGAGCATTTAGCCGGCGTCCCTGCATCCCAGCGGCCTGCGCCACTCGGTCCTTTGAACATGGCCCTTCTGTTTGTTTGTGTGCTATTTCTGTGTTTTTAACTGCCAGCCAGCCTCACCTCGCTTTCATCTGCTAATTAGACAGGCAAAGGCGACGGCGGCATCGCTGCCTTGTTTTTCCGACATCAGCCACACGGACACACACGAGCGATACATAAACTTGGGTTGGGGTGGGCGGTCAGGGTTCCCACAGAGCACCGCAAAATGTTTCCGTGACACGGGCTGGCACATCACCATCTCACCACCCCCGCCATGCGCACTCCACATGCAATTGAGTTTTCATGTGTCCATGCTTCCGTGTTTCTGGAACGTTCTCTCATGTGCGGCTCTGTCCACAGACATCCTGTCCAGCCTGAACTCCACGGCCCTCTTCGGGGATCAGGACACGGTGATGAAGGCCATCCAGGAGGCCCGAAAGATGCGGGAGCAGATACAGAGGGAGCAGCTACAGCACCACCCGCCGGGCATGGATGGCAAGCTCGCCAGCCTGGGCATGGGCCTCAACAACTGCAGGGGTGACAAGGTGGGTGCCCACCACCTCCCCATCTGCCCATTCTCACCAGCCACGTTCCCGCTGTAAAACCTCACACTCCGTCTCCTCTGCATGCCACACACATCCTCACACCTTAACCTGAAAAACCCACACAGAGCTACGAAACCCACCCAATCCTGACAACGTGCGATGATCCCCAGGAGCTCTGGGATGCACCCTCTCTCCTCCCACTCTTTTGTAGCCACCCCAGATTTATTTATTTATTTTCTGATCAACTTTGGCAGGAGAGGCGGCAGAGTTGGTGTTGGTGTGTTTTTCTGTGTGGGTGGGGGTTGGGGGGGGGGGTCATGTGAACCCTCTGATGCCCTGTGTGGCTTCACTCTGAAGTCTTTGCCCAATTAAAGCAACCATGTACCCCTTCTGGCCCCCGGTGCGGGACAGGAGCACTTTGTACTGGGACGGCTGATGCACACAGGGACTGCCTTTAAAAATATCTTCAATCGATCAGTCAATCAAGGAGCGTTAAAAAAAAATAAAAAATACGCCATCTTCCAAGGGATTGGTGCCATATTGCCAGTTGGCTGTGGGGAGCAGTCAGGAACTGGGAGTGAAGATTCATTAATAATTTAATGTCTAATACTTTCAACCCAGAAGCCTCAAGTAGGTCAATGTATATATAAAAAGTCCTTGAGTATCTATTTTGATTTATTTTTTTAATTTGGAGTTGGGGATAAACCCAGTTTGAGTGCGTGTGTCCGCGAGTGGGACGAGTGATTCGCGTGATTCGCGACCTTGTCCCCAAGCAGGCAGCGTTCTGGTTTCTTAGTGCCCCACGTTGCAGGCATCACTGGGAAAAGCGGAGCCCGCTTCACCTGGCCTTTGTCTCCCCCCTGACGTTTCATTTTGGAATTTCTCGTCAGGTGAGAAGCTCCCATGAATGTCAGTAAGGCCGCACCTGTGGGCGTGCGTAGGTGGCTAGGTGTTGATGGGGGGGGGGGGCAGGGGAGGAGTCTTCCCTTTCCCCGCAGGCACTCTCCCAGCCCCTCCCCCCCACCCCATCTGCAAGGGTGATTAGCGGTTCAGGGTGTGCCTGTGGCCATCCAGGCATGAAAGACCTTGCTGGGAAACGACATGAATGTTCTGCTGCAACAATACCTGGGAAAGGAGTGTTTGGAGCAGGGGTGCCCCACCCAGGCCGGCATTGTTATTACCCGGCTGAGCCTATCGCTCTCTCACCCTCTTTTGTGCTGCAGGTTTTTTTTTTCATAATTCTATTGTGTGCCGGGAATGTTTAAAGCACTCGAGTCACGTCTGTAAGAAAAGATCTCTTTTTTTCAGGATCAGTTTAAGGGAGTTCACCTGGAACGCGCTGTTCTGTGGCCCCGATCGCAGTCCCGCCAGCGGGTCGGGATTTAGAGAATGGAGATGTCTCGTGGGTTGGACCCCTGGCTTGACGTACCAGTCGGTTAGAGCCAAAAAGGTAGAGGGCCTTGGGAAAAGCCAGCGGGTGATTATTAGGGTTGCTATCTGTCGTAAAGTACGGCTGGTATGTTTGGGTTGTTCTGTTGCTATGGGCTGCCAATCTGGCCTCAGAATTCCCACTTTTACGAGCTGATACCCTTGCCTCCCTCCCAACTTACCCTCCCTCCGGACTCGGTAACTGCGTTTCTAATCGGCGACGTGGGCGGGGGAGGGAGCCAGTGGGCGGGGTCTTTTTGATGTGGGGCGGTGATTCAGAGTTCTGAAGACCACCCAGCCAAGACAGGGTTCCCAACGTAACGGAAGCCAGTCATGGCCCTCGAGCCTTGAGCTCCATGCGGGCTCCTTGCTGGCCTCCTTGCAGGGAGCATGGAGGAGAGAGTGTGTGCCTCCTGATATGCCTTGGAAACCAGGAGCGCACTTCTGTCGGGGTGACCCCAGTTATGGGAGCCGCACCAGCGCCCTCCTTTCATTACGGCTAATGGGTTCGCCGGCATCCCGGCCAGAATTAGGTGACATTTAAAGAGCCGCCGCTGTCCTGTCCTCAGCACCCCCAGGCCGGCAGTGTGCTTTCAGCATAGATGGTATCAAAAGCGTCAGCCCCCAGCCCTAACAGAGCTCAGCACGAACAAGCGGCGCTCAGCCACGGGGAAAATAGCCCTTGTTTCAGCTTGGAAGCAGAAACTATTGTGCTGGACCGTCCCCTGGCACAGCCTAACACTCCAAGGAGGTTTAAACGCCAGCAGATAAGAGCGTTCTGTTCCGTCTGTTTCAGAGTATTAATATTTCAGGGTTACTCCTCACCTGACATAAATACAGTGCCCCCCCCCCCTTTAATAGCCCTTTCCCAGTTGGCTGTTTGGAAGTTTATCAATGTGAAAGCTTGCATGAAGATTCTGGAAAGGTAACTTAAATGGGATTAAGGAGAGGTTAAAATCATCTACTGAGGCTGTTGGAGGGGATATTAAATATTGATTTATCCCAGTGTAACGACCAGGCTGCGGAGTGGGCTTAAGTGGTATCTGCAGATGGATCAATCCATCTATTAATACAAAGCGTGACCACAGAGCGTGCCGAGGAGACCTGTATCCTAACCCCCCCTTCCTGTCCTCAGGCCTCCCCCCCAGGCTGTCCTCTCAGGTGGAAGAGTCTCCATTTAGAGTGTCCCAGTCCACAAAGCACACAAGTGAAATATTTATACTTTACAAATACAAGAATGTCTTTCCCCTTGTTTCTGTGTCCTTTACGTCCCCCCAGTTAAAAGAAAACCTTTTAAAATCCGCTGCGATTTTTTTTCCCCCCAAACATTCATTCCCAAGGTTTTATTGCGTGCAGCAGGAAATGACATCATTACATCATTCAATCATCCTGATGCCTTTTTCCCCAGCCAGCCGGTAGCTCTTCTGTTTCCTGGAGGCTGTTTGTGTCGCAGTGTCCTAAACGGAGCGGGGGCAGAACATGTTCAGAGGTCTAAGCTAAATGCAGACATGCAATACAACGGGTGGGTCGCCACCATCTCTGGCTCCACAAACTCCTCAAAATGTTTAGGGCATGTTGCCTCATGGGGATCCCTGGCTAAAAGTTAGCACAGGATTTCAGAGAGAGCCCTGTGACACCAGGTTCTGGCAAGGAGAGGGCCAGAAAAAAAAAAAAAATCTACTCTCCGCACTCCACCATGCCTGGTTACGCTTAACAGCTAGGGCTACTAGTTCACCGGAGGCCAGCCCATGGATCAGATGTATTCCACTGCTGACACTTCCCAAGCGGGAATCAAAAGGTGAATGTCCAGAGTATTAACCTTTTGGCCTGGTCCAGCCCCCCTTCCAGCCCCCCGGCTACATTTATTGATGAGGAGAAAATTCAACGTCCTCCACTCATGGGGTATGTGTGTGTATGTGTGTGGGGGGGGGGGGGCTGAAAATATCTGACTGGATGTCTGCTGGCAGCCGGAGGCCCCCACCGCTAAGTTAGCAGAGGGGGGCACTGCGCACGCCCCTTCCGTCCCGTGCTTGGGTGCTCCATTCAGTGCGGTCTGCACAAAGAGCCGGTGAATAATCTGCCCTGCTCTACAGCACTGGAAGCAATTTTCTGCTTCTTTTCTGCTGCCGTCTTGGAAATTGCCAGCCTAGGCTTTTTGGCCGCGGTGTAAATCCTGGCAAATGCTGGGACCGGTCGTCCAAATTTGATTATATTCTGCCGTCAGACGCTGGCTGCAGCCAGCAAGTGGCATTGTTGAGTATTGCCTTACATTAATGCCCCCTCTCTGATTGTTTGCATCTGCCAAGGATGTAAAAATAGCCTCGGTCTATCTGCACCACTCTGCTTGTGCAAGTGTGTGTGTGTGTATGGGAGGGAGAGAGAGAGAGAGAGAGAGAAAGTGAGCGTCACGTATGGGATGAGGTCTAAACCAGTCCCAGAGCTTCTGCTCTGGCCTGACACCCTCCACAGAGAGCAGGGCCCAGGGTCAGGGGCTGGCCCAGCCAAACCCGCTGCGTGGGACTGGGGCGCTGCCAAAGCTGTGTGGCTGTGTCCACGTTTTTTCCAAGCATGACGCTCCGGTCGGCATGCAGTTCGAAACGCAGCATACTGGGGGGGGGGGGTTAGGGCAAGGCTGATGCGCCACGTGTGCTGGGAACCCCGGTGAGCACGGGCTGCCGTTTTCCCTGGGTGTGACCTGGGTGATTGGCCCTTAGTGAATCCTCTTAGCGGATGCCTGCTGACCCCAGGGTCGAATCCCCAAACTGTAGCCGAGGAGACCCATCGTGACCCATCTACCGTTTTCACCGCCTGTGACCCATCCGCCGTTTTCACCAACTGAGACCCGTCCGCCATTTTCACCAGCTGTGCCCCAACCACACTGCTGAGTGTTTCGTGGTCGCGATCATCATCTTGGTTTCTGATGGAAACATGTGACATGGGAGAAAAGCCCGTGGGAGTGAACCAGCCCCAGAACTGTCTGGGCTCAGTGTGAGTAACCTCAGCCGAGCTGCACACCGGTGCTCCTTGCAACAGCAGGAGCGTGGCGAGGAATCGGAGAGCCAACACACAAGGGAGGAAATGGTGCTTTCATTCAGGAGACTTGCATCAGAATTACAAATACATGTGTAACCCAATAGAGCGAGTGTAAAAGTCAGGGCTAACATGCGATCGTCTTACATTTGATATTTTCATAAAAAGAGAGTGGCCTTTGTCTTCCCTGAGCTGCTGTGCCTCACATTTGCGGTCTGGTTACCAAACTGAAGACAGACCCTGGTGTTGGTTTGCAGACTGGGACAATTAAGTCCCTCCCGGGTCTTTTCCGAGGCCCGAAACGGCAGAGGTTTTGGGCACGCCCCCCGCACGTGCGCCTGGGCCGTCACCCGTTTGGCTTCAGATCCCGCGGGCGGACGAAAGGCGGGAGACCGCATGAAACGGGGCCCTGGGCTCACCACACGGCTGGCTGCACTGGGGAATAAACATTTCATAGCTCCGGCAACCAGGCCGTATACTGTAAATAAGAACATGGCGGTGGCGGCTTTCAGGGGGACTACAGGCAGACGAGGGGCTACATGGATGTAACGCTTGCCGTCGAGGTGCAGTCACAGTCTATATTTGTTGTGGGTCGTGGTCCTGGTGCCAGTGCGGTGACCCAGGGCATCAGCGACCCTCCCACACTGTCTGACAGCAGGCAGCAGCCCTGAGACTCCCCAGTGCACCTGGTAACATGGGCGTAAATTATGGGGGGGTTGGGTAATCAAAACCAGCTAATACAACCCCCCCAATAATCATGTCTCCCGCTAAATGGGTGGAGACCTCAACCCTCCCCAGTGTTCAAACCAAAGTTACGCCCGTGCCCTTGCACCGTTGAGTGTGTCTTCTGTGTTAAGGCTAATGAAAATAGCAACTAGAGGAATGGATAGATTTATCTTTTTTTCAATTTTTAATGGAAAGAACTGGAACATGTAGTTCAGCCGTGTTTCTGGTCAGTAGATAACACGCCCGGCCTTTTCCATCTTGCACAGTTTCTTTTCTTTCCCCCCGTCCTTAATGTGATCCGATTTTTTTCCCAGAACTTTCTTTTGTGCCGCAGAGCATGTTTCTTGTAGTTTGTCAGGAGGACAGTGCAGCCATTTTCCCCTGAGATCGACGGCAGCCCAATGCTGATGTCCTCCCCCCAATTCCCCCCCCCCTTCCCTCCACACGCAATTGTAAGGCTTATTGCTTTTGACGTGCTATTTATAAAAAAGCGGGAATGCGATGGGGGACCGCAGCCCTGTGCATAAATACAGGACAGCCGGCAGCATGATGCCGAGGGCCTGGCCTGCCCCCGTTGCCCAAAATATGTCCTGTGGGCTGAACGGCAGTCCTCAGACACATGTTCTGTGGCTTCTGTGATTAAAGCCTTTGTTAAATCGCGGAGATTGGCCCTTTTTCTGGCCCGGGATGAAAACTCGGTAAGTTGCAGTGACGGCGCTCTTGGCTGGGGTGGCGTGACCTCACCGCGTAACCATCCTCCATTGAGCGAAATGCATTTGTAACCAAATTTGAGGTGAAAAGAAGGAGGAGCTCAGGCAGTGGATGGGATTATTGTGGGCTCCTTTTTTCCACTCGGGCTTGGAGTGTGCCCCTGTAATTTTAGACGCGGGCCAGGAGGTTGCATGCGGAACTCATTTGGGGGAACGGCGGTAGTTAGGGAGGGAGGGGTACCTCGTTTAAACTTACGTATTGTCTTTCCGCTGCTTGCCACCCTCCCCCCTATCTCCCTCCCGCCCCCCCAGCCCCCCCCCATTACAATTACCAAG
>JAODLC010000021.1:3986117-3997893 GCA_026781145.1 Hippopotamyrus pictus | reverse complement strand
CCCTCCACCACCACCCCTGAACCGCCATTCAGGGCTGGGCCTGTAGCCACGGCGATTCCAGAGGGGTCGGGTATAGTGTTCGCCGGCCCCCACTGGCAGTTGCGGCTTCAGAGACCAGCTTACCCAGTCAGTCCTTAATCAGAGTGATTGTAATCAGGCCAAAATGCCGAAGGGGCCAGAGGCCTGCACTCTGTGGGATTGAAAAGGCAGTAAGATGCAGCTTTGCTCGTGTTACAGTCGCAAATTGCTCTTGTACATTATGTACAGTACATTCTGTTAAACACTTCAGCCCCTAGAGGAACATGAAGTTTAAACTCCTTGATCTTAAAGTCTTTTTCTGACACTTAAGTCTTTTTTTCCTGCATTGTAAATCTTAATCAACACACAGAGTCTTAAGTCTGAAGCCCACAAGTGGGTCCACGCTTTCCCCATCATCACCCGAGTCTTACCCGTCTGCAGAAGGGACAGCTCCGCCCCCATGCCAGCGGACGAGCCACCCCGCAGACACGTACTAAGGACGCTATATCCCATTGCATTCTGCGTGCGGATCATTTCTCTCCAGACACCTGAAGAATACCTTGATCCAATTGGATCGATTGGTTGCCTAGTTACGGTAATCGATTGCAGTTAATTGTTTCTAAGGATGTTAAGGACAGATTGGTAAAATCCGCACCTCTGGCTCAAAGTCTTAGAGGAGTAGGTGACCCCATGACCCACCCTGAGGTCAGGAGGATCTTCATGCGCTTGAGCAGCTCACAGGTGGTTGCCCCGAAAAAGGACAGCCGTGGGACAGCCAGCTGTCAACAGAGCCAAGTTGGCTCCCATCCCATCAAACCCCCCCTCCCCCCATACCCTGCCCTGCCCACCCTGTATTTCAGTGAGGTCGATACCCCACCTGGCCGGCCCATCCGCACGGCCGCTCCTGCTCCTGGTGACCCCCCCCCCCGCCCCTCATCCCACCCTGCCCCAAAGGGAGGCATTTGGCTCTGAGTGGCGTGGAGTGTCAGCAAGAGGGAGGGGTGCCATCGATTGTGCTCTTCATGCTGCCGTTGGCAAGCAGATGGAACATGTACGTCAAGCTGTGTGGGGATTATGAAAACGACTTGATGAGTCGGTATCGCCTCAAATACTGCATTATTAATGTATGAGTCCTGTTATTCTCTGTACGCCCTTGAACCCGCCTGTTTCATCGCAAATACGAGCCGTAAAGAACATTTACATTTACAGTCATTATTATTTACTCGTCTCAGCTCGTGCTGACGGTCACCGAATTCCTACATTTATAGATACTTGTCTAGATCCTTTATTTTCCTCTTTCCTCACTGCTCCCAGAGTTTGGGATTAAACATTTTGATCATGACCCTTGTTTGCAGGCAAGATATTTATTAAGCTTTTGGAAGTTTTTGTAGTAGATGCTTTTTTTGTTATAGTTATTTTTTTGTCTTTTTTTTAAGATTAAGACGCTAAGTCTGGTTTTCTAAGCAGGCTGAATTCCGTATCCCCTGCAGGCCAACACATCGTGGCATGTTCAGCTTTTATCCTCAATTTCCTGATGTGTACATGATCTGTAGGGTTTGTTTTTCATGACCATGCCAAAACAATGTTATGCAGGCTGGTGGTGAACAAAGGACTGTTCTTGGGACTGAAACTTGATTGCGCTTATATTAAAAAAGAAAAGGGGGAGCAGATTTAAAACTCACAAAAAACATTGTTTCTTAAGTGTTATAAGCACTGGATTTAAATGGTATTTTTTTTTTTTTTTAAATCAATTCTGACTAATGTGAAGCTGTTGTACGAAAAAACGAAACTCTACACAAACTAAAGGACACCAGTTTGGACTCGTGTGGGCATGTCTCACAGTTGCCAGATTTGAGTCGTATTTCTGTCTGGTTTTTTCATTTATTTATGCAAAAAAAAAAAAAACACGTGTACTGAACGGACACTTTGTTTTAGCTCCAGTTCTGCCTAAGGAAGAATGTTCGGTGGACTTGGCCTGAGGCTCCTGTACTGGCTGGTCAGCTGACACATGCCAGACCCCTGAAGCTGGTACTATTGGTCACATGTTTGTGTTGTATATTGTATTTGAATCTATATAGTGCATATAGACGTTTTATTGTATTTATTAGCCAGTGTCGGCTCTAAAAGTGTCAGTACAACATAATAAAAGGACAATCAGAAAATAAACGAATAAAAGCATTGAGATTTAACTCTGGTTTTGGAGCTCAAAACAAAGTTTCTTGTATTTTTTTTCTTACATTCACCATCTCATTATAGAATTGAAATTGTAAATATAACATAGGAAAAATAGAAATCTATTTTTGTTCATGAATACTTAGTGAAGTATGCATTGTGTATTTGACTGTTTAATTTTTCTTTTTGGTTTTTGTTACATCGGTGTAGGTCGGTCCATGTTATATATAAAAAAGCAAACCTGACAAGTCACTGTACCTCATGATGCTGAATTTGCAACCAGGATGAAAGAGAGCAGTACTGTACTTGCTCTTCAGATGGCCAGGCACCTTGCTTGTTTGTGTTTCAAATGTGTTTCCTAGCTGTCCAGAGAAAGAGCTGAACCTACCCTCCCCAATGTAAAAGCTTTGGATGCTGTTCTCAAAACACACAGACGTGATACCAGACTGTCACATGACCTGGTTTGATACAACACCAAGCAGGCAAATGGTAATTGCCTTTTTTTTTTTTTTTTTAACAAAGATAGTGTTTAAAGATCTTAACATTGGCTGCTGTACCAGACACGCATTTAGCCCATTGTTGTTAATTAAAGCCTGTGTTTGCAATTAACAAAAAAAAAATTGTGGTCAGTTATGTTTCAAGTAGCAATTTTAAGGTCCTCAGCAGACTTTCAAATATGTGCCAAATTTGGACAGGAAAATGATACAGATAGAGATTGATGTGCATTTCATCTGTGGCTGTTTAGTGAAAAAAAAAAAGATTCAGCACCAGGCATTGATTCAGAACCAGGTATTTTCTCAATACACATCTATTCAATGAAGTTTTTGGTGACCTTAGATTATAGGGGATGTGCAAATATTTATTAGTCTGTATACGGCAAATCGCAGAGCCACAGGTGTGCATTTTATGTAATTTTAATTTTTTTTTTAATTATTTTAATTTTTAAATTTTTTTTTATGAAAACTGACGTATTTATAATTTTGCCCATCCCAGCTTGTGGCGACCTTTGTCCACTTCGCGTTCCAGTTCATCCATTGTTGTCTTTGCCATGTAAAAGCGAAATAGATGATATCACTGACGTAACTTACTGTAATTTTTTTTTTTTTTTTTTTTTTTGATGTTGGACCTTGTGATGTATATTATGATATTGTTCTACATGTTAATTTAATCAGCACAATTCACTGACATGCTGGACTGACATGATAGCTGCTGTTCAGAAAGTGTACAATTCTCTGTCAGGGGCGACCCAAGGTGTTGTTGATGGTACTCCGTTTTTAATTTTTTTTCTTTTAAGTATTTTTTTTTTTAATCTTATTGTCTTAAGCAACACTGTAGTTGTGGCTCTTCTGTTGCTAGGGCTGCTGTTACTCTAAAAACCCGTTAGCGAAACTCCTAAACACGACACAAGTTCTCTCAGCGGAGGAGCCCTACGTCAGCAGGTACCGTGACCCACGACAGGTTTTGAGTGGGTGTTACTAGAAATGATAAAATAGTGTCTGTTGCTGCTTTGAAAAAAAAATGTTTTAAGTCTGAAAATGTAAATACTTTATCAGAATATCTTGTACAGTCCAGTGTAAAGTTTTTAATTGAACTTAAAAAGGTTACCATCAAGCTGTGTTCGCACTCGTCTTTATACAGTACAAAAGACAGCTATTTGCTAAGGATATTGTTGTTTTTAAAAAGATAAAAGATACTAAAAAACTTTTTTTTGTTTTTTTTTTTTGTTTTTTTTTTTTGCTTGGCTTTAAAATATAAACCAGCGAGTCATTGGTTTCCATGTGCAGTATTGACTTTTAAGATAAAATAACTTCGGTGGTACTTACGGAGAGCCTTCTCCATTCTTTCGTTAGTATTAACACAGAACAGGATGACGCACCAGGCCAAGTGACGCTTTCTGGTGCATGTATGGCACCCTTGTCACACGTCCTGGTCACATGACTTTTTTCTCCCTCTCAGAATGCATACCATGTCTGGCATATTGTAATGTAACACCATTATTCTATATACTTAATCAGTTGATGTAACATGTCAGGGGTTGAGAACCCCTTTTGGGTTGTGTGGGTTGGGTTGGGGGGACTGTAGGGGTGGGAAGGGGTGTGTGACTGCCTGTTTAAGCTCATTTACCTCAAGAGTGTCCTCTTTTCCTAAAAAAATGAACCATACAACAAAAAAAACCATCTCACCGTCACTCCATCTTTTGTACTGCTGTTGACACTTACAAAATTAAAGAGAAATTTTGTTTTAAGGCTTTGCCTTGTTTTCTTGTGCTGTCCTGGGTACCCTCACATGATAATTAAATATTGGTACTGGCAATGAAATATGATATAAGTTTCAATCTTAATCTAAAGACCATGTAAAACCTAGCAGTATTTGCATGTCACATTCAACGATAATTAAAGGGAAGCTCAAAATGTCAGACCTGAGAGTAAATATATATAAAATACCTTCTCTGCTATACTCAACATACTATATAAATATTATCAAAATATGCTGGTGAAACGTGGTACTATTTTTACCACCTAGATTTGTCCAGAACACATTTGAAGGCTTGAAATATCAAAAAAAAAATTATCAACAAAAAAGTTTATAAAATAATGGTAATGCTGTGTTTAGAATAATTAAATAGTATTTTAATATTTAAACCATGAAAATATGTTTCATTTTCACTTCTAATGCAGTTTCTTAAAGGGCCTCTTCACTTTGTAAATGTATAAATGATTGCTTGTTTCTTCAAACAACAGGCGTATTAAAGCAGAAAGATTATGCTTCGATTTGGTAAGAGTAGCTAATTTAGTTTTTTTTAATGTTGTTTTTTTAAATGTGTGCTTTTTCTGCAAGCTTGTGAATCAGACAGCCATCTGAATGTGTCAATAATCAAGAAACAGGATAACTTTCCCTAACTCACAGATCTGTTCATTTGTATAGTATATGAGTAGGCTCGTAAGTTAATCCGCCTGAATATGTTGCATTGTGTAGAAAGGCATTTATATAAATTAGTTAAATAGAAAAAAGAAAAAAGTTAATTGTGTAAATATGTACAGAACAATAAAATGCTATTGTTTTGAAAGCTATATTGTATCTATGCAGGTATGGTCTTATTTATAAAATACCCCAACAATAAAATCACAGTAGTAACCAGCACAAATCATAACTATTAACCTTGGCAAATATGAAATACCATAAGAAAGCAAATGCAACAATTACTTTAGCTTTCTGAAGACTGACCAAGAGGTCTATTTTCAGAGGAAGGGAAACCTCAAATTGGATCCAAATTAAATTCTTTTGTATCGACCGCTTTCCCGTATTTTACGAGTCATTAAACAAAGCGGACTGAGATTAGTCGAGGTAATGCGTTGCACACGGCCTGTAATTACTTCCGCCAGAACAGCGCTCTCCACCAAAGCCGTGTTTTCCCCGAAAGTGGAAACCTGGCTGTCAAAAGAGAATAACACAGTATAGTGACTGTATCGCGTGGCACATCTAACCGTGGCTGGGAGGACTTACAGCACGCTTCTGTTTCACTCAGCACAGTCAGAGTGGCAGGTGAAAAAAATAAAATAAAACAAGAATCTTCCAGAGCCCACGGAACTCGCCAGCTGTGCTGAAGCCCACTGGGTGTAATTTGTTCAGTTTGAAGAGTACTGTTAAAAATGTACTTGAAAGTACTGTAACGGATCAACACACTATGATCTGATTTCCAGACTGCTGAGGCGTTCATTTTGGTGCATTGTTGCCCTTTTGTGAATGCGAGACATTTAATTTTCATGGGCCTTTATTGTCAGTTTTATTGATTTCTGTCTGCACACAGACCGTTCCTTTATGTTTTATGTAAGAGACAGACATTAACATGATAACAGTGTCTGTTTCCTAACAAGATCATATAATTATTCCTCTTGTGTTTGCTTCTGGTAAATTTCACAGAGGGGAATTCGCTCGCTGAACAATCCCCAGCGTATCAGAGGGGAATTACTTTCACCAAGTACTCGTTTGTCTGTCGGTCTCACCTTTTTTTTTTTACGACTCTCTTTACTCCTTAAGTGTGTTTTTGTAATGTCATTAAGACCTTCAGTTTGCACATTACCTTTCATCTTTTCCCTACGCTCCCCGCGGGTCCAGTCTGCCCAGTTTGACCCAGTGCACCGGGGGAGCTGAAATCCTCCAACTCACCCCACCCTCCTGCTTATCCTCGTTCTCCTCGTCCTTCGAACTCGTCTGGGCCGCACCATGAGGGATGTCTCGTTTGGCATTCGGGAAGAGATGGCGCTGGTTCTGTGAAGGGGGGGGGTGGGGGAAGAGGCTCCGTAACCTACAGCAGGTATGTACTCAGAGGCCAACGCCCAGTGCGCCCCCCACCCCCCAAGGCCAGCGCGGCTGCCAGGGCCCACAGAAGCGCACGGCAGAAACCAAACGCCCCAAACTGTATGCGTTTACCCATCCCTGAAGTTCCTGCCATCTGTGAACGCTGCCAGCCAGCACGTGCCGCCCGCCATCGCCCTCCCAGTGGCTTTAGCTCCCCCCGGGAGTCGCCGTTTAAACAGCGGCGCACGGGAACGAAGCAGAATTGCTTTGTTGTTTTTGTCCCGTTTTGGGCTTTGACATTTAATCAGGGCTCCAGTGTGGCTGTGTAACACTGACTGCCAGACCTTTTGGAATCAGATAACATGTAGACACCCTGTTATGCCCCCAACTCCACACCATAAAAAAACAACAGTTTTACACACAAAAGCGGATCTGTTGCTGTTGACAACTTGCATTGTGTCAGACACTGAATATCTGAAATAACTGGAGGGGTTAATTACACACCCCCCCCCCCCCCCCCCCCCCAAAAAAAAGTCATCGCAATGATGGACAGCTTGATGCCGGGAAAATAGCTAAGTAAGGGCAGGTTTTCCTTGACTTCTAACTTCTGTTTACTGCATACATTAAAAAAAAAAAACTTGCTGGAAAGGGACTCCTTAAAACATTTTGGAAAGCCCTTTAAATGTGCCTTTTGTTTTTTTCATCAATCATTTCTTCCTCTTTCCAGAATGTGTAGTAAGCTCCTGTTCCCCAGAGCATGCAGAAAAAAAGCCCACATTTTAACTGCTCCGTGCATAATAGATGCCTGTGTTACCTCCGCCCAGCCGAAGCACCCGGCGCTAGATGGAAAATTAGACATGTACTGCAGATCCATAAATCTCGTTGTAATTCACAAAGCTACCATCATGCGCAGGCCGAGGAGACCAAGCCAGTCCTGTGTCCGTGGGCAGCGTGAGCGTCTGCACGTGGCCTCCTGAAATCATACTTGTTTCATTGCCATTATAATCTCATAAAAAAGTTATAATAATTTACATTTCCCTCTACAACTCTCTGCCCCCCCCCCCATTTTTTTGTTATACAGTAACAAATTTCCCACAGCGTCCAGATGGAATCAGAGAAGAGTATTCAATGAAGGGGAGGGGGGGAGCATGTCGCTGTCTTTAAGTGGCCTGTTTGGATGAACTGTCGCAGTGTTAGTACAACGACGGAGGTGTTTGGGCTGAGGATGATAATTAATTCTCTGTGGCCGCGTACCGCCGGCGAGGGCTGCTGTCTCCCGGCCCTTGATGACTAAACCTTGGAGCGAGTTGTGCGGAACAATATTTTACTGTTCTGGAGCCGCGGCCGGGGCACGCCAGCTGTTGCCAGGGTTTCATGAATCAGCCCGAGAGTCACGTCATGCCGCGCCTAGCTGCTGTTTATCTGATTTTCCCATTAGGCTCGACGCGCTGCGTTATCGTGCGGCGCTTGGCCCGGGGACCTCGGCAACATGCCTTACGTCAACGAGGACCCGCTAACGGCCCCCTGCGCATCTGCGAGCATTTATTTGCGTCCTGCTGTACTGGAGATTAAGCGTTTGCCGAAGCTCCGATGTTAAGTACGCACTCCTAGCTGCGCGGCCTTCCGGCAAAACTATACATGCATTAAATGTCCCACTCTGAGTCTGGCACTTCCATATTTCTCTCTTTCCCTCTTTCCTGGATTAGGAACTTTCAGTAGGACTCCAATTTTAGGCTTTCATGTTCTGCCACTAGCATATAAAAATGTAGGGTTTCCTAAATTCCATATACGTACGTGTAAATTTTATCCATTAGCATGATTGCTAAATGACAACAACCTTCAGACCATGTCAATAAAAAAGGCATATCTGTATACAGAGAAAGTTTAGCTACCTAATAAACGAAGATTATGTGCCACACATCCATATTTGGCAGCTTCGAGAGGAATATGAGGTTAACGTGTCTCGAAACATTAACGTGAAGTCTTGGGTAGCTAGTGACTAGTGTTTACTGGACATACGTGTGTATATAAATCTGGCTCAGGCCCAGATCCATTTTTTAATCCGTTGAGGTGAAGGACTTAAGGAATCTTGCTACTTTCACAGATGGTTTAAAATAGATTAGTGTGGAATACTAGCTCCCAGAGATATGAGGGCCCACCAGGCTTCCTGTTCCTCTGCCAACGCTCTTCTCCGTGTTGCGGAAGTGCCTTCTAAAAGTCCTGCAAGGTTAAATTCAAACTTCATAATCCTGCAGCGGTGCCTGATTTACACGGCACTGCTTTGGCCATACATCTCCCTGTGTGTGGCAGTCACCGGCTTTCTCTGTCTGACACTCACCTCTATTATTCGAGTGCTTTAAATTGGACTATCCTGTGACTGCGCTTTCAAACACTTTCCTACTTTTGTGCCTGTTCGCCAGGGGCTGTGTTTGCTAAAATGTGGCCTTGGCATTACGCCGGGCAAAGCCAAAAAAAATCCCCGTCTAAAGTGTCATCTGAAAGGTCGACCCAATCCTTTTTATTGATATTTTAGCGACTGTTCAGTATGTTTACAAACTGAAAAACCACCCTTGTGTGTTCAGAACCCCTGTTCTTAGGAAGCGAAATTCCCCCCGCTTTAGTTTTACACCAGAACAATAGCAGTGAGGACAAAGGGTCCGGCTCGGCTTTGAAATGAATGCGGTGACCATTTGGCTCACAAAGCCGTCTTTAATTGTCTGACTTTGCCCCTGCCTCCTTGATGATGATTCGGCACAGTGCATCTAGAAGCCAACTGGTTTGGAGAAAAGGCAAAGGAATAAAAGAACAATCGGATAGTCGACATGGAGCTCAGTGTAGGCCAAGGCCGCTGACAGAGCCATCCCAGACCCAGGGAACTCAGAGACAAGGTTTTGGAAAGTCTCAATGAGTCCAGCTTGGAGTTAATGTGGGAACACAATGGGGTTGGGCAAAAATGCTCACTGTGTCTTTGTTCGACTTGTCATTTGCCAGCTCGCATGCTTAGAAACCCCTCTGAATGTTATTTGTGTGGCCATATTTTTTGTCGGCCCTCACAGTCGTCCGCAAGCAGATCGTAACAATGGAGAGACGTCGCAAAGTGACACATCCTCTGGCGGGGGCCAAACCCTCCTGGATGTGTCCCTTCTGAAACTCCATCTCCAAGAAACTGGTGGGGCGCACAATGGGATGCAATTCATCAGCTCCTCGGTCGACAGCGAGCGGCATAACCTCCAAAGGGAGGGGGAAAAAAAATTAAAAAAGCCCTTGTAGATAAACATCCTTTGTCCTGCGCTTGTTTGAGGCATGAGTTAGAAGCAAAGCATTCTGCTTTGGCTCCCACAGCACAATCGCACCAAGTCGTTACTTGGGAAAAAATGCCTGGGCGGAAACCAGCGGATAGATGCACAAAGGCATTGATGAAAATAGGAGACTAATGGTCAAGGAACCATCTGAGGAGGTTCTTGCCTCTCACCACATGTCAGGGCCCTCTCAGCTTTCAAGGCAGCCTGTCAATAGAGGAGGGTGATGGTCTTCATGAAGATCTGAAGAGGAACACTACCAGGACAATTCCTCCATTGTGGTGTAAACTGCACTGTTCTGGTATGAAGTGCCGGGACTTTATTTTTCACCGATTGTCTGCATTCATACAGGTCAAACAAATACCCCGATTCTCTCACAAATCCGCCTCTCTCATTTGAATCTTTTACAATTATCAGGACACTTCAGTGGATCTGCTTTCAAACACATTGCTCCTTTTCTACAGGATCGCTGGGGGCTGTTTTTGGTATAAAAAAAATTATGAGAGGGCTGAATTAACCTACTGAATAAAAATGAGTTTTTTATGGTGATCTGCAGCACTTTGCTGAACGTATATACATTTTTAACAGGAGATTAGAAAACATGGTGACATAACACATATAGCTAGAGGTAGCTGTAAGTGGTGTAGAGATATTTAACGGGGCCCAGAACAAAATCTGACTTAGATCATGAAAATATCTGGTTCCTGCTTTACTTTATCTTTGCCTCTGGGAAATATTGGTTATTTAATGAACTGTTTTTCCTGCCTTGTGCCCTATGTTGTCTGGAATATGCACCAAGCTCCCTACAACTCTGTACTGGATAAGCACTTGGAGGTTAGATGGGTGGCTGTGAGTATGTTGATTACAGAAGTTGTAAGAATTTAGCAAGAAAGGTGACTGTTTACCTTGATGTCGCTGCCTTGTGTTCTGTGATTGCTGACAGGCTCCAGGGTCAATGTGATATGCAGCTGGAAGATACGTGGATGGGGCCTGAATAAAACCAGGTCAATCTTCCAGAATTCTTGCTCAGTTCATCTATGCACTGGATACACATTCAGCTGCACCTTTATGAATATCTAAATTTACCAAAAAACCTCCTTAAATGGTGACTTGTGCTTTTCACAAATCTGAACATACTGGAGTGTCCAGAAAATAGCTGGTGGAAGGACAAACCCAAAGGATTAGCATTATTGTTCACAAAGGGGGCCTGGAGCACATCCCAGGAAGTAGAAGGCACAAGGCTGGAGTAGACCCTGGACAGGGTGCCAGTTATTTTACATACCCTTTCGGATTATCAGCTGATTTAAATCAAGGTCAGTTGTCCTCCTATCACTTTTTCTAAGAGAACCCACATACTGTGACCATGCCTCATGGATCACACACTAAGACCATTAACAAATGAGGTGCCTGCAAGGAGACTCAGTATTAACAAGGGGCTGCAGCACTAACCGCGAAGGTTCACAAGGTCAAGTTCAGATGGCACCTAGCTGCTGTACGCTCCTGTGTTAAAGCTACTCGTATCATGGTATAGTTCAGGAGTGTCAAATAAAAGCTTAATCAGATAACATTATAGGCTCTAAGCCCCTTTCATAACCCTGACTGAGAAATGCAGTAGAAAGATATTTGAATGGATCAATGGATGGATGAATTGCATTTGTAAAGAATACATTGTAACATTATGTATCCCGGGAAACACAAGGTTCGAGGTTGGGGACAATCGCATTCGGGATGGGCTGTATATTAGGTATATTAGCCCCTTTTCACTTTTATATATGTATGGCACACTGAATCGCACTTTTCCTTGAAGTTTTTTTCCCCATTAATTAGCTCTTGGTGGCATAAAGCATGACCCCTCCCCCCCCACCCCGTCACAAGGTGAAGCCCTACCTGTCAAGGAGCGCTCCGATTGTGTCAGCTGACGCGGACTCGGAGACTCAAAGCTTGAGAAGTTGGTAATCAAAGTACTGTATGAACTGGAAATGTAACCC
>JAODLC010000021.1:3948489-3981342 GCA_026781145.1 Hippopotamyrus pictus | reverse complement strand
GGGCGCTATGGTGCGATGGCATAAAGGCAGAGCCCTGAACAGATAAGGGCTCAGGGGTCTTTCTTTTTGGCTTAGTACAGTGGCGACTGCTTGGGTGTAAGCAGATGACATGATTGTATGACCATCCCAACCCTCAAAGTGGTGTGTTACCTGCTAGTGGCTGAAAAGGGGGCTGGTGTGAATCTGTCAGCTCCCTGGAGTTCCAGTTCACTGCCGCACACCTGGTTTCCAAAGCATGCAAAAGGGCATTAACCAAAAGCTGGGGGCTTTAAGAAACGTTTTCTTTATTTTCCCGCAGACAAAGGAACACTGTCAGTCATTCTTCAGTGGGGAACAATTGCACATAAGGCATGTTTGTACAGTTTTTTTTAAACTGAATTTTATATTTAGTGTTGTGATTTAATGATGGTTATAACAGAATGTGTTTCAGCCTTCCAAAAAGGACACACCCAATATAAATTGTTTTTCAAAAACCTTACTTTGTTATAGCTTTTATACTCGTGCAAAAGATTGTTGCCCAGCATGCCAGACAGTGTATCTTTGTATTTATTTTGGATAAAATATTTGGATAATTTAGCCAAGACACTCAACACAAACCTATGTTAAAATCAATATTTAGGTCATTACCAAAGTTTTTCCACGACTATTTAGATAAGGTGTTACAAGCTATAAATATTACATTTGTGGCTTTTTAAAAAAATATTTACGAAAAATTCTCCATAATAAAATCATTTTTATTAGCAATATTTTTTGTTACTTTATTGTTCAGTATTTTACTGAGGTGAATAAAAAACGTTTTTCTTAAAATGCCTAATAATGACAAAAAGGTGTTACTACCTGTATATTTTTTGTTATCCAGGTCAACTGAACCTTGGCGGCTGAAGAAGTGGTCTGGTGACTTTTATCTCCACGGTGAAGAAGTGAAGAACATGAAATGAAAGTTCAGTGGTGAGCACAAAAATCCAATTGTGCTTTTATTTCATTTTAATATGATGTGACAGAAGTGTGGGTTATTAACTGTCGCTTTGTATGAAAGTAGTTTTGTACAGGTAACTAGGCTTTTTAATGGCAAGATATGATTGACTAAAAGCAGAATATAAACCATGTTGTAATTTGGCCCAAATTCAAGTAAGTGATTCAGGTTTAACCAAGAAAACAACTATTAAATGTACAGGAAAAGTTTTACGTGTCAGGGTAAGGTTATCAAAAGGGAATCAATGCAGAAGACATGCACTTATTCAGAGCTGATTGGGAAACGTGTTCACGCACTGTATTTCAAAATAGGTTTTCCACCCATATATTTGCATGGCGATGAATAAAGTATCGTGGCAGAATAATTTGAAATTCATCACTGCTGCCATTGATCAGCTGCGTTCTACTATCCCGTCATGTTGTGTCAAAAGGCATGAGAACTATTAGCTGTAAATTACTGGGATGAGTCTTTTAAACTCAAGCGGGGTATCTTTAAATATTTTCTATGCCTGTGAACTCGGCGTCAGACTCAGATTTAAAAAGTTATTCATTAGCACAGACGTGGCATGTAGCCATGACGCTTGCTTTCAGTAGAAAAAAAGCCTGTATCAGTTTAATAACCATTATTAGATATCTGTTTAAATAATAACACGGTAGTGATTATAGTAACACGCGTTTAATAGGCTGATGGGTGTCCTCACTATAGTTGGCCAATATATGGCTCTTTTTGGCTCTTGTGTCCTTGATTATTCGTGATTGACATCCTTAAACGGTCTCTATTTTAAAATATATTAAAAGGTTTGTAAAATACATTTTATTCAGCGTACAGTATATACATTTACTTCATTATAGATCTTGGTCTACATTAATAATTACTCCGTTTTCTCTGTGAAGTGTACCCTGTCCATATAGGCCACTGGCCTTTGTTCACTTCGATTTAAGTCAAAAGTGCGTTTTAAACCGAGATATGCTGAACACGTCTTTCTCATCCAGCATTTCTTTAAAGAGAAAAAACACCACGAAAACAGTAACACTGCATTAAGAAGCGATGAGGGAAAAACGTAATGGCAACAGCAAGAAACAGATGTAAACATACGTGACTGAGGCATTTCTGAGGTCATATATAGAACACTGGAAAATTTAAAACTTTTAATAGGTAGAGAGCGTAGAGAAAATAAAACCATTTGATGGTGTTTTGGGTTAACTCTCGCCAAGGACTATGGCACTAACTGTTAAAAGATAGATAACCTGAAAGATTAAAAAATAAATTCTAAAATAAAACCAGGAACAAAGCAAAATACATTCTCACTGACAATTATACATTACAATGAAAATGTCACTTTTATTATTGTTGATAATCAAAGGTGCATCGCATGATTATCCCATACGCATCTGAACAAAAACGATTTAAAAAGAAACGTGAATTAATTATGCATCTGACTGAAATAATTTCTACAGTGTGACCCTTTTCAAAACATACAACAGCATTCCCATCGGCATATTGGAAAATGTTACATTTTAGGGACGAGTTTTTGGTAAAGAGCCTCGTAAGTGGGGTAAAGTTTCTCCTTACTATGGTTAACGATGCCTCCCCGCGCACACACGAACGCACGCACGCAACGTTTCATGTCGTTCGGCAGTTTCCCTATACGAAAAGCCTAGCTACGTGGGGCACGCACATGCATCGCCACGTGATCTCTTCGGGCGCGCGACTGTTGTCTAGCCGCCTTCAGCCATAGCAATGTATGCGGCGTAGGAAGCCGCGTGCTGCTAAGGGGTTACGCATTTCAGCAGTAGATGCGGTTTCGTTGTCATGTATATACATTTTTACATATTTAAAATCCATCTGTTCGTCAGCATCCAGTCATCATGTTTAATTTCGTTTAATTGTTAAGTAATTTTCATATTTACGGGCTCAAGTCAGTAGCGAATGTTACTAAGTAGAAGGCCCTCTAAACGATGCTCATATAAAAAGTAGCTCAAGGACAAGCTGAATAAAAACCTGACGCTGCTTCTGAATACGGTTAAAAAACAGGCTGAAATTCAAGAAAGTGTGAAGTTTAAATAACAAAATGCCCTACGAGAAATTGATCAGGCAAGGATGATGGTAGAATGGTGTTGACAAGTGAAATAAATGAGGAATCGCTATTTATGGTAAGTGAGTATTGTACAGTAGCTTAATCGTAGTCAGGGCTGTTTTAACATTGCCACGGATGAATTATAGCATTAAATGATACGTTTCCTGATAGCTTCACTGCGCTAAATTGACTCAGTTCATTGGAGTTCAATGGAACTACCGTCATTGTAGCTTTTAGGGGCGATACCACTGATGTTGTCGATCTGATACCCAGTAATACCGACTCTGTTATCCCGATACCAACATTCTTAAGTGTTTTTGAGGTAATTAAATCGGAAATCTAAATAATTTGAAAATTGGTGCATCGGTGTATTTTATATCGCAACCTGTTTTGTGTGAAGCTGGAGGTCTCCGTGTGAAGCGGAAAGAGTGAGCAGAAGGAGAGTACAGCATTTCCCTGGGTTAAGATGTGGTTATGTTGCGCCAAACTTACTGTAAAACGAAAATATCTTGAGAAAATGCATTTTAATACAGTACACTATAACCTAATAAACGTCATAGCCTGGCCTAGCCTACCTTAAACATGCTTAAAACACTTTTAGCCTACAGTTGGGCAAAATCCTTATCACAACTAATTTATATAAGAAGTGTTGAATATGTGATTGATGTACGGAAAGTGAAAAAACATTTACTCCTCGTAACGTCAAAATATTGTAACACGTACGGACCATCGTAACCGGCGGAGCGTCTGTACTTCCTGTCTTAACGCTGACATTTAGGTCCTGGCCGGAGTTCATGTCCTGCTTTCTATAATAATATGAACATTTATTTATAAAACAATTTTTTGGAAATCATTATTTTAACATTAGAATCCATTCTCAAAATGAAACATTTATACTAAAAGAATCGATATTTCAATATTGATCTGTACATCCTTAGTACCATTACTCTGTCTTTGCATGCCTCCAAGAACATCCTTATACATATGATATTTGTGGATATGTTTGATCGTCCATGTCCAAGAGATGGCTTTGAATAAACTGGAGATGTCAATCTGGGCTTGGTCTAACCTATGTATGTATCTGTCTTCTCAATGAGTGGGTGTTTTCAGGCGCAACACTCACAAGGATACAGTACAGGCTTTAAAAAAATCACTCCAGGTAAAAGAAGCCTTCAACATGTTCAACTTTCTGCCTTTCTGATAAAAGGTAAATGGGACGCATAGTCCATGTAGTTGTGCAATGAAGCTCAATAAAGCAATCCACTTGACATCAATAAGGAGAGTAAGTCTTTATCAAATTTAAGACTTCTTGTAATTTTTTTTTGACCAAATATTGTTTGACCTTGGGGCTTTTACATGGCTGCAAAGCATGGAAATATTCACCTTTATTGTAGAGAGCCATAACAAGAATGCCATAATCAAAATTTGGGAATTGTAGGCTGACAGGGCCAGGCCCCTCAGCAGGACTTTTAGTCATTGAAAAGGTATACAGACTGATATAACTGTCTTATGACGTTTGGTAATCTTGTGTGGTATATAGAAGGCTCAAGAAGGGGCTTTGTTTGATGTTATCTGTTTTATGCTCCTCTTTTATGCTCTTGTACCTTGGAAAACTTCTTTTGAAAAGAAAAAGGTTTAGCAGCTATTAAGAGAGCTAGGCAGGTGTTGTAGCATTTTCAATAGTGTGAAGCTTTTGAATCTTCGGAGAAATATATAAAATAAAACAACCCTGTTAGGTGAACTGAATAACTTGGTAGTTGTAGGGGGTAATCATCAGTATATGGTGTACTCTGAGATAAGCTGCAGTTGAAGCTGGTGTCATAAGGCTGAAACATTACATTTCCCTTAATGGTGCCAGTACTGTATTCTAAACCATGACACCTGATTATAATCAGTGTTGTTAAAGTCCTTATGGATTGTTTTGGGTTATTTTTTATTAGGTAGGTTTATTTTACAGGAAGCCCTTTATCCTGTGTTAGAATAAGGTGCAGGTATATGCATTTGTATAAATATAGGTTGCCATTGTCAGAACTGAATCTTGGCAAGGTGGCACAGTGGTTAGCACTGTTGTCTGGGTCCAGTGTTCAAGACTCCACCATGGCTTCGAGTGGGATTTACATGTTCCCCCTGTGTCATCGTGGAGTTTTCTCCCCACAGTCCAAAAACATGCTGAGGTTAATTGCAATTATAAGAATAGCTGTATGTGTGAATGGTGTGTAAATTGTCCTTCAATGGTTGGTGCCCTATTCTGGGTTGTTCCCTGCCTTGCACCTGTAGGCTCTGGACCCCCCCAAGACCCTGAATAGGACAAGTGGTTATGGGAAATGGATGGAAGTTTTTATGACATGCATGTTTTTTTAAGAGTTAAATAAGTAAGCTACGTAGTTGATCTTATTTTGGATACCCAAACCTGGAGTCGGACATGATATAAACGATTGTATTCAATAGGAATTAATATAACAGGTTATAAAATTATATAATAAGTAAATAGTTTTTCATCAGTTTATAAAGCAGTAGTCAAGTGCTGATGTTTGATATTTGCAGTATTTGTTACTTGACATGTCAAAAAAGTAATGGTCAAAATACCTCTCTTTGCCATGGATGTGGGGAGGGGGGAGATGCCCTTGAATAAATAAATAAATTTCTCATCCCGACTGAAGCCATGTGTTAATTGTTTAAATATTTCATTTTCTGAGCTCCCCTGCTTCCCGGCACAGGCAGAATACCAAGCAACTATGCTTAGAAATGCCTTTCTATTATGTCCAAAGCTAGTGTCAGTCGTTTCCTCTGATGTCCAGGTTCTTTGGGAGCTAGGCGGCACTTCCGGTGGAGGCCAGCCAGCAGGTGTCAGTCCTGCCAGAGGAGTCCTGGGAGCTTTGTGTGTGATTTCCAGATCTGTGCGGTTAGAGTTTAGAATCCTGTTTGTAAAAAGTGTGAGGGAATAAAGAGATTCTCATATCTAATTTGCTTTGCCATTGCTGGAGGCTAAAGGGCAACTCCAACTGTTGTTAAATGCTCTAGATTTGTTTAAGCCTTTCAGATGTTGAAGTGATTTGTAGTGTTCTTATGTTTGTTTTTCAGGATTTATGATCCATAGTTTAAAGAAGGTACCTTTTGTTCCTTATTTAACCTTTCAGAGCTTAGAAAAAAAATAAAAAATTGAATTTTATAGTCCATGAAAGTCATTGGCCAATTATACAATCTTGGAAAATGACAATACTGTTATAGTAGATTCATAGATAATGTTTTTTATGCTTTTCGTTCTAGTAAATCTTATATTGCTTTTATATTTTACAATTGTTTTTCTGTTGAAAACTGGTCAAATTCCTATTTTGTTATAAGATTTTAGATGTCTTTGCATGTATATTTCTCCCAGTGTGCTGTGTAATTTTACATTTAATAGGTGTTCCTCAGCTCCTCATCCAGAGACAGGTTTTGCTTTTTTGGGCCTATTATATCTGTTACTGAATCAGCATGAACCTCCCTTCTGCCAGATGCCTCCTGAGCTAAACTGGAGGAGACACTACATAATGTTTAAAACCTTATAACGAGCCTCATGGAGCTGAGTGTCTGGTCCGGTGACTTTTATCTCCACAAACCGGGACAGGCCAGGAGGGAGTAGAGGCTGCACACAGAAGCACAGGAGAAGCACATGTTTTCCTTCGCCGAAAGCGTGCGCCCAGCCTGTTTGGCAAAGCGCTACTGTGCTTCATGCTGTTCTGGTGGAGAGGCTGCTCGGCGCCTGCTCTTGAGATTTACATGTGTTTTCTCTTATCTGTGAAGGAGAGGCACACTCCACTCACGTTGTGCAGATTTCTGTCAGTCATGGGCCTTTCTCCCCTACTAACGCGTGCATGGTTATTTGCCCGGGCTTCCCCCACTCTAAAACTGCTCAGGGGCTTGTCATTCATATGTCTCTTGTAAGCAATTGTCCTATGAAATGGACGTGGTAATTTCTTGCAGGTGCTTGGGTTAAACATTTTTGTACTTCATCAGAAATGGATTAAAATTCTGGTAATGCCTAAACCTGATTTACAAATCAGATCAGATTCAGATTCTACAACTGTGCAGTCTGGTTTTGAGCCGAATGTAATTTAGTGTAAAGCCGACAGAATTGAGAACAAATTGTTGGAATTTGAATGTTTTTTTGCTTTTTTTAAAAGAGGAAAAATGATTTAATTTCATATAATTTATAGTGCAATTAATTTAAAAATAATTGTCAAAAAATGTTTTAAACTGGATAAATATTCCTGCTAAAACATCGTAGATACAACAGATGTTTTTGAATTTTTTCCTCAGTTTGTGAGAATAAATGGCAAGCTGTCATTTGAGCAAGGACTTGCAGATTAACGGATAAGTAAATTATAAACAATACATCAGCTTAGCCCTACAAGTCAAGTCAGAGATAACAAATGTTTTTGTCCTTCCAAAGTCTTTTGATTTTTTTTTTTTTTTTTGCCGCCTTGGCAATTTATCAACATTAAACTGCAGTAGCTGAAATGGACAGCAGGTGGCACATTAGTTAAAGACATGCGCTCAAAGCCTGAAGGTTACCAGTTAAAGCTGTAAGGTATTTTGCTTTAGTACCTTTAGGTAAAGTGCCTACTCTGAATTGTTCCCATGAAATATTCAGCTGCATAAATCGATTTACAAAAATGAACAACCAAATATAAATGCTGAACAATAACAAAACACCTGCTGTTCTAAAACAGTGACATTGAGATACGAGTCTTGTTGTGAATCACCATGTCTTACTGTGCACTCACGTCCCACACGTTTCATTTATAATATTTTGAATCGGCACTTGACATCCGAGAACCTTTTCTGCAAAACTGGGTTTAGGAGATGGGTTCATCTCACAGACTTGGCGCTGTAAAATAATCGCTGCCTTCCCAGAAGCGCAAGGCACTTAAGGATGTACATAAACAACATAAAATATCTGCTGTGGGGGGCAGTGAGGAAAGAAGTCTTCCATTCTTGTCTACTATCCCTCTATTGTCACTTACATTTGGCTTTGATTATGCACTCGCCCCAGGCGCCTCCCGGCCTGCACAAGAGCCAGCAGTAATTTGGTTTATGGAGATCATATGGCGGGGGAAAGAGCTTGAAAGACAGGACTGCGAGAGCCGTTTTTGATTAATGCGATTTGTGGCTAGTGTTCGTTCTTTTTTCCCGCCGTGGAAGCGACACCCTGCAGCACGCGTGCCGGCCCAGGGATGAGCAGCAGCAAGGGCCAATTTTAAAGTACAATATACGCACTGTTTTTGTACATCTCAGATTGCGTTTCGTGTCGGGAGGGGTAAAGAAGGGCTTGGTAAGTGATCCATATGTGGGCGGAATACCACACAGAGTGAAGGTTGCCTTTGTCATTAGCAATTAATGTGACTGCAGTGTCTGAGATGGACTGCCACTGCAGCAATGTCTTCTGAAGTGTTTCTTGGGAAGGGGAGAAACTGGTAGGCAGTTGGGTTCAGGGCACTTTTATGGTGTGTTTTTTAAAGGCATGTTTTTCTTTAAAAAAAATTTAGAAAATTCCACCCCTTCTAGTGGCAAGATTGCAAAAGCCTGTTTGTTTTAGTTTTGAGGTTTACCATTTGCAATTGGTCAGGAAGAACCACAACAAAAGCCTGTCCACCTTCCCTGGGTGATGCCTGCTCCCCCGCACAATGCCAGTCCTCGTTAAGTGTGACCAAAAATGTCATCAAGTCGTTTAATGCCCCTTAATGTCATTGTATCGTTTACGCTCTTGAATGGAGTGGAAATGGATCCCATCTGGGGATTTTTGGAGCCCTAAAAAAGGAAAGCGGAGGAGAAGTTGACAGGCTATTTAGATGTGCTGCCTCACTTTACATTAGCGTGTACAGCGTCACGAACAGAAGGCTGATGTGGGGCCAGATTTCAGTCTGCGTTCTGTGGGCCTGGAGCGACAGATCACTTACCTTAGGAAATCAGGAAGTCGATCACAGAATACCTGGCCCAGTGAGGCGCTCTAGAGTCCCTGGGAATAATGTGAAACTCAAAGAAAGAAAGAAAGATAGAGAGACCATTGAGTAAATCCATTACTATTTAAGAGGCCTGAGAGCATGAAAAGAGGCGTCTTATTAAATACACCATCTGATAAAACCTCTGCTTTAGCTGGAGGGGTTACTTAGCAGTCATTGTGACATCCTAGAGAGGATAATCAGTTATGAGACAAGCACTGGTTGGCACATCCCTGCTTTGAACCTTCTATCCAGACACACCCCTCTGAAGAAGGTATGGATCTCTTTGATTTGCACAGGTGTATAGTTAAGTTCGGAATGTTGTGCTTTTGTTATCCTAGAGTGTGAACTGTTTTCTGCCAATAACAGGATGTGATTCCTAACTTATTGCGAAGTTGAGGATAAACTGGATGAGTTTTAAGATACTACATGTGTGGGTGGCTAACCCATCCTGCTGACATGCACTGTGGTATGATAAATACTCAGACAAGTGGTGAAGTTATCCACTGTCACTTGTGTTGTGAAAAGCAGTTGTCAGACTCTGCTGGAGGTCACCTAAGTGTAGATTTCTGGGGTTTCAATTATCAACCATGTGTACGAAGAGTTTTGTGCATAAATTGTGCATACAGACATTTTTACACATAGAATGGTATTTGTCAGTTTCTTCCTGTGCATAGAAATGTGCATATACAGTGGGACCCCTGTATTCGCAGTTTCATTTATCCACGGTTTGCTGCAGTCTGAAGAAAAAGATTGGAAAATTCTAGAAACAAACGGTTCATAAGTTTCAAACTGCACGCCAACTCAGTACAAGCTGTAATATGGTGAAATTCACCAGTCCATATCTTTTTGTTCCCACATCCATGCTTCTCCACAGAACTCTCATCTAGTTTGCCTCTAGCGTTCCCACTCATTGCATTTGTTGCCACATTATCGGTGTCTGTTATAAAAATGTATAAAAAGCATGATTTTCATTGCTCTGTCATTTCTTGGTGCATATTTTTTCATTGCTCTATCATCGCTTGAGAATTAGGCTAAAACACCCGAATCTGTTTCTTTCGAGAGAGAGAGTACAGTGGATTACATTATACAGTGCTGTATAAAAAGTACAATGTACCTGTACTATATTATCACTGTTTTTATATTGGTAATGCCTTAATGTACAATTAAACTTTACCATTTGTGTGTACACCAACTCATATATGGGGTACTTGATTGAATCGCTACTGTCCTCAGTTTTAGCCATCTGCAGTAGTTCTTGGAATATATTACCTACTGATATGGGGGAATAACTTTGTTTACCAATCCTCTTGACCATGCTTATGTGTAAACTTGGCAGTAGAGAAGGGTAACTGCAGCAAATCGATCAGCACATAGGATACGCACAGACGACCACTTAATTATTCACATTGATAGACAAATAGAATGATCTACTTATTTCCCTTTAAGATATGAGCAGGCAGGTCATCCTAATGACAAGGAATCATTCCAATGATATATACAGTGCATGCCCAAAGAAAAATGATTTTACTGTCACTAAATATATGCATTACAAAACAACTGCAGTGTCTGGCACAGTTCATTTTCAGCAAAATTCACTTGTTGGTCTGCTGTGACTTGTGACATATTTTACTTGCTGCAGTGAGTTAAACACAACCACAGCAGTACTGTATCTTACCTACTGTATGTCTGATAGCCTAGCCTCATGCATGGGTGAGGGAGCTGCACCATCAGTGTCACTCCCTGAAGTGTTTCCTGTTCAGGATGTCTTGCCTATAATGACAGCTGCTTTATCACCCTGTGGAACAGACGTGGGATCTGTGGACTGCAGTTCTTTTTTGGTGGTCATTTTCAGATCAAACCACTACTATCTCAACCTCTGCTGCCATTCTTATTACAGGTGACACAGATTTAACTGCATATGTCACCCGTCCCCATGTTAGGTTCTTCTCTTTCTTTGACCAGCCACTGGTGAAGTTGCCAATTAATACCTGTTTGTTTTTTTTTTCTATTACACCCAGCAAAATTTCCACCTCAGTGAAATTCCATTTTTTACTCCATCTTTTTATAACTTTATTTCTTAAAAACACAATACAGTTATAACAAATTAATAATACAATCATATAATACAAAATATAAACAGAAATAAGGGTAAAAGGGTACATGTCTCATTATGGTTTCCTTTTCTGCAACACATTCTCCTATTGTGCAGTTTGACCTGTGTCATGTGGAAGTTAAATGCCCATATATGGTTCATTGAGGATGTTTTTTTTTTACTTAAATTAGTGTTGCATTAGAACACATATTTCATGGTTGATCTGTCAATGAACCTTCCAGATTCATTAATATTGTATTTTTTTTGCAGGTGAAGAACGCTTGACATCACTTACCAAATCTAGAATTCCTATTTTGTTATGAGGCTTTAGGTGCTGCAGTGGGCTCATTCTTAAAGAATGACTGCCGTGTCTGAGAAGTTGGCTAATGCTAAGTTGTTAGGTCAGACTGTTACTGCTTGGAGACGACTTTACAGTACTTCGGCTTAGACTGGCAGAGGAATATATAGTCTGTAAAGCAATTTTAGATTTATGAATTAGTTTGAAAAGAGTTCAGCAATGTTTAATGTCAGTGTATTTGCAGCCTATTGTATGGCCTTGTACCCATGAATGCAGAGCAGCTATAAAGCTCTTGGGAAGGACCTTTCATAAAGGAACTTAGCTGTTCAAGTTTCCTTGCTACAAGTTGCTAATATTTATTTTGTTGTGATTTAAGACAACATTAACTCTATGACCTTATGGCCTTATGGTTGGTATAGTCATTTTTTTCATCACTACATCTTGCATTGCTTCCTTGGTGTCAGTCTGTACTGGAAGATGCATCAGGTACACGCCACCTGTTTCTAGACCGTTGACCCTTTAAGCTCCTTGAGTCTTCTAAGCTGATGGCTGCTGCAGTAGATTTGTTTTTAATGCGCTGTGATTTTCCAAAGCTGCTCTTTCCTTATCCATTTCCTGCTGTCTTCTTGGACTAGTAAAGTAGCCAAAGCAAACTTGAAATCCCTCCCATCAGGATGAATTTGGAGATAACCACCATCTGTGTTTCGAGTTTCTTTGCATTGCAGCCTTTAATTAATAGAAGAGGAACTAAAAACACCTTTAAAACAAGAACCCCTACAAATAGACACATTAAGTGATTTGTAGAAAATATGTTGCAAAATTATTTACCAATTAGTTCTAGAATTCAAATGGATCAGGCCTTGGTGTACACCAAAAT
Source organism: Hippopotamyrus pictus (assembly GCA_026781145.1). NCBI lineage: Eukaryota > Metazoa > Chordata > Actinopteri > Osteoglossiformes > Mormyridae > Hippopotamyrus > Hippopotamyrus pictus. The sequence continues at coordinate 3,969,041 of JAODLC010000021.1, read as the reverse complement.
GCTATAAGGAAGCCTTATTATATGGACATTGTAACGCAAATGTGGTTTTCAGTTCGTCAATGACTTGAATTAACATGAAGGCAAAAGCTTTTTTAATTCACAGCATGTTCGTAAGAAGAGATTTCCATGATTTATGGTGTTATCCTTCCCCTTGCTGTATTTCACGTATTAATAAATCTGCTAATGAAATCCAGGCAGAGGTCTTTTCGATGAACGTCTAACTAGTTATAGAATTTCCGTTTTATTTCATAATTGAATAATGGATGGAATGATATATCGCGTTTTACTCTGGCAGAGCCGTCAGCTGTAATTTTCCTTCTCACACATGAGGACCGGGCGCTGGTATAAATGACGACTCTGAATGTGCTGGCTCAACCGAGGATGCATGATGCCCCTTTCTGCCTGCCTGTCTGTCTGTCTATCTGTCGTTTGCAGCGAGTAGACAGGAATGACATCATAGAGCCGCAGCACTTGGCTTGCACCCCTGGCAGCCCTTTGTCCTTTGGATAACTCAGCCAAGGCTTTTGATATGGAAGCAGTTACTTCCCCTGTGACTTTGGCACTGAGATGCCACCAAGGAGCCCCTCTTTCACTGGAACCTCATCAGCCCACATTCTTGGGAGGGGTCCTGTTTTAATCAGCGTTGCATGCTTATCTCAGAGATGCGATTTTAATGCAGGGGGGGAGGGGTAGGGGTGTCTTTGAGGGGAATGGTGGTTTTTTAACGGGATTCATCTGGTAAAATGAGAACTCGCAAGTTACTTTTTTCTTTTTTAAATGAGGGTTGGATGCGACACCGATTTTCTGAAATCTTTTTTCTAACATGCTTTAAATTAAAAACAGTTCCTCTTATATTTCACTCCTCATTGTTTGGATAAACACACAAAACCAAAATGATCTGAGCCAATGTGAGATTGATAGCTGGGTGTTGGGGGTCGGGTTAGTTTGAATGCATATTGTGGACGAGTGGTTTCATTGAAGAAATTACTTGATAACTCATGTTCTCCTGGGGAATTAAACGGCCCCTCCCTCAAGGCTAATCACACACGTACTTGTGTGTCAATGAAGTCTGAATTATGGATTATTGCTGTCTTGGTGATTTTCTGCCTGGGTTTTTTTTTATTTTTTTGGCCGTGGCTTGGCCGTTTCCGAAGAACATACTTTGTCATAATTTCTCTGTAATTTAAAGACCCTGTCGCACCACTCCAAAATCTTGGACAATTCTAAGCATTGTGTACAGGGTAATGAAAGTAATAAAGGCGCCCCTGGAACAGAGCGACACGGCTTGGCCTTCCAAAGAATGAAAATTGTCCTTAAACCCGAATGAGAACTTGGCAGGTGAACACAGCCCCTCACACTAAGTTTCCACGTCGCTTTACATCAGACCCACCAAAGTGCATGTGGAGGAGTAGCTTTGGTCCGTGGATAGCAGCTTCAGAAAAACTATCCCACAGTACCAACCATGGAACTTTTGGATTAGTTTCTTATTGTTCCTAACCCTAAATTCAGATTGCCAAGCCATTGCAATTGTTATTGGGCATTTCCATTCATATTGATAACAATGTATACATATATTTTTAGTGTGTGCACATACTTTCTGAGTTGCATGAGTATCTTCTGGGTGTTCGTGGCAAATTACGTCTCTATCCATGCTGTGTGACACTGTAGCAGTGTGTGCCCTGCAATGTAATGACATCCCATCCAGTATTTCTCTCAGCCTTATACTGAATGCTGTCTTGAACAGACTCCAAGCTTTCCCACCTTGAGACCCTGCATTTCTGCTGTAAAATACTTTTTAAATGTTTTTATTTTAAGAATATGCAGTGTGGCAGTTCTGATAAAGCTACATTAAAACAGAGATTTAAAATGGCATGCTTTCCTATACTCCCCAGTAACACCCAGTTTAGCAAGCCAGATACTTATGTGCCTCCGTTTCATATAACTAGCTACAGCTCCAGAGGGTGTAGCCAGGAGAAGAACGTTTGTCAACCTGTGAGTAATATGTCGTGGGAAGGTTTTACAACTGCCGTGTAGATGTGGCCCAGCAGTTACCCCTCCACTACCCCACACGAATGGTGCACACTGTGGTGCGTTCACAGGCTGTGTACCTCTGACACCAAGAGATTGAGATAAGTGAATGCCAGTCTTAGGAGCCATGCACACTTAGGCTTTCTGAAAATCGTAACGAGTTGTCTTCAGTTTCTTCAGCACAAAGATTTCCTTTTACGTAATAATTCATAGTTTTACTCTCAGTCTAAGTCTCTCTTGTCATAAGTTCTAGGAAGATGGTTTCCAGTTGTGCCTGCATGAGGTCCTGAAGCTCAGTCCAAAGGTACAGTGCCTTTAAGTTCCAAAAAAAAAATCCACATTCTTAATTTTAGTGTAAAGTTAAACCCAGACCCATCACGGTACAAAAATATGGGTTGCCGGCTGGAGACTTGGCACACATTCGTCTGGTACGCTGGCCATTTCTGAATTATTCTGCGGGAGTGTATAATTCAAAACACCCAGAGCTGTCAGGATAGCTGTGTTTACCAGCTACAACATAGTCACACAACAGGTCACTCGATATTCTCCTTAAATTCAGGTCAGGAGACAGACCTGCACACAGAAAAATATTCATATTATTGTGTATTAAAACTGCACCTGACATTTCATCTCCAAATCTCCAAAGCATAGTGAAATTCGTTTCCTGTGTCTTCTAGCGTACCCACCAGAACCTGACATCTTTTCTTTATGAGCAGTAATTAATATACGAATAAAGCTTTACTCTCTCCATTTGCTGAAAATTTATGTAAATTGTAATCGCTAATGTTATAGGCACTATTACGAACAATCAAAGTGTAATTTAACATACTGTACTTTAGGTGCAGGTCCCAAGAGAGGCTCTGGCGCTGCACATTGAGTGAAGTACCTGACCTGAATTGCTTCAGTAAAAATATCCAGCTGGGTATAAATAGGAAATTTGTGTCTGTGGAGTAAAGCAAAGTATCACTACTTCTTATTTATGCCCCAAGTTTCATTTACTTAAAAAAATGCTTTTCATTGTTTCTAAGAAGGATACATTTCTAAACAATGTAAAGCAAAATTAATCTTTGTCTCTGCAACAGATGGTATGCATACTGTGCATAACGGTAAGTCCTAAGAGGCTAGAAAAGCCATGGTCATAGTTTTTAACTGCGGGAAGAGAACAGTTTCTTGATTTCTGGTACTTTCTGGATTTTCACAGTGATGAGAGAGTGAAAAAACACCTTGTGCTTAAGGTGTACTTGACACTGAAACCCAAAACTTAAAAATAACTATTTGAGAGTGATTTCCGAAACATCACTTCTTTAAAATAAGAACATACAGTAGTAGAGACCTTCAGACGCATTACCTTTAAAGTGATTTTTCTGTGAGTTGTTTCCCTCGGCTAAGGATAGAAACCTTAGCACAGAGGCTGTGATGCCCGACATAGCAGAAGTGGCTGTTTCAGTTACAGACGGTGAGAAATGTGTGACCATATAGCGGTGCACCACCTGTGTCTGAAAAGCAGACTCAAAATTTTGCAGAAAGTGAGGCGGACAAAAAGAGCATTGTTGTCAGCGGTAGGTCGGCTGTGCCAGGCTAGAGCTGTAGAACATTCCATGGTGTCACACAATACCCTGTCAGTTTCCTGTTGGAAGTACCAGCCCAGAATGAAAGACAGTGCCAGTGCGCTGGGTGGGGAATCTGGACGGGCCAGAAGAAGACATTTCAGGTCCAGAAACTAAAAATCCAGACCAAGATTTTGTTTCAACCAACCAGTTGAGTACTCTGACTGTGACTCTTTATACTCAACTGGTTGGTTGAAACAAAATCCTGGTTTGGATTTTTTCTTTCTGGATCTGAAATATCCCCCTCTGGGAGGGGCTCACAATGCTCTTAGAAACTACCACCCCCTTCTTTTTTAAGTGTTGATTATTCCATTCTTTTTCTTTAATTTCTCAGGCTGTATATGTTATTCCTGGTTTATTTATTGTCTTTTCATATTGCCAGATGTAAACTCAGAAAAACAGGATAGCCAATGCCCTTCTGCCAGATGTTGGAGCAAGTGAGTTAGTCTTTGTAAACTGGCATTGACAAGGGGCAGATCTTTTTTCAAGCCCACTGAGAGATGACTGGATGCCTGTCAAACAGACCCAGTAGACGTGTATTGCTCTTGGGGGAAAAAAGGAATAAAGTAGTAAAATACTTCTACAAGGTCTGTGGAGTGCCTTGCAAACACAGCAACGTGCAGAGCATCGCCAGCGAAATCGCTCACCTGCCCTCGGTGTGGGACGCTAATGTGGGACGTTGTGTCTGAGAGGGCAGCGTGCCAGCACAGACATAAGAAGCCTCGACGCTTTGGGCGGATGAAAAGTGGTCGTTGGCTAGGAAGGTTGTATATTAGTGCTCCAGTGGGGAGAGGAAGCGGGCAGGATTATCCATCCTCCAGGTAAGGAGGCGTAGGTGCTGGATGAATAGTGCACGAGCTGAACCCGCCCGCCGTGGTGCGGTTTGGCACACCTAGTGGCATCGTCCAAACAGCCATGGATTCCAATTAAGTGTGCTTTATTGCCGCTGCCCGTGTCTCAACCTACTTAATCAACCGAGTTTGTTTTATTTTTATTTGCATGAGATTGTCGAAAATGTAAACCTTTTACATGAGAGTCTGAAAATCTTTGGACAGATCTTTTCCAAAAAGAAATGATTCCTTTTAAGGATTTGTGCATTTGTCTTTAAGGAAATAAATGAAAGGGATCTTAACTAAACTTCCTGAGAAGGGTTTTGGTTTGTTTATGTACTGTTCATTCATTTTTCTGTTCCTTTTCAGGTTACCTGTGGTATAAACAGGATAATGAACCTCTTAGTAATTTCATGGAAACAAAAAAAAACATTTCTCTGTTTTATGCTTTTTTGGTGCATGAGTTTAAGTACTTTGTGGATATTTTGTAAAAAAATTTGAGCAATTACTCCTTTTAAGGAAAGGTATGACATTTGTGATCAGGACAGGAAAGACTCTGAGCGTGTTGCCTTAAATATAAGACATGAGTCTGTAATATCTTTATGGAAATGTGTTATGATATTGGCCACAATATGGCATGTGCAAAAATTTCTTTTTTGGCTTTAAAGAATATTGAGTCTGGATGATTTAAGAGGCTGGGTGGGTAGGTGAGAGAAATTCTGAGCCCGATTTCTCTGTCTGACCTGTACTCTACTGCTGAGTGATGAGCAAATTGAATTTACAGTTGTCAGCACGACACAGTCCATCTGCGTTTTAGGTTTTATTGGATCTATGGTCATGGTTCATTCATTTCACCACTTGCCAGACTGCTGTAATTTTAACATGGCTGCTGGTGAAAATGACAAAGTTGTAGGTGGAAAGGGGGAAAAAAAAATCTCATTCGGTTTGCCGTAGTTGTTTATTCTGTTATTTTTGTGCAGGGCTCGTAGACGGACTGTGTCCATGCAGACTCACCCATGGCATCCTCACATCTCATTTTATTGACCCTAATGTTTTCTCCTGTGTCATTTTACATCGCAGTTCATTTTCAGCTTTGTTTCCGTGTTCTATGCACTCTGGAGGTGTAGATGAGGAAAGATTTGTTGGCCTATGCTATAAATTTTCTGTGACTTGGTGGGGTTCTTGCTGTTCTGTAATGTAACTGTCCGGCTGTCCTCACATAGAATTCATTGTTGGTGTTTGCCTTCCGCTACTTATATTAACGTAATAAAGACACGTTCCACAAAATATAGTACCGTTATTTGTATCTGAAAAGTAAGCAATTAGATGTATAGAATGTGACATGTAGAATTTTGTGTCCATAAACAGTCTTTCTCATTTATCATTTTCTATATTTGGTGCACATATTTTTAAATTTATGTGCGAAATAGTAATTTTGTAGTGTCTATTTAAAGGACTTTAAGTTGAGGTGCTTTAAATCAAAATGAGGGTTGGGCATGTGACCTCAAGAAGAAATAGAGCATTTATTTAACGCCATGGTTCATTGTTACATTGTCAGCACTCACATCGCTGCTGGAAAAGCAATAAAACATCAGAAACGTGCACCTGTTCTTTATTAGGAAAGTAAACTTTCTAGCTCCCAGTCTGGGCAGGAGCAGGGGGAGTCATCCATCTTAAAAATAGATCCCCAGACTGAGAAGAAGGGGGAAAAACCCTCTTAGCCGTGGAGAAACGCCAGGCTCTAAGTAAGTGTTACAATAACAAGTCAATTATAGATGCACGGAAGATAGGAGTTTCTATGAAATTTAGTTTACGTACTTAGACTCGCGATGGATTACAACTTACATTAGCGGATGTGGGTGCGTGCCCCTTGAACACAAATGCATTTTTTGAGGTAAACAAGCACACAATCCGTTCCTCTGCTGGAATGCATTTTTAAATTTCACCTCTGAATATGTTAGTTTCCCAAGGCCCTGCACCTGACCCTTGATTCAGTTGTTGGCTTTGACTGCCTCGAGCATAGATGACCTGCAGCAATGTCACATTCTGAATTCTGTGTTCAAACAGAGTGGTCGCATACACAAAAGCCTTATCATACTATCAGCAATAACTAATACCGCTCATACTGCTACTGAAAAGAAATATTGCTCGTACTATAAGAATTAGTAGTATTATTGTTCTGATGTAGTTAATTCTGAACATTATATAGTGTTTTTTATAAACTCGAACAGTCCTGCACATTATAAATACAAGTTGAATGAGAATTGAAATTTTCTGCAAACTAAAATTAAAAAATACCATAATTGTAAAATGTATGGAATGTAGCTGGAGATGTAGAACAGCATAATAAAATGGATAGTCAGGAAAAGTATTATTAAAAAATGATGTTTATTATATTTATATATACATATTGTTTATAAATGTCATTGTGTCCCTGAATCCAGCTCTTTCCATTTATTTGGTAATTATTGGTATTGGTAAGTATGCTCAGTGTACAGGCTTTAGGAATTTTCCCAAGGACTATAATATGATTAGAGAAGAAAGGGCCCCTTAAACAATATTGTAGCTAAAATCTCAATGAAGGACTGGCATGAGATCAGCACCCTCCCGTGTATGCAAGCCTACTTTACCAGAGTAAATTATTTATACCAGGAGCAGATCTGTGGCACAGATCTCAAGGCTCTAATTAAGAGGATTGTGATGCAACAATGAAGTCATAATAATGTAATTTAGCTGGAAATAACACAGCCAGCCGTTTATATTAAGAGGTGTGATCACATCCTTTCTGCCGAGTTCGGCGGGTGGGTCCTGCGGCAACCCTGCTTGGTGCCAACCTGTTGTCACCTAAGTGGCGGCGAAGGCTGGCGCAGAGGAAGGACGGTGGCTCTGTGCCACCTGGGCTCACTGTGGGTGGGTGGTAGTGGGGGGGGGGATCTGACTGCTCACCTCAGGTGTGTTAGGCAGCCTAATAGAATCACTGGAGTGGCATAGCAGCATGTATGGGAAGCCAAACAAACACCCCTGCACAGACCTGAGCTCAGCACCCTGCCATTAAGTACATATTCATTCAGAGCCAGCTGGTCAGCTCAGTTGTTACAGGAGAGGTTGTGCTTAAAAGCCATTTTTTTTGTGTTATGTGGAGTTATTTTTCAGTCCTTCATGTGTTCTGTCAATATGGAAGCAGAAGTCACAACATTTCTCTAAATACCTGTGTGCTAAGAGGTGCAGTTAAGCATGTTTTCAGTAATAAATTATATATCGAAAAATGCCACTGTGCAGATTTGTTACTGTACTATTATTGTTAAATATTGGCAATGTATTGCTATTTAAAATTTGGAATATTTATATTTCATTAACAACATTAATCATTTAGTGTGAGTGTCACTCAGTAATGTCATGTTAAGCAGTCATCTGTTACATGGCAAAAATGGCTAGCTAGCTTAACCACATCGTACCCTGCCATCAGACATGGGATGTCACACACTAAATTACTCAAACATGCAATGAAGTGATGGCTGTCAGTTTAAACTCACTATAGAATGGGGTTAAGGATTCCTCATACTACATGTTACACACACAATACTTTTATTGCTCTGCACCCATAGCTTAACTTATGGTCCGTATTTTTAACAATATGTATGCAAAATATTTTCTTTAAAATCATCTTGTTCCATTTTCTGGTACAAAATTTTCTGGCAAACAAAATGGTTGGTAATTTGGTAAATGGTCCTAACATTGTACAGAATAATGTAAGAACACTGAAGTATGTATTTTGTATTTTACTGCAAAGAAGTAATGGGGTGGTTCCCTCCAGTGTTGTCTTTGTGGAGGTAACACTATCAATCCAATAAAATTCACTCTCTTCTTCAATTCCAAATATCACTGCTTAAATTTGTCACTTTGTTAAATTCAATTTATCACTTTTGAGAATCAAGTCTTCCAAATCTTCCGTGAATGACACATTCACTAACTTCACTTTTGTTCACATATTTCAATTACAAGTGCATGCATTGATAGTCATTGACATCAACAGACTTAGAGAGAGGCTATTGAGGTTATTTGAATTTCACTGCACTCAAAGCACCGTTGGATGCTACTGTGCAGAAAAGTGTGTGCATTTAGGCTCTGAAAGGTGGCAGTGATAACATTTTACAGCTAAAACAAAAGGCACCACACAATAAAGCAATTACCCACGCTGCTTAGGAACACCTCTGCTTGCTTGGCGTGTTCTAACTTTCCACCACATTTACCTTTAAGCAGGGCTTTGGTGTCCCTGCTGTACTCTGCTGAATTCATTATGTCGTCCTCGCAACCAGATTATCACACTGCCGCCCTGAACATCTGCACCCTGTCATATATCATTCCATTCATTTCTAGTTAATTTGATCCTAATATCTGCTTACACAAGGAGCCAGATGTTGCGATAGACTGTAGCACTGAAAGTTTTTGTTGTAAGAGTTTGTGCGGTGCAAGGGAATTTTATCCCGGGTTGCCTTCCATGTCTGGGGCAGCCCAAGCTGTGTTTTATCTTAGTCATTGATATGTATAGTAGTTTCATAGTTTTTAATATTGGTTTTTACTGTCAGTGCACACAGAAATCATCTACAGCCATCAAAATCTGACAGGGTCCCTCTGGGCAAGCCCGAAGATGTTTTCTTTCCCGGAGTTTCAATAGGCCTGTTTACAAGATGAACTCGTCTTGCATAAATTTTAGAGGCAAAAAAAAAACGGAAGACTCAGTGTGCATCTAGGGATCAATGACTTAAGCACATAAAACAAATGAAATGTGAAATGACTGTCTGTCTTCATTAGAACTCCTTTGAATTTGTGTTTGGTTTAATACCGGGGTTGTGCTATGCTTATATTTTGAAATAGAAGACAAAGGTACTTTTAAGCATTTGATTCTGAAAATAAGATCAAAGCACAACTATCTCGCATATTTGCTACACAGTCATCAATAAGTAAATAATCCCTTGTGTAAAGTTAACTACCACGCAGTAATATTCAGGGTCGCGGACATTGATTTGTTCCATATCCTAATAATTTAATCTGTTTTTTTTTTCTTTTTTCTTTGTCTCTCTGAGAACCAGATGGGAAAGGCCAAAAACATGTTCTATTCAGGTATTGTGGCTACAAAAATCTCAATATCTTGAGCATCATGAGCATGATGTACTATGATCCAGTGCAGTAATATCTGACTGTACAGGTATGTCTTCCATGGCTATTGTTCTCTGTAACTGATGTGCTCAGACCATTAGCATGCGAGTCCTTGCAAATTTATGCCTGTGGTTCTTGAGTATTGAGATTCATGAATGGCCTCCAAGCTCATGTGCTATTTGTTGCTCTCTAGGTAGGTTGTCAGCAAGTCTTTCCATGTGTCTTGGCAGGCCTCTATGCAATGACAATACTCAGGCTTATTATTGAAGCTGGATCATTCACAAAATACATTAAGCCATTTACATTCTGAACCAAATCTGCAGAGAAGGTCATGGAAATAATATTTCATTGCGATTTTTATTACAATGCCTAATTTTTCTGTAATAGCTCCAGAAATGCTTTATATATTCTGACGCCTGTTAGTTAAAGCCAAATAATGTGACAAAGTCTGTGAAGAGAACAATATTTGGCCTTTTAAATAATTTAATTTCTGAAAACACAGATGGCTAATTAGGTGTTGACAGTATGTAACAGTCCACCTATGACATCGCATGCATGACTTTTAATGGTAGCTTAAGTTTCATAATTCAGTAAGATTTCTGTATCGGGGCCCACTCTTCATTTCATGTTGCTTATCCCTTTTGTATCCTGCTTTTAGTGTTGTTATCTAAAAGTCTACTAAAGGCAATTGAGATTGTTCCAGGTGAAAACGCAGTTCCTTGGGGAGGTGAGGTGAGAAGCTGTGTGGATGCAGTGTTGGAAGTTCAGTCTGTGGTTATGCTCTGTCAGGTTGTGAGGAAAAGAGACCGCAGTGCTGGGCACTAACCTCCAGTTCCAGATCTGCATGAATAATCACTACAGATGAATCTTTTTTGTGAATCAGCAGCAGGGAGAATAACTGCATATGACTGGGTTTGCGCCACCAATGTAATTGATTGTCGGCTGTGTGCCTACACAAACCTTAGAAAATGAAACCCAGGTGACCCTGATTGGACTGAGCATTCTGTTAGGGTTCACATAGAATCAGCTGGGTGCATTTGTAAAAGATGAGTTAGTTTGAGGTGTACTTCATGGGAAGAAGCTGGCATGTTCAAATGCTGGTTTAAACACATTTTTTTTTCTCCAACACACCCATCATATTTCACCCTTAAAGGGGCCTTGTCTTTTTCCCCCTCTAATAAAATAATACATTTGATTCAGCCCTATTGTCCAACACTGATGTCATTAGCAGCCCTTGCATGTAGTTCTTCATTTCATGGTTACAGTCCAATGGTATCATTTTGTGTTCCGTATGATTGTCCTGAGGAGTACAGTAAGTAGCTTTCAATTGATTCTTTTTGTAACTCCAATATATAGTTCATGCAATGAGTAAAAGAAATGAAATGTAAATGAATATGTCATAATATGATAAAGGGTTTTTTTCTTCTCATGATTCGCCTGACACCTTCAGCATTGAAGTTTTGAATCTGACCTCTGCTCTGTGTGCATGGAGTTTGCCTGCTTAATTTAATCCTGTTTAATTTACTTGTATATCACTTTTAGCATGTAAATTGATATGCATGATGAATTAATATATCGGTATCGGCTGATATTTGTTAAAAATCAGTCGGCATCAGTCTGATGTGGTTGATTTTGCTGGTTGATATTTAGACTTGAGTCAGTATTCAAATTTAGCAGCATCAGTGCTAAAGACTTAGCTACAGGCATTTCTTAAGTTTTACATAAATCTGATTTACCCCCCACCATCACCTTTCAAATTATAGTAATACTAGTATACAAATACTAGTAATACATACTAAATATTAATAATACATAGTAAAGAACACATATTAAACAAAAAAAGACCAAAAACACAGCACTGGGTGGCTCAGTAGGCTAAGTCTGTGTGCCTGTAATCAGAGGGTCGCCGGTTCAAACTCAGCTTCGGTGGGTCCTTGAGCTAGGCGTCCCAACAGGTGTTGTGATCAGTGGTGGCTTAATGGTTATGGAAGCGCACTCATAATCGAATGATTGCAGGTTTGAATCCCCGACCAACAAGACCCTAGTGAGGTACCCTGAGCAAGGTACTGCTCCCCGGGTGCTGAATTAGCTGCCCCCTGCTATGTCACGAAAGTCACATACAGTATGGGTTAAAAGCAGAGGACAAATTTTGTTGTTGTGTGCTGTGGTGTGTCAACAATGACAAATAATCACTAAAAAAATAAAGATTGTTTAAATTCTGTATTTTCACTGTAAATGTACTTACAGGCATATGTCGCCTTTTTCCATTAGCACTTCCGTAAACTATGCATTTTGGAAGTTTTTCTGCATAAGTATGGATTTCGGTACGTTGGTTTCAGGTAAGTCGAGCACTGCCTGTACCAAAGTAATGTGGATGACTGTAATGTATGATCAACCAGTTTCCATAGTTTCATCAGGTATCATTAGGTATTTCATCAGCTCATTTGTCAATTAGCTCACTGCACACATAGGGTCTTAAGGAGTAATGTCACTGACATCAGGCTCACTACAGATCTGTGGAACTCAGAGGTTAGCTGGTAATCACTGTAAGTTATCTGTAAGACAAAATTATCGGTTCCAGCAAAGAAATTCCACATTGGCACACCACTACATATAACACTGGAGTACTTTGCGGTGTCCCAGGCCTGAGGGGCCCAGACTGTAATCCTGGGGTGACATTTCTAAGGGAGAAACTCCCACAGATAGGTGAAGAAAACCTAGGAGGAACCAGAATCAAGTGGAAGCCCATGTTCCTCTGGCCAGCACCAGGCAGTGCAAGTTCACATAAGTTAGGTATATTTAGGCATATTTCTGGGCAGCATAGGTAGGCAGGTGAGGAGGCATAAGCAGATGGGCAGGTCAGGTGATACAGGAAGGTTGCTGGGTAGGCAGAGGGCTCCGTTAAATCAGGACCAATGAGTGGTTCACCCCAGAAGATGTGCAGGCTTAAGGAAAGTGCCTCAGCACACAAGGAACATAAAAGCAACAGTGGAAGGCAGCAGTGTGAATGGAATAAAGAAGCCTCAGGCGGCCTAGATACGGCTACATGATTAGAAAGGAAAGGCAGGTGTGGACACAGCCATGAGGATTCCGACAACACAAGGTCAAATGTGAAGCAAGAGTGATATCACTGACACTGAGTAACTACCTGAAGCTAGTATATCAGTAGGCTAAACAAAAACAATTGTATTTTTAGCCTTGACTTAAAGACTGAGAGTGTGCTGTAGGACTGTTCCACTGCAGGAGAGCTCTGTGAGGAGAATTCAGTCCAGTGTAGCCCCTTCAACTTTGCAAACTAATAGATAAGTCACTCCTTGAGAGTGAAGCAAATGAGGGGCGTTATATAGGTGGGGTGTTGTGTGGCTCAGTGGGTTATGACTGTGATCAGCATTGCACTCCTGACTCAGGACTCTTTACTGCCAGTATGTGAACATACCAGAATTGTGTTTCTGTTCAAACACTGAACATGGAGATTAATGACGCAGATAATTACGGATAGAGACATACATACATACAGTGCGAATGACACAATTAACCCCAATTGCTCCAATGACTGTAGTTGATTCTACTTTTTCCATTGTGCATTGTTTTGGATTCAAGTATCTGCATGTATGTAAGGGGTAATATAGAAATAAAAGAGTGTACTGTGGGGAAGGCTATTCGGAGACTTGTACTGTATGTCAGTACAAGTAACAGCCTAAAATCAATAGGAAATTTAACTAGAAAATGACAAAGCATGATTAAGTTTCTTGGTATTAGGAAGAAATTAGGAAGACGGCTGCTCTCTGCACCAACTGAAGTCTGTTAAGGATTGAGAGGTACACCCAAAAAAACAAATGCTACAGTAATCCAAACTGGAATTTTTAAAGGTGCTAAATTGGTTTTTCTGCATTATACTGTAGATGGACAGCATCTTCCTAAGCTTGGCTCTTCACCATGACTGTGTTCCTGTAACATTACATGATTCCTTGTTAACCCTTTCACAGAAGCAAACAAGAATCAGCATTATCTTTGTTTTCCCTGTGTCACAGGAGTTTACTCTGGTATCCCATGGCATGCAGTTAGTCTAACTGGTGTCTCTGATTTGCCTATAGTGTATGATTGTCTCTATGAGTGTATGCATACATTATCGCTGCAATAGACTGGCATCTCATTCAGAGTATACTCTACCTTTCCCCCGTGTGACCCTAACCAGGATAAGTGGAAGATGGATGGATGGCTTTCTAGAAGCTGAATGTGAAAATAGCTTAATAAAAATACTAAGTGGTTGGTTTTAATGTTGTGTTATCTACTTTTCGCCTCTCCAGGTTGTGTTGGCTTTTATTTTTATGAAATGTGCAATCATTTTATCTGGAGAGAATAACTCCCACATTCTGGGGCTAAGAATACACATCCCTACTGTATGTCTGACACGACACTGGGAAATCCACTCTGGTTCTAGACCCTCCGGCACGTATTTGCAGGCTTGGATTAGACTTATTTACACCAGCCAATTATGGTAGAAACACATAGAACTGACCACTCGGTGAACTTAATTCTGTTATTCTAACCTCTGTCATAGTACTTGTTGCCAGTACCTGGCTCTAATATTTGCCATAATGTCAATGGTACAGGAATGGGGAGATAGTCAGTCCATTTAGTGATGCTGAAAATGATTTACTGGGAAGTTACTGGGTCCAGTCCATGGCGCATGTAGGACTGGAAAACTGTTGGCGCTAACAGACAGAATTGAATTTGTCAGATGGGATTAGCTTGACAGAGCCAATTGTATGGGTACTGGGATGAGTTTGAATCAGAGATGCTGGCTGCACCAGCTCGTGGGGGGGGGTGCGCCGGTTTCAGTTGCTGATAATGACAGCACAGATGCTGGCGTGCAGACCAGAGTCAGGGTTGATGGCACAGGGGTTGGGTTGGCCATGCAGCCACACAGTGATGGCTTTTAATTACAGAACAGGGCTCTGAGCGTTCGGGGCCATGCCCACTGATGGATAGCTGGGAGCTAAAAACGGAGACAGGCGTGCAGAACGCTGAGGATTTCATATGGGAGGGGTGGCACGGAGCTGACATATACTCTATGGATTCCATTAAGTGCCTCAGTCCCAAGTGTTAGTCCATTCATTTGCTCTGAGTTTGCCGCAGCAGATGCGCACACTCTCCTTGTCTCAGGACAGGCATAAGCTTGCTCACATGCATGTTGACTGCTTATTCAGTTGGATGCAAGAACACATGGAGAAGATGTAAGCAGGAGAGAAAATGGTGACCAAGGACAAGGTAATGGTGAGGTTTCTCAGTGCCCTGGAAGACGGTGAAACTGAAAAGTAACAATTAAGAGCAGAAGCAAGCAAAATGCTCCATGTTATTTGCATATTGACAAGGCAGCAATGAGTAGTAATACAAACATTGTTGTGTCTTTTTCTTGTTTCATGCATGGCATTTGAAGTATACACAGTGTGAGAGCTGTGGCCATCTTCTACAGGGACAGTCATGTCAGCATATTTCTTTTTATTGATTTGTTCAATCAGCCCCCGTCACGCAACGACTCTCCGGTAGGACCTGAAATCCGTTTATTGGAGCAATCCAAAGGGGAAACCAGGAAACAGGCAGGGTCAAAACCAAAATCAGTCCAATCCAAAGTACCACAGCCAGAGGGAAATCCTGAATCGGTGTCGGGTCGGGCGCGGGAAGGTCGTAGAGCCGAGGAGTCAGTCTGAAGACGTAGACAGGAGACACCGGGGAAGAACACGAGGGAAGATCAGGGCCGGGTCGGATGGGCGTGGGACGGATCAGGAAGCGCAGGAAGCGGAGGCAGGAAGAGTCGGGCGGATCTAAGCTGGAACACAGACAAGGGAGATAGTCGCTCGGAAATCGCATGATACAATACCTCGCGCTGACCGACGGTCGTGCGGGGTTTATATAATAAAGGGAGGCGTGGCTAACGAAGGGGGGCGCGGTCGCTCGCTGACGCCAGTGCGACAGCCCCTTTATTCTCAGCAATTTGTGGAAATTGGTTTGTTCTTGGGCACCAGTTTTTTCACCAGTCACTGGACATGTAACCTTTGATGGCGTTTCCTTCTATATTTATTGGCCCCAATTCCATACCATTTCCTGAAAAAGTAGAGTATTGTACATAAACTTAGTCCTTGCTTTCAAGATCCTATGTTATATGACTGTGTTTGTCATCCTGACCAGTGATATTATCAAAAGTGATGCTGAAAGGCCACAAAATAGGCCTCTGTTATGAATTTTCGCAAATTCGCAAATGCCTCATCATGGTTCTGTTTTAGGTGGCACTGGAGCAATATGCTTTCAACTTTAGTTTGGGTCTGGTGCCACCAAACCCACTTTTTGGCTGTGGCTGACCAGCTGGCTGAAATTTACCCTGGCCCTCTGCCCTGTTGTAACAAAACCCACAAAATCCAAATCGGCCATCCTCTTTCTCCTCTATCACCATATCCCCTACGCCCCTCCACTCCACCCTGCAAGTTCTCCTTTTTTCACATATTTGGAAACCCTTCTGCCTTAACAGAAGCCTGCATAGTCCAGCCACACACTGTAAGGTGCAGGAATGCTAGAGATGTGCAGCTCAGGGCCATTTCCAGAGAGAATGTCCCCAAAAGGCATGATCTTTGCTGGCAGCGAATGTCCAGACATTTACAATGTTGTGTAATTCAGGCCCTTTCATCCATTAAAGCATGAGTTAAAGGGTTTTGGTATGTTCATGGAAATATTTATATGTGTTCAGTAAAGCAGGTTACTCTAATTTCCACAGGGCAAAAGTATCATGTGATTATCGTGGTTAGTTTGCACCTTACTCATTGGCAACACTCTGAAATAGCTGTAGGGAAGTGTGTATGCTGATTTGGCAAGGGTTCCATTTCTGGCATTTAGAAATGAATGAACAGGGGCCATGAGCAATGTAGATGTAGCAGATAGAATGTCAGATGGGATCTTCTCCAGAAAGTAGGAGTGGGGGGTGGGTTATCTAATCAAGGACCTCATTGAACCACTCCGTTAAAAAAACTTCCCTCTTCACCTGTCATGAAATGAAAAGTAATCGAGTTAAATTTGACAGTATTATATTCCTGTTATTCAGTGCTTAATAGAGATTATGATCCGAGGTGGGACGTGGCCCTATGGTGGGTTAATGCCTAGTCCTGGGTTATCCCATACCTTATGCTCCAGGCTCCAGACCCCAGTAACCCTGCACAGGGTATAAAAAATGGAGACAGACATGTTTACAGGTCAGTAAATTGTGCAATTGCCGTACCATCTAATCCATTTTCCAACTGTGTATTCGGTTCAGGGTCATTGGGCTGAAGATCCCCCCTTCATAGGGCACACACACGCATACACACACACGCCCAAAAAAAAATCATACACTCTGTAATATAGTGTCTTCCAATTGCAGTATCAGAAAAAAAGCAATGTCAGGTAACTTATCATCGTCTAATGGCGGACGTTTGGAGGATGTGAAAACACTCCAGAGGTTAATGGTCCAGTTCTATTAGCTGGGCACTGGTGCAGACGTTCGTAGGTGGTACACAAGCTGCCAAGAATGCCAGACTGTTAATCCTGTGGCCATACCAAAAGCACCATTAAGCCTTCTTACTTTGATGGATTCTTCTTTGAGAGGTTTGAGATGGATCTCATCTGGACATTGAACTGAAGAACACAAGGGCATTGCTTTGTATCTGTCATTATAGACTATCTTCTGCATGATCCCTCCATACAATATCTCATCTAGGAATACTACTAGGGCATTGTTTCAGCCTTTATTCTGTGTTAAACTCCAGATAGATGAAAGCATCTGCTTTTTCCGAGAAGCTTTGCAAATTATTGAAAAATTTGAACTAGCACTACATACACATAAACAAATTGCTTAGACAGGTGCTTTAGTAAAATTAGATGCTAGTAATTTGTAGATTTGTTGCCACATATATTTTGAAATAATTGACTCTTTATTGTTTACTGTGGAAGAGGTTCCCAAGTCCTAGTTTATCACCATTTCAATTACTGTACAGTGAAGGCCAGGGGCATTTTGGATCTTGTTAAGGAATACTCAAAAAGGGTCCAGGCTTTTGTAACAGTGAGGGACACAACAGCCTACAACTGAGAAGAAAACTGTTCTCTAGGGATGGTTTTGAGAGAACATTTGCTTCAGGCCCAACAAGGCTTTTACAATAAAGGAGTGGAAATACATGTTTTTAAAACAGGAGAAGTGCTTCTCTTGCTTTCGACGTCTACCTTTAAATTGCTTTCAAAGTGGCAAGAGCTCTAGAAGGTTTTATATTACGGATGGAGTCTGGTGAACCAACTGATGGAACGTCCTCCAGGTATATATCAGGACAGACTCTTGAAAGACAACGGGAGAGTGTTGCTGCTGGGTTACTAACTAGATCAGCAGCTGAAAGTAAGGAGCTGCCCCAGAACATGCTAAAACCACCAATCTTGTTGCACTCCTGTGATGCCTTGCTTACACCAGACCAAACAGAACAAGTGAGCATAAGTTAAATGAAACTTCTCTTGTGTTTTTCCCTGTTCTCTTTACCATTAACCTCATATGATTCAAATGCTACAAAGACACCTCAACAGATTTTGGTGGGTTTGGGTCATGCTCAAACTAACTCTTATAGTTTAGATCAGAGGTCTCCAACTCCGGTCCTGGAGGGCTACTATCCAGTAGGTTTTCTATCCTACCTGGCTTCTGATGAGCCACACTAGTTCTCAGGTAAATTCCAGGAGCAGGTGTTGCTCATCAGAAGCCAGGTAGGATAAAAAAACTTACTGGATAGTAGTTCTCCAGGACCGGAGTTGGTGACCCCTGGTTTAGATAAAGTAGGTAATCAGTCTAATGGTTCAATTCAAGTCATTGAAAAACATACAAAGTATTGAAATTTGTACCAATCACCCAAATCAACAAGAAATTCTACATATTCCCGGTGTGTCAGAGTCCAAGATAAAACTGTGTTTCTTTACTCTTTGTCCTTGTGTTACTCTTGCAATAGCCTACTTGCATAACATCATTGTGTAACACAGTGATTGGCAACGCCGTTTTCCTGCATTTGATGGCAGTCCTGCCGTTCCTCTGGGTGGCAGGTCTCATCACTTGTAAAATGTGCAGCTAGACAGAGAGGGTGGTCTTTTTGGGGTTGTTGTTGGGTAGCCTATTCAACTTCAGTTACATGAAAAAGCAGTCACAGTCAATCTGCAGCCTAAGTCTATTTAGCAGAAGAAGTACTTTTGGGTTATCCAGTTGCTTCTCCCATGAAAGTCACCTGATCCATTGCAATGGATCGGAATAGACAACATTCTTGATTATTATGATTTTGCTTTATGTGGTTGCTTTAATGTGCCTTTGCATTTCCCAACCCACCTGATCCTAACATTTAGATAATTCCGTAGCATTTTCCTGAAGCTCTTTCCATTTTCTGGTTGTCTAACAGCTGCATAAAGGATTCAGGGAACATTATGGTACAGTAGGCAGGGTCTGGTAAGGTGAATACAGCTGTTCCTCACTGCAAGGTCCCTGTGTCTCACAGTTATGTTTACTGCTCTGACCAGAGATGCTCACACAGATGAGGAACTTTACAAGCTCAAGAAGAAAACATAGAAAACAAAAGAGAACTTATTTTATAACCTAATTCTAATTTGGGGATAATCATTGGCTTCATTTTAGCATGCTGTGATTTCACTATATTGGATAGTACATGACAAGCAGTATTTTTGTTTTTTAGATAACCAATTGTCTTCAACTTTCCAAAATAATGAAACTGAAATATTGTGAAATATGTCGAACATTTGTCATTATAGTAAGATATGGTAATATAATACAGTAAATATGGATAATGGTGTCTAATATGAAAAATCTTTTCGTTAAGGTAGTAGAGAATAGGTTTGACTTTATACTGTTTCTTAAAATCACAGAAAATGATACATTATGCCTGTCATTTTAGACAAAGTGTGGACATAATAGAAATTGGCATATGCCATTTCTGAGCTCTGAACACGCAATCTCTTTCTTATCTACACTTAAACTGCAGCGGACAAGATGTACAAGGGTTTGGGGGAAGTTCCACTTTTCTGTTCAACAAAATATCTTTGTAATGGATCTACTCATGTTCTGTGTCACAAGGCGTTGTACATTAATGATACAGTCCAACTTCTGAAATAAATAATTTAGTATAAATTCCAGGCCAGAGTTCCTTGAAAATTCACATATGTGACACCAGGGAGGTTTAGTGACGTTGGAGGTTGGGCGAGAGCCCTGTTCTCTCTGTCTGGCTGTGGATGGTGTTTTCAGGCGGGAAGTCATTATGACATGGAACCAGTGGGGGTTGGTCTGAGAGAGGCCTTTTTTTGAGTGTCTCCATTTTGGCTGCAGGGACATCGGGGAAGTTGGGACCGTAGTACTGGGAGTGACAAGTACAAATGGAAAAGGAGGGAGAGAGTGGACAAACGACAGCCAGTTACAGAAACATAAATGTCTAAAACAGTCATTATTATTTTATATAAATGCTTTTCTTTGCTTAAAAAATTGAAGCTGAAGTGGCAGTACCAGCACTGTGTGTGTCAGACAAAAGCCAAGGGACCGCAGACACTTCAGCTGGAGGAGGAGAGTGTTTGTTAAAACCACATGTGCAGCAGCTCGCAGTAAACAGTAAATATGTGGTGGGCTTGGCAGGACCCCACGTTTGCTGAGGAGCGTGCAGCCGATTTCTGCAGAGCAAAGCGGCGGCAGTTCGTTCTCCTCCCTGCTGGATTGGACCATCACCACGAACTCTTTCTTACCAGAGAATTCTTTATGGGGTCAATAAGTTATTATTATTAGGGCTGTCAACTGATTAAAATTTTTTATCAGATTAATCAGAATTTTCAGTGGATTAATCAGGATTAATCACTATTTGCAACTACACCTGAATCCTAACCATTT
>JAODLC010000021.1:3886190-3940689 GCA_026781145.1 Hippopotamyrus pictus | reverse complement strand
AAAGTAGGTAAATTTCAAGTTTTACTACACTTTGGGGACAATTTGGTCCTCAAATGTGATCTATGCAAACACACACATGCACGCACACACACACACACACACACACACACACACACACAAACACCATCAACTTTGAGGTTGCAGAATTTGTTGACCTCTTTTCCCAGCAGGGCCTGCAGTCCCTGGTGTTTGAGGAAAGCGAGCAAAGGCAGGTGCTGTCCACATCCTCCTTCCAACTCAGAATGGGGAAACAGGATGGTCCGCTTCTCTCGCGCTGCTCAGAATGCCCTAACTTAACGGTCTCTCCTAAAATTCTAGACGTCACAAAGTCTGCTTCATCCTGAAGATGGCTTTGAGTTTACAGTACTTGATGAAGGCAAGATGCTATATGAGGACCAAACGGTTCTGTAACGCTTAGTAGAATTCCAGTTGTTTGATTTCATTTAGTCAGGACTCAATATGTGCAGTTTTGCTGTGTGTTTTGTCACTGGTTCAGTTGCCAGGCTGGAGTGTCTGGTAGTCAGCTCTCTCTCTCTCCCTCTCCCTCCCTCCCTCTTTCCCTCCCTCCCTCTCTGTGCCTCTTTCACCCCTTCCTGCTGGAGGCTCTCGCTCGGATGGAACGAGCTCCTGGAGCAGTTGAAACAGGGCAGCCTTTCATGCTGCACAATGAGGCCCAGGCTGCTAGACATTCATTACAGGCACTTCCTGCTTTCGCAGCGGCACTAACCGACTTGAGGAATAATCATCCACACGCTTTATTTGCATAGATTTGCAACCGTAATAAAGCAACATTGATTTGTCCAATAACCTCTACACCAAGTTCAAATGGCAAATGATTTTTTTTTCCACACAGGAGGCAGTGGTGGCACTGAGGGTGACGTCCCATTTCCGGCAACCCCCCTCTATCCCCAGCAGCTGTTTACTCTCGTGCTAAAAGGCACCGCTCGCGAGCCCGCTACAGGGTTCCTCTTCCTCAAGTAACACCCACTCCCCGCTTCTCTCACGGACACAGTGCATCCTGCACAGGATCCTCCACAGTTCATGCCGCAGAGATTCAGCTTTGAACAGCAGCCACTATTGTTGTGCTTTAACCACATGCAGGCTTTAGTTACATGTCACCGTTTTGTCATTGTGTTCTGTGTTTATATGTCCAACCGTGCATTGGGTGGGCATGTTGGTGATGTTCTGGGGTCTTCAAATGAGGGTTGCATTCCAGAAATTATTCTTTGGTCAGTGAAAATATCATGGTTTCATCTTAAGTATATGTGCAGCATGCATATATTTATGCAGAACTGGATTCTATCATCTTTGTAGTATATTTGTAGTATCTAATCTTACTACATAATTAGATGCAGTTCTCAAATAAAACTCTGCAGAGCAGATTAAAGTCCACAACAACAGTTTAGACCAACTTATGTTTGCCCAATAAAATAGTTTTTAGTTTGAAAAGTCTGCTGTATAATAATGTGCATATGATGTGAACTTTGTGTTTATTGGGTTTTTATACTTAAGAATACGTTTACAGTGATAACAGTATTATTGCTGTATGATATCAGGACAAAAAAGGAGCATAGGAGCTTTTGGTGGCTGATCGAGTCCCCCTTCAGCAACTGCATTTTCCTTCCATGCAAAGTATCACAATGTAGTGCCATCTACTGGAATTCTTAATGCACTACGGATGAAGTATTCAGCCAGCGTCCTGGAAATTGTAATAGATCTTTTCAGTGTTCCCCATACGGGTATCGTTAATTGGGACTCCAATAGAAAGCTTTGGGCAAACAAAATATCTAATTTCCAATAATTTAGCTGACTTTGAAATTTAAATCTATGACAATGCAGGTCTTTGCTATCAGAGCACATTTTCTTCTTGTGGACAAATATAGATGTTATTGTGCAACTGAACTGTACATATGTTGTGTGTTTCTGCATTATTTTGTTGTTTTCTAGTATCGACTGTTACTGGACAATTAAATTGTCTCAGGCAATCACAAACAAATATTTACATTTATAACTTGATTATGGCAGCAACTGTATCTAATTAAGTTCTTCTTTTGTTAAGTGTTTGCTGTGTTCCTATGTTTTAGAGCCTTATCTAAAAGCAGTCATGCACCTCTCTGTGTTGCTCTATTCATAGTACCTTAAACACCAGATATGGGAATGGATTCACACCCCCCGCTGTGTGTGCGTGTGGTTTGCATGTTCTTCTCGTATTCCAACTTCCTCCCACAGTCCAAATACATGTCATATTGCATATGACTGTGTATGTGAGAGTGTGTCCTGTGATGGGCTGGAATCCAGTCCAGGGTGTGTCCTGCCTTATGCCTTACGCTTTTCTGAGTAAGAAGTATGGATATGTGAATGGTATGGTAATTTTGTTCAAGTAGGATATTGGATGTTCTGGAAAATTACGTTTGAAGTAAAAATTTTCCCACCTGTCTTAACCGTTAATGAATTGTGTTTAAACGTGAAATTGAATTGCATTACATGCAAGCAAAGCCTGGAATTTATGGAGGGCATCAGTGTTCTTCCATCTCATCAGAAATGCGTTCTCTCTTTTCACACGGGGCAAGCGCCTCACTGCCGCAAAATCTGACGTGTGATCCGAGGGTTTTCTTTCTGCTTAATATAGAAGCAGTATTTGTATCACTTGTGATGTCTGCCTGTTTGAGCGAAGAGGTGAAAACCTAGTACAAGACATAGCAAGGGAGAGCGATGTTCCCACTGCTGCTGGAGACACTAGATGCGGAATTGATATGTAATGTGTTTGCACCCTGTTTCCATTTTGATGCTCAGGGCAATCACCGTAATGTACAAGTTGACAGCTCTGGGGGTGGGGCTCTGTACAATGTTCTGAGGCTAAGTGTTTGTGCAGAGAATGTCAGCATTTCACATCTGTGCCTTTTCTAATTGGGTTTTTAATGGCCGAGAAAATCGTGCATCAAGCTACAGGTGAACTAGGTGCCCAAGGCATCTAGTGATCAGCCGTTTCACGTCGCTGAGAAGTAGGGAATGTTGAATGTGAGAAACAGGTTACACAGCTTGCATGAAGATCGTAAGAGGAATCCTGACGACTATGGGGGGAAATTTTGTAAAACCTGTAGACACTGATGAAGGTTGTGAACTAACATTTTGGTTTTAAGAGGGCTCAATATTCTTTCTGTTGGCTATATTCCTTGCGAATGAAGAATGACCAAAAGTTCACATCTACTGTATGGTATTGTGCCGTGGTGCTAGTGAACGCACTATTACATTTTTTTGTCTCTGTTATGTTTCCCCTGGAAATATGTACCTGTGTGCTTCAGATACATTTTCTACTCCTTTGTGCCGTCTGCCCTTTGTTTGTACAGGGTTTGCAGTCTACATCCCTTTAACCCCGCCGTGCTCAGAGGACTGAGCTCTTTGACTCATCACTGTTCCACCTGTACTAAATTATTTACCTACTATGATTCTACCTCTCTTATACCCCCTGTGTTATTTGAAATTTTCCTTTATTTTTGATGATTCTACACAAGTTTATATTTTGCCTATAACTTGTCAGTGTGTTTGATCCCTCATTCAGAGGTGTTTGATGCAAAACTCACTTAGAAGTCCACTCATGAAAGAATGCATGTGTTTGGTCCTTTAATATTTGAAGAACAGTACCTTGGACATCAATACGTTTGTTCTAATTGGGTGTCGTGTTCTGTGTGGGTAAAAGGAACATGCAACTTTTCTTGTTACGTTTCATTCGTCCCGCTTAGCATTATGGATTTCTCTAACCTCCAGGTCCAAATGTATGTAACGGCGGAAGGGGTCAAAACGAACCTAGGTGGCATTTTCTTGCTGAAGTCTTGATGGCTGTTCTGCATTCTCACTGCCTGAAGGCTGGTTTCATAATCATATTAATGAGATCAGAAACATGAAAACGTGCTGTAGGAATGCGGATTAGGTGTGCAAAGGCAGGTCGTACGCGCACTGCACCTATATACTAATCTCGCCGGCCTTGATCAGGGTACAGTAAATATACCCCAAGGCCTCTATTGATCAGCCTTGAATCTACCCTTACGTGGTGCCTGGTTAGTTACTCTGAATGCTGGAGTTAGTTCAGTGAATTATTTTATCAAAAACACTGCACATTTATTTTTTAATAAGTGCTCTCTTTGGGAGAGTTCTGTTCTCTTTGTGGCAAATGAAAAACAACCACACTGAATGCTCAATATGGACCACACGCCGATTGCTGACATACCTCCACCAGTGTCTTTCCCCTGGAATCATGGCATTGTGGTGCTGGGTGACGCACTGTTAGATTTTAAAAAACACTGGCCTTCAATTTGCATATCCTTCTCATGCTTACACTGATTTAATCTGGCTACTCTGGTTTCCTCCTTCAGTCCAAATCGATGCATTAAAGTCAGTTGGTGTCTCAGTTTCCCATGGTGTTTGGTAGCATGTGAGTATAGACCCAGCAATGGACTGGCGTTTTCATCGTGGTGTCTCCTGCCCCATGCTTCGATCTTCCTGGGATAGGTTCCATGCTCACCATGACACTGTACTGAATAAGAGGTATGAAACCTGGACAGTCTGTAGATTCCCCTGCAAACCTAAGTGGTTAGAAAATAGAAAATTACGTGTTAAATAATTTGCTCACCTGTATTAACTATTAATTAATTAAATTAATATGCAATTATATTAATTAATTTTATATGCATTATGTTTCATATAATTGCATTATACGAAAGTGAAACCTGGAGTTTATGGAGGACAACAGTGTTGCTCCATCCTATCAGAAATGATATTCTCTCATTGCACAGGGCTGGCGACTCACCGGCGCAGAATCTGAAGCGAGATCTGAAGGTTTTCAGGTGAAAACCTAGTACAAGACACAGTAAAGGAGAACGATATTCCCACTGTTGCTGGAGACATTAGATGCCGAATTGATACGTAATGTGTTTGCACTCTGTTTCCATTTTGATGCTCCAGGCAATCACTGTAATGTACGAGTTGACAGCTCTGGGGGTGGGGCTCTGTACAATGTTCTGAGGCTAAGTGTTTGTGCAGAGAATGTCAGCATTTCACATCTGTGCCTTTTCTAATTGGGTTTGTTTTTGATGGCCGAGAATGAAAGTTGAAAGGAAGATCGTACATTTTTAAACCCTGGTTCTTAGCAAACTGTAAGAAAACAGCTCTTCAGATCACTCAGGCCAAAGGCAGATCATTTCCAGGGATACTGCCCTGATTAAAATTGTTTAAAATTAGACTGAAGTGACAAAAGGTCAAGGAAAATGCATATGGATTCTTTTCAGCTCTGGAACAAATGCAGTTTAATGACATAATACTTTTCCCGTGCATATTTTCATAGCATACAAATATTCAGTCTCTTGTTTCTTCCCAATTTTAACTCCTTTAAAAGGATTGTAATGGTGAAACTAACCATTGAAAAAAATGTAAACTTTGGTAAAAGCAAAAATAATTAAAAGCATGCTCATTGTCGATTGTTGCTAAAAAAAACTCTGCAGCAGGCCCCCAGTTATACTGATTTTCTATATGTTGACTAATGTGCTCGCTGCATGAAGTCTCTTAAGACATCAAAGTATTGAGCTTTTCACAAGGGGCCTATAGGTCTCTTAAGGTTTTGTGTGTCTTTCACAGATGTCCCTGTGTTAGTCCTCTGTAAGCTGGTGCCTGTGTTTCTTTTTTTTTATTGATAGCTTGTTTGTAACGAATATGTATATCAGCACGGCTTGCGTTTCCCTTAAATCCTATTACATCGAGTGTAAGTCACAGCGTTGAGATTAACAAGTTGAAGCTGCTGCTGCTGTTCCTCCAGCTTTGGCTGCATTTCAGCACGGCCCGCATTCGTCTTCGGCGTGTCGCGCCATGCAGCGCGTACGGCCGAGGGGACATGAGGGGAAATTGGAGCTAATTGGCGAGTCAGGGAAGGGAGGCCAGCGGGTAGATGGGGTGCCGAGGCTGGATGAGGCGGAGCTGTGTGTTTGTGCTTGTGTTTGTGATCATGCGTCTTTGTACCGTCTTAGCAGTACAGTAACGGGGAACTTTATACGAATCAGCCTGTAGTTTAATGAGCTCCCTCTCCCTTCTCCCTGCTGTAAGATGTGCCAGCTTTAAGCGCTCACGCATGATTTAAGAAGCTGTTTAGTTATTTTTTTATTTTAACACCCTTTAAAGTAAATGTATATACATATGTGGTGTTACGATGAGCTTTGGAATTTATCATTTTGAAATAGTTCAAATATACACTTTAAAAATGTTTCCACAATTGATACTTTTTCACAGCGAATTCAGGATATGCCCTGCTTTACTGTGATAAGGCTTCTAGAAGGTGAGGATTTTGATCCTCTCCACCACCACCCACCCCTGTCCAATACTTTTGCAGTTGTTCTCGTTTAAATTACCAAACCCCCTCCAACAAGATCCACGCATTGTGAGTACTACCCCAAACACACAGACAGTACCAGTGATCTAATCTGTTTCACTTGCAGCGAGCTAAAACAGACCCGGCATTTTTCTCTGCTGTGAGCACATTCCAGTACATCTGGGAAGCTTCTACAAGTAAACAAAAGTGAAAGTTTAGCTGATAAGAAAGGCATCAGAAGAAGCCCAGAGTCTCTGCTCCTTTGTAGTGCCCCAAATTTCCTTTTCACCTCTGACATGGTGCCTGACGCATCCACCGTGTGTGTACATATATATGTGTGTGTGTGTGTATATATAAAATGTTTATGTATTGTATAATATTTATATCAGATATAAGTATCAGGTGCGGTGTAACTGATTTTTGTCACAAAATATTTTGCTGACTTCAGTATCATGTGATCATGACAGTCTAGGTAAAATGTAGCACTTATGCTTTGATCAAACAGAAATATGTCAACTGTCAGGGGTGGGGAGTATGAGCCGCAAAACGTGAACCTTTAAAACAAAACGTTTGCCAGTGAGTGTAAGTAAGGATCATGCCTGTACTGAGTGTGGGCAGAACAAAAGGGCAGAATTCCACCAGGATTCAGGATCTCGCGGCGCTGCCAGTTTCAGTCAGAAATCCTTTGTGCCATCTCTGCTCCTCTGTTCATACCGTCATGTCAGTGATCAAAGACATACTAAAAGGAGGTTTGTATATATGGATTTTTTATGAGTCTTCATTTTGCATTTAGAAGGACAGAGCTATTGTTCTTCAGTATCTATTAACCCTCTGGGGTCTAGGGGTAGGGAACACACATTCACTGACTGGGGCATGACCATACATTTCTTTCAATATCATATGTACATTTTGAAAAGAAAACTGATTACGGATTTAGTGAGCGTTTTTTTCATGTTTCTACAACAAGATTTCAGCGAGTTATGAACTGAAATACACGAGAAGGATACGCGGCATTGCTGACCACACCGTCGACCCCAGAGAATTAAGAATTGAACCCATGTTCTGATCCTTAACGTATATTGACAGGATATTTAAACAAGGAGCACTGGAGCAGAGCTTAAGCATAGAACGTGTTTTTGTACAGATTTTTAGAGGTTTTTATTTATTTTGCTTTTAAATGCTGGATTCCCCCCCCCCCTTGAGACCAGTAGAGTATATTGCTCAGACATTGTTTTGATGTTTCTGTCCTAAAAATCTTAGTGTCATTCTGGATAAATAGACTGGTTTTCTGAGCATTGCGATGGACATACGATCATGTTTAGAGTTTCAAATGGTGTAACATATACAGACATCTGGGTGAGGATCCGTCACACAAGTCCATTTGTCAGGGTTACAGAATTTCTGCAACAAACCTGTGTTAGACACACCTGTGTTGTGACCTCATGTACCATTGTAATGCATGACTGTAAAGTAGAAAAAATAATTTTTGTTCATTGTATGGATGTGTTCAGGCCTTCAGCACGTGCCTCATTCAGAAGATAGTTTCTCTAGAAGCTCAGACCTCGCATCAAACGGTTTGTATAACTAAGAAGCTTTGAGACTTAATTAGCCTGAATGAGTCTCAATGCAGCATCTTGACACACTGGCAGAAGTGTGCCTCAAGGAATCCCCCCAGCTCGGGTGGACGACTGCTCTGTAAAGGCAGAAGCAGGAGAAAAGAGGTGCATGCCATTTGTCAGGTGGTTGGCACAGCCGGAAGAACACAGCTCACTCATAAAGCATTTGGATTCTGGTCCAGTTTCCAGTGAAATCTGGAATTATGATGTATGTGGTATACATTGGGGTACTCTGTTATGAGAAATATTTACCATTTTTGGTTGCATTGTTTGTGTAAATATAATTTTCATTTTCAATTCTGATTTGCTGTTCAGATCTCTGGATTTAACAAACAGTTTTAACCATAGCAAAATATGGTCCAAAATTGAACATTCAAAACTACACGCATGCCATTTTACTGTGGGAGTAGATTTCAGCTGAAGATGCTTTGGACCACGTGGGCTGGGTTGGGAGGAGGCAAATGGATCCATCCATCCATGTTCTGTTAGGTTCTAGTGATTCAGAACCTTTTTCAGGTAGTTCAGGGCATAGGTCCTCCAACTTACAGGGAAATTTAGGGGTTGGTGGCAGGATTGGCACTCCAGTCACCGGAGAAAAACACACTGTTCCATTCGGACTAGTGTGGTGCTGAGGTATCACCCACTGCATGGCCGCACTCAGTTTGTCTTCTCTGAGGTGGTTCATTGTGTGGTGGGTGCGGCAACACACTGTAATCAGTGCACGCCCCTTACCTACCTCAGGGCATAGGGCATTGTAATACCAGCGTAACTCATTTCAGGGCGCTCATAATGCACAGGTGCACTCAGAAGGTCACTTGGGAATATACAGCAACTTGTTCTCCAGAGCAAAATGTCTGTAGGCTGTGGAAGGAAAATGCACTCCTAGGAAGGGACCATCATGAATACACAGATACCACACATGTGAAGCCCCAGAAGGTGGGATGCATGAGGGTACACACTGGTCACAGTATAAAAAAAAACTGCACTATAAACCAGCACAGATACAGTGAGTCTCATGGATCCAGTATATTTCTGGACTGTGCAGATTCCTTTGAGCTTTTGCGCTATTTAGTGATGTCTGTGTCCCAAGGCTGTTTGATTTAGGACATGGGTGACCTCTAAAATAAATTACTACAGTGTTACTGGCTATACAGCTCTCAGGCTATTCTCCCAGGGCAGGCCAGACAAAATATGGGGCCCCGGGTAATGGATGGAGGAGTGGCCCTGCCTTTTGGCCCCGCTTGGCCTTAATGGACTGCTTTTCGGCCAGAGAGAGCCTCTTGAAAAAGACAATGGCCAGACGGAGCAGACTGACCCTGTCGGAGGAGGCGCACTGCATTCTGCCTGAGAACTGAGCCTGCTGGGGGCTTCCATGCGTCTCTGTTCTCTGTCAGCCTCTGCGTTTTCTCCATTGTCTACAAATAAACAGGGGAACTATGGGAAGCCTCCATTCCCCCAGACACCAGGACCAGCTTGCGTTCCCATGCTCTTCCGTCACTGTTGGGTTCATCATGCTAAGTACCTTGGACAGATACCAACCACACTCAAAGAGCAAAATACACATTTATTACAATAAATTATCTCCCTGAAATGTAGATGTGCTCCCTAAAAAAAGTTTTGTCCTCAAGGTCTGTTTTGACCTTGCTTGACCTTTGCTGGAGAATTGCAGGTTGCCTCCGATGACGCAGGCTTCCCTTAGCTGAGTTTTGCCTCTCACCAAAGATTTGTTTTCATTTTGATGTGGAAAGGGTGTGGGAAAGAGTACGAGATGGAGGGGGGGTAAAAAACTTGGAATGGATAAATACGAGGCAAGCTTCTGGCTGTCACCATGGGCCTGACAGATGATTAGTCGTGATGCTGGGGCACTTTGGACATTTCTTCCAGTCCACAGAGCTCTGTGAAACCTGCAGTCCAAAATGGCCTTTTTGCTCCAAACCAAACAGTTCTAGGAACAGAGGGACACAGCCGCTTCATTGGGTCACGACTCTCAGATGCATTGATGTGCACTAAGACCTGGGAGGCTTAAAAGCTTTGTGTGGGATCTCGGCCTGGGGGCTTTGTGTTAGTGGTTAACACTCCAAAAACCTTCTACGGCTTTGGGAAATGCATTTCAAATATTTTTGTGTGTGCGTGTGTGGGTAAATGTGTGTGTGACAGTGAAAGAGTGAAGCACTTTGTCTGTATTCTGTCAATCTCACGCAACAGTAGACATGCATGTAGTCCCAAGCACCACCACACCCCTCCCCCCCATTGGGGGCTTCACCACCTTTACACATCTAAACCCCACCACTCAGACTTATGCTGATGTAATCAGGATTGGCATCCAGCTACCACAGCCGTGTGCGGTGATGGTGCCATTGGTGGCCCGGCTTCGTGTCCCCAGTCTTTCCTCCAGGGGGTGAAGCTCCACCCGTGTCCCCATAGGGCCCCATGCACTCGCGTGGTTCCCGTGTGGATGGCCCTTCGCCGCCATGCATATGCATCACTCTGTTTTTTTTTTTTGTGTGACAGTGTGCTTTTGTACCTTGTCTCTCCGCATGTCCCGTCTGTCTGTCCGTCTCCACCGTTCCTCCCAGATAAATGTTTCATCAGCCCCCTCTCAGACGATGCTCCAGAATAACCTGTCCGATGGATTACAGGAGCCATCGCTCAGCCAAGTTCACCTCATGCCAGAGATCTGTGCTCCCCTGGTTTATCGTGTGTGTCTTTGGGAAAAAAAGAATAATTTAATACCCAAAAGTGACTGTCAGAGTCTCTGCATTCAAATTACGATCAAAGGGTTTTTATATATTTTTTTCAAATATGATGTGAAAGCTTAAAGTGGGTCATGGGCTCCATCCACTGTAATGTCACAGTAAAAATTCACCAACTTATCATTATTTAATCATGTTTTAATGGAAAGTATCCCCACCCCAAACAGGGGCCGGCTTCACAACTGAATTATTCTCTAATATGTTAACCGCTGTAATTGTACTGTTGTATATGGTGTCTCTGAGAGTCCTTGAAAATAAATGATAATTTCATAAAGGCAAAAATGAAATAATCAGTACATTAAATATAGTAAATACTGTAATTTATGGTGGGATTAAAGTTTTCAATTGCTTAATTTGTTGGATTTCTTCTTAAAGACAGAGGTTGTAGCACAATGTGGGGGTTGAGGTAGATTTTCTGACGGCTTCCTTGTGCTTTGTCTTTGAGTGGGGGGGTGGCGGGCGTGAGAGGCCCACACTCTGCGAGAAGGGCATTGGAAGCCCGCTTGATGAATATACCCTTGGACCAGAGCGGGGCCGGGATGACAGGCGCGGCAGTCGGCGTGACACACAGTGATTGTGCATGTTATTTGACTCGCGTTTAAATGACAGTGTCTTGCCTGATGTGATCATTAATCAGGCCACAGATTGTTTTAATTATGCATCAGTTATAGGCTGCCCCCCCCCCCCCGTGCGGTTGGCCTAGTCACAGTTCCCTTAGTAGATGCCCATGTTTGATCCCCCGCCCCTCTGCCTGGCACATTTGTCCTACAACCAATCAGAGCTTGGTGTCCCCTCTGATTCTCTAGTACACCCTGCGCAGAAGGAATAGTTGGGGGGAGGGGTGATGTGTCATTGAGTGTCACCAAAACAAATACATTTGTCTTGACATCTGATTAAGTATTCATGACACTGCACTGAAAGGGACAAGATCATACATGGTGGGCTAATGGAACATACTGAGATCTAGTTAGACTGCCTTTTTGTCACTGTGATTGTGCAGTACTTGGGGTATAAAAGGTCACACGCGTATACCATCTGACAGATAAAAATAACTGCAAATAAACACAGAAAATGCTCTTTGCTTAACCTCCTTCTTTAGTGACCTCAGGTTATTAACCTGGGAAATTTGGTCAACAGTTATACGAAATGTTCATAAGAAGTAGGCCCTACTAAATTTTATCTAAGCTGACTAATTATTAAATCATATAAACAAACTTTTATTTATTCAAATATCTCTCATGAAAATAATGCTGGATGCTGTGAAGTCATTCCCCTTGTAGTTGACCATATTTATATTCATGGTCCTCCGTTTTGGATGTTAAGATCCATTGACTTAAGCACGGCTCTGACTTCGGAGTTTGTTTCAAACCTTGACTGTGTGTTTTGAATCAAATTTTTTATTTTTACTTTTTGATACAACATAACATTATTGCATGCGAGCAAAGATCAAAAAATTGCAACTTTTAAAAGTCTTTTGAAGTTTCATCCAGAGATTCTGTATGTACAGTAAAACAAAGTTCATATGTATTTTTTCTTGTTTATATTTAATGATTACATGGATCCGAGTTGACTTAAGTGTATAAATGGTTAGGACTTACAGATATCTGAACAGAATTGTAGCCCATGCCAGTCTTGGTACAATATGTAAAGCAACAAACTAGACCGTGTAAAAGAATGAAATCATATTTGGCTACACCGCAATCACAGCCATCCAAGGACAGGCCTATTTGGCAGCTGTCTGCATGAATCATGACATTGCATATGGAACGGGATACCAAGAGGAGGCTGGATTACCACAATCGCATAGTGTCAGTCTCTCATGCTGGCTTTTCCAAGGAAAGAAAACAATTAATGCCTGATCTAAGACAGTGTTTTCTCTAATCTACACGCTAGATCCCTTTAATTCAACACTGATGTTAATTATGTGTTCATAATGTCTTTCATGGGAAGGCCTCATCTACCCAAATAGGAGGATCTCGTGTTTGTTATAGATTTGTTCCTTCGAATCAGAAAGGAACAATTTTTGAAGCCACCAAACATGGCCTTTAGTTAAAAGATAAATGACAAAGACAAGTGCCTTCCTTCTTTGAGTTTATTCCCATGGAGCCTTTTCATAAGTAAGAAGTGTCACTACAAGAATAATGTAAAATCCCGGTGGAGAAGAGCCCACTCGGCGTTATCCGCCTTAATATTTAAATCAAACAGAGTACATTCCCACAATGTGAACCTTGTAGTCTGCTTTGTTCTGCTTGTAGTTTCCAATAAGGACATTTCCTGTCAGCAGTCACTGCATGGGGAGAGCTTGCTGATTTTGTTTGCACGCCTTCATTATGACATTATAACTATCGATTATGTTATTTGTTTTCTTAATGGAAATGCTATGAATATTTCTAAAAGTATGCAAAAAGTCAGGCCAGTGTTCTGTCTGGTAAAAACAACAGCGTCTGTGTGTAGCACACAGAAGCACCTGTTACACACAGAGCCCCGCATCACGGACTTAACACGCTTATAAGCGTGTCTCGGCCGGACATGAGGCCCATTTAAAAGTGTTGCTCGGTGTTATTCAGCAAACTATTTTCATAAAATTTAATCTCGAACGGCAGCGGGGGCTTTAGCGGTTCTCCGGGGGAGGTGGGGCCCCAAAAGGTCATGCAGACATCCAGGAGGTCTGCATTTGTAAGGCTCCACCTCCTCTCAGGGATCCTTTCTAACACACGTAGGAATTGGTGTGTGGATTTATGGAGGGCAAAGAGTCAATTTTCCCCTGGATTTACTCAGCATGTAGGTTTAAGTCTCAGTTGCCTGCAGTGAAGCCAATACTTACCTCATCAAAATTATTATAGAAGAGTCTGGAATAAATGAGTATAGCTCTTTATGTTGGGCTTTTCATTCTTAACAAGAGGCTGTATTCAGTCACTCCCCCTGAAACAATCATTTTGGACCATCATGCTGAGAAGTGAATAGCAGCTCAAAACATCTGATTGGTTTTATGGAAGCTGTGAAATCCTGTCTTTGTGCTCGACGCTCCCTGAACCCCTGGTGTCCATTCGCTTAATTTCTGGGCTAGAAGGCGACGCGATGGAACGGTTTTCTGAGGGCCTGGCTGTCATGCTGTGCGACGTACCCATACCTCAGCCCGATGGTTCCCCCCCAGGCAAAGCCTTCCGTACGGCAGAAGGATAAAGAGATTCTTGGTCAGCTAGTAGACACCCCTCACCCCCCTACACACAGTCTGTGTCAAACTGCTACTCATGATACCATTCATGTCATGGTATTGATTCTCTGTGGTCATTTTCATAAAAGCTATCACAGTAAACTATCCCGAACATGCAGCCACGCTAACTTATTGCTATAAATCACAAATTCTTTCCAGAAACATCTGAGAAAGAAATACTGCAATTTTGAATTTAAAACCACTTGGCACACTTAGTCTACGGCACCGTACTTATACTGACAGGAGGATCTGGAGAACCTCACACAAAGAGTAAAAATAAAGAGACACCCAGACCGAAAGCTGCTGATGGGAACAAGTCTCGCATCCAGCTGGACGACGCCCAATTGCCCGCCCACTCCTCAAACTCCCCAGCATTCCTGCTTTCTGCCTACAGGGAGCGCTGTGGAGGAAAGCGTGGAAGGTGCCTTGGAGGGCTTGCCTCGTGCTCGAGTCCTGT
This sequence comes from Hippopotamyrus pictus, assembly GCA_026781145.1. Lineage (NCBI taxonomy): Eukaryota > Metazoa > Chordata > Actinopteri > Osteoglossiformes > Mormyridae > Hippopotamyrus > Hippopotamyrus pictus. The sequence goes on along the minus strand of JAODLC010000021.1, from coordinate 3,926,297 downwards.
CCTTTGCTCCGTGATGGTTTCTGTGGCCTAACTGATCTGCAGTGCCACATGCAGGCAGGCACATGTGGACCAGAGGCTATGAATTGAGTGGGTGAGCCAGACAGAGAGGGGAAAGGCAAGATGTGTTTTTTTCTACTACTTTCAACGCTGAAGATTTGAAGTACTGTACCCTATGCATTACAAAGCACCCTTGAGTCAGAACGCGAAACCTTTTTGTGGCTAAACGCAATTCCTTTCTTAGGCTGCGTGGGTCAGCAGAAATGTAGTCTCCCTGAAAGAAGTAGGAATAATGTCCGTTTCGTATGACCTATTTATATTATGTCAGCTGTTTTCAGCCACTAAATAGCTTTGCTTTAAGCAAATGCTTGGAAGGATTATATGTTCCTTGTCCTTTTGTCAACAAGTTACAAAAAGTAACATCTTTCTGTTAAACTTAGTCTGACCAGAGCCAGCACATGTATGTTTGGTCATTCTTATCTCCATCACAAGCCCAGCGCTCAGGCTTTTGTCACCTTGTGACCCAGGCAGAGAAAATAAGGTCTGACAGTGACAGGGGTGAGCACTCTGGGCAGCCTTCTCTGTCCAGGGCTGGCTTCGGTTGCTCTGCGGGCACCTCGACAACACGAAGCCTCAGGGGCCATACACGTTTCAGATCACGTGTTAAAAGGTGGGAGTGAGCAGGGATGCCTCCATGGATGTGCTCCTCTCCCGCTGCTCACCCAGAGATGCTTTCAAACACAGCTTAGCTTGGTCCCCCCAGGAAGTGTTGCGGTCTGCGACAGCTTGTCAGTAGTTTCAAGCTGACCCTTCAGCATCTAGTCTAGACACACTAAACGCAATGCGTCAGCCTCAGATGGGGCCTGGAGCAAACGTTTGAACAGATGATCGTTTGGGTGGATGCCGTTAGGGGTTCTGCTGTGGTTTAGCATGAGCGCGGTATTAATATGAACCACAAGCAGTAAACGTATTAGCTCATTACTGGGCAACCCACAGATACTGCAGCAGGAGCAGAGGCTTAGTGCAGTCCAGTGTAAACCTGGCCATGTGCACCCGCTTGCCTATGCCTGTGGTGTGAATCCAACCCAATGGTCAAGAGCTTGACCCCACTTTCGCCCTGATCTATCTAGACAGATTCTGATTGGCTGCCCTACTGCAAGGACTGATCCATTCCTACCGCCATGCATCAAGGTCTTCATCTTGCTCATAGAGCATGTTAAAAAAAAAATCAGGAGTCCAATTTGTTTTTAAGTGGAGGAATAATTAAATTTGATTCGATAACACTGGTATTGGCTGTAAATTTTTCAGCAGCGATGGATGTTTACAGGGTCGTTTCAGTCTTCATTGGATTATACGAGATCAGTGCAGAATTTATTGTGCCGAACAGTGGGTCGGGGCCTGTCTGACTTACCTCAGCTGCTGGCAATCAGCTCTGATTATCATAATTCAAAGCAGCTGAACGTAGCTGATAATTTGCCACTGATTGGTTGTCAATCATTTACCTGTTACCAGCTGCTCTCCAGCGAGGGTGACGATCATTTCCCAGGCGTTGGGCCTCCCACAGCTGGTGTTTCACTGGTACGGAGCAGGGTGCCCTCACCGGCTTCTGAACTTCTGTCCTGGTCGAGTCTCATTGACCGGTCCATCACATGGGCCTGTTTGGATTGGTGCTTCACTTGCATGGTTCTGCTGCTGCTTTTTTCGTCTGTCTGTCCTCTGTCCGTTGGCCTGCTTGTTACTTCTTAAGTCCCGTTTTCATTTGACCGCAGGCGCTGTTGTGTGACAGAAGGTGTGTCATTATCCATCTCCTATCCCAAACTGGCATCCCCCCCCCCCTCTGCAAATGAACCAGCAGTAGTTTGAGGGCAGTCCTGTTTCGCCGGTCAGAGGGACGGGTCGAGCAGTCGAGGGGGAAAATGCGATGTTCGAGCTGTATGTGCAAATTAACAGCTTTAAGCTCTTGTGTTGTTCAAAAGCCTATGAATTCAGCGTGCCACAATTCTCTGAAGTTATGCAAATTCATGCATTCTGAGTGATTCATTCCTGTCCCCGCAATCTAGAGAGAAAAAAAATATGAAGCATCCGGAACAATATCTCTTCAGTAATAATGAAGCTTGATGGCCTATTATGTCGTATTGCAAATCAATAAGTGCGTTATTTGGCGGCCCTTGAAGCAGGGAGCCTTGGCGGCGGGCCAGGCCCTCTCACGCTTGACGAGCAGCTGCAGGTGCGTCGTGGCGTACCGCCGTATGTCCGGGGGAGGGAAGAATGGCTGGATGACAATAGCGGGCAAACCTCTTCTGCGTAATTGTTTGCAAGTGCTCGTTTATGGACGTTTCTCTTTGTTGGGCAGGTGCTGCTGCTTCTGGGCTTCCCCCTGGGTAAGTATGGGTGGAGGGGAGAGGGGCCGGCTGGCCTGGCAGAGGAGAGAGGGGCCAGGAGGGCGGGCTCAGCGCTATGCTGCTGCCTGGGTCTTGCTCCAGCTGCATCCTCTGAGATCGCTCTGCATAACTCCACGTATAGTCCGTGGCAGTCCCCACGCATCTCCGTTTAAGGAGAGAAAGTCGGAGACGGGCCTATTTGTTCAAATTGTTGTGTACACCTTCAGTGCTCAGGTGCTCATGGCCTTGGGAAACGGGTTCCTGTTCACCCTTCTGCTGCTATTTTTCCCCTCTTACATAATTTCAGGGAGGGTCAGTATTTCAGCAGTGGTGCCATGTTCCATAGTTTGTGTAACTGGGCTGGAAGTGGATCAGCAGTATAAACCCATGTCAGTGTTGTTAAAATTCCTTTACTCAGAGTGTAATAGTGATAGTTTTCAGTGGCTCTAATTATGACATTACCTCATTCTCGTGTTAATGATACCTACACAAGCCTGATACCCAGACACAGTCTCAGCATTTTCCAGCCCAGACCTCTTTTTTTTTTTTTACTACTTGGTAAACCGCATTTAAACACTTTTATTCTGTTGGGTCTGTGTCCTCACCAAAATAAGCAGCATTGATTTTTACAGTATTTATTCTGTGATACCCCCATTATGGTATTCACAAGTCAACCATGTTTATCCATTAATTGTTTGGTTGTCATCATTCTGTCTAATCGGCGTTAATTCAGAATCCCCCATGCTTTTAGCTTCAGATGTTGTTTAGTTGTCATCAAAAGACCCTCTATCAAAGTTGTTCTCATGTTTTGAAGGAAAGCTGAGTATCTGCATGAAAAATTTAGGGCATATTGCAAAACATCGCTTCATAGAATTGGAGCGATCTCAGGAGCAGATGTTCAGATGTTCTTCAGTGATGCGTAAATAAGTGGAGTCGTAGATAAAGACACTGAGGAGGAAATGGGAAGTTCCACTTCAGACAGGCTGTGGGAGATGGTGAGAAAACAGGAGCCACAAACAGTTATAAACTCTTAGGGTTCGCTTTTCATTTCTCCCTCCTTGTGTTTTTTTTTTGTCTTTTTGTCTTTCTCTTCCCCTTTTCCTCTTTGAATCTGCTCCGTGCCTTGTGTAAACTCGACCAGAGAGGAAGACTGGAAAAGAAATTAATCATTGATTAAAAAAGAAATCCAAGAGTACTTTAGATCTCACCAGGAACAGAAGAGTAGCTAAGTTTTTTTTGTGATGTTTCAGGATTATGAAATTCTGGCTGTTGTTCCCAGTACATATTTAAAGAACTGCTACAACTATTATGCTTCAGTAAAATTAAGTGCTTTCTCTATATGCCATTGCTGACTTTTTGGTGACACAATCAAATTAAATAGATCAATAATCCCTTATGCTGCCTCAAATTGCATGAACAATGACTACCTGGGCAACTTCCTGTGTGCAGATTTATTAAAATCCTTCTTGTCTGTTGAAACAAACATTATTGATGGGGTCAGACATATTTTCTGTGTAAGGAGCAGCTACATGGTTCTGTGACCTTTGAAGGTGCCGAGGGGGTTGCTGGTGTAATGTAGTTTTAACCATGCAGGAATGCCAACGCCGACATTCACATTCTTGTGCTACCCACCCAGTGTGCCCTCCTCGTGCTACCCGCCCAGTGTGCCCTCCTCGTGCTACACGCCCAGTGTGCCCTCCTCGTGCTACCCACCCCAGTGTGTCTTCATACGCAGCTTAGTCTGGTCCCTCCGGAAATGAGATGAACTTAACATTGCAAACACAGTCAGAAAATCTATAGCTTTACCTTCATTTCCGTTCTGATTATTCAGGTGATTTATTTATTTAGATACTTAAACCTTTTGATGAAATGAGTCCTGTACATTTCAAACAAAAAAATTTTGCACTTAACAAATACTCACATCACGGCAGGTCAGTTTGAGTCTTTAAATTATTCTCAAGACAGTCATCTATTTATTGCATCCTGATGGGTCACGTACCATCTTCAGTATCACTTCTTACTCTTGTTTACAGGAGGAATACTGCATGCTGTTATGCGAGGCTAACAAGAAACAGGTTAACCCCGGAATGCGGGAGAACGGGAGTTTAATAGGGAAGTCGGGTACACCAAAAACCAAGGGGAGCGTCAAAGAGAATGGTCGGGTCGATGCCAGGGTTTGGATGCCGGTGAAGTCAGTCCTACGAGCAGGGACGAGACGGCGTGACGACGAGACGGGAGGAACGATAAGGACAGGTCCAGAGAGTGGGGTGAGGGAGGCAGGTCAGGTAGCTGTAGGCAGGGCAGGCGAGACAGGCACAAGACAAAAGAATGCTTAGTATGGCTCATATTCATGGCAACAATACTTCACAATGCATTAATTGTAAGTTCCGTTTTAAGTAGCGGAGCGATTAGTCGTTGATGGGTTACAGCTGCCTTGCCCTGCCCCTCTGGGCGTGACACATGTAGTTGGATATTAATTTTATTTATTGGACAGATAGCATCATTAGACAAGAGTCTCACCTCAGGGTCCGGGAAGTCCAGGGTTTCCAGCTATAGTTTTGTTGTCCGCTGAATGAGAAGGCCATCACTGGCCTGGGCCTTACACCTGTCATTTTGCAGAAGGACTCTCTGTACATTGAACTCTCTTAACCTACATCAGGTATTGCTTTCCTGCTCAGCTCTATTTGGCCCCTTCCTCTCTGCCCCCTGTGAATTTTTGCCGTCTCTGATTTCATGGATGACACCTTTATTCTTATTTAACAGAATTCCCATCTCCTAGAAGAACTATCCGCTTTGCTGGAGGCGCCCCAATAGCTGTGACAATGAGTTGACGAGCGGCAAATAGCCTGGCCCTCCCTACCAGAACTGAACTGCTTTGGAGATCTTTTAAACCAAAATCCACATTCCAGCACTTTTTAGACCCTCCCTTAGCTGTTAATTGAAATAGTGTGTATGGGAATATCAGTGTACCTCCTCATCCTCCTGTTAGCTGACCTCCTTCACCCCATCTCTTCTTTCTGTATATGACATCCTCATGCAATTGGGAACAGCGCCTCTATATCTAGCTGAGTCTGGGCATAAAAGGATGATAATACCATACGTCGTACTTTTATCGGCCCAGCACTTTAAAGCAGTTCCAGAGACCTGTAAAATGATTGGAGGAACCGTGAACAAATGCGGTTTTCAGTCTGTTCAGAATATGCTGCATTTGGCCCATCTGCATGTCTGAATTCCCCCCAGCTTCGTGTCTCCTTCCAGTGTTTTACTGCTCATGTCTCCTTGGCAGCCAAGTTCGCTGTCGCTCACTTTTTGGGGGTCACCCCGTAGCCTATGCAGTCTCCGAAGCCTGCGGGCTGTTTTTTGGCAGGCCTGCGTCACAAACAGGAACGCATCAGACGCAAAGACGCGACAGCCCCACAGAGCCCAAGTCTGGTTTCCGAAGGAATTATGAGTGATTGAACGCGTCGCTGCGTCGCAGATGTTTGCCCATCAAGTAGAACGTGCTGATCCCTGCGAGGATGCATGCAGGTAATGCGTTTTAAGGAGCTTATAATTACTGCAGCAGTCAACAAGGAAAGGAGCAATTTATATACTGAGCGATCAATCATTTCAGCTTCGGTCCTAATAGTAATAGAAGTATAATTAAAACATCTTTAATGTTCTCTGAATGCCTTATTTAAAAACAGTCTGTGCGCTGTGTGCATTCGCTGTCACATCCAGAGTCAGGCCCAAAGTGGATTTTTTTGTCGCATCCCTCGCCCCCCCCCCCACCACCACCCCAGTCTGCACATCAAAAGCAGCGTTGCATGCCTATACATGCCTTTAATGCGAGGCACAATTTCCAGCTAATCCCGGCAGACGGGACCATCGGTGCAACATTGCCACGCGGAGGAGTCGAAAATGAGGACCTGAGAACTTCTGATTGGTACGAACAAGTGCGAGGTTGGGGCTGTGGCAGCGGAGCGGTGTGCGGGGGAACGGGGGGGGGGACGGGGGTTCTGCAGATGCAAATGAACGACACGCCGACATTCACCATGCCGGGGCTATTCTCACACCTGCGGGCCCCCAAACCTGGTATCACGCGTGTTGTAGACAGGCTGCCGACATGCCAACCCCGACCCTGCTTACTGGCGGCCCTGCTAATCACATGCAAATGAATTCCTTGTGTCCCCCGGATCATACCCCTCGCAGTAACACATAATACAGCCCTGTCACTTCTCTCCTCTGCACCATCTCCTCTCCTCCTCTTTGAGCCGGCCCCTTCTACCCCCTTCCCTCCTCTCCCATTTGCTGGGCTCCGAAACAGCGGCACATTCTGTGAATTGTCAGCTCATAATAAACATGTGTTAATCTGTTTGGAGACGTGAAAATCTGCAAATTGTCATGCTTACAAAAAAAAAGTATTGCTTTAATGATATCTATGCTGGTAGAACTGAAAATACGCAGTAATCATTTTAATTAAGCACGTATATGTTTGTTTTGTACAGAATACATTCATTCTCTGAATTACTATGAAGTTTCCTCATTTGTTGACAAAAAAAAACAAAAGCAAGAATTTCTGTATGCCTACCTTGTTTTTAAACCTTTTCTTGTACCATATCATTGACGTTGGCTCATTCAGTTGTGTCTTGTAGTTTTACGTTAATGTAGCTGGCGGGAAGGGACCATATCTGAGTATTTGCTTAAGCTTGCCAAGCCTGTAATGTCTCATGTATGGAAAGTTGAATGGCCCTTTGCATTTGCCTGGGCAGCTGCTGGATCAGCTTGTGGTCTGACGATAAAAATTTGCCCTGTGCTGATTTTAAGTTAAAGCAGCTAGAGCCCTTGGTATAACCAGCTCATGGGATTATTGACTGCGGTTAGTGTTCCATTGACTGCCATAGGAACCACACCAGTCTGATCACATTCTCTTTTCCCCTTTTTCTTACATTGCTTTCGCCAAAATCATAACTGTGCATCAGTTTCTGTGTTGGAATGAGATCGGAAGTGGGCGTATCCTGCCCTTTCCAGGTCCGCCCCACACGGTCTCATTGTTTTTCTGCCTGTGCGTGCACAGCAGCCCTGCTCGCTCGATCCGAAGGCAGTTCTGTCCGGAGAGCCACCCCAGTGCCTCCTGTCTTGCTGGGTCTTGACCCAGCTTGCTTGGACCAGCAGATCACATATGGTGTCTCTGCATCGTACAGGAACCCCTTCATTATGGGGGTGAATATTCGTGGTTGTCCATTATAAAGCGAATCTAAGCAAAGGGGTATATATGCATTAACCTTTTCATATAGTCTTGCAATTTTCTTCTCCCAGCCTTTCAACTCTGATATTACAGTGAGAAATCACATAGTACTGGAGTTATTTTAGTGCCATACAATGTATTCATATTCAGGCTCAAATAAAATTCAATATGTCATTCCTAAGCATTTTCCTCTGAAAATCACGCTTTTCTCTATAATTTCCATAGACATTTTGTCTGCAAATGCAGTAATCGACACATTTATAACATCAAAAGGATTCAATTTTCTTTTCAATCACACAACAGTGTGAATGGCTTTTTGCATTGAGTCTAACAATGAGAGGCCATTACCACAAAATAAAGGATTGGGTTGCCTTCAGTTCCTTTTATGAAAGTATGTCAAACAATTTGCCGTATCTCACATTTGTTCTAAGCCCACAGGGTTGTCAAACATGTCTGTTTTTAATTTTTGTCAGATGAATGTCGTTTTTATATCAATTGGGCAGGGTAATCACTAGTGATGCTTGTATTTTTTTTTTATTTTAATGCTGTTAGTCTCTTTAATACACTAACTCAACAGAGTTCAGAGCACGCACAAATGACAGCTAGAGTCTGTTAATTGTGGAGGGCTAATGATTGGAGAAGGTTGGGATGCATAAGCAGGTGGCTGAGTGCTTGGTTCATGCTGCCAGCAAATGAGGGGGAAAAACTTTGTGTATTCCCTTTTTTTTCCCAGACATGATTTCTGAAGAGTATCTGATTTTTCTAGGAAGCCCAAGACTGAAACTATTGCTCACAACAGCCTGTAAATTTAAAAAAAAGGATGAAATATAAAGGGAAACTGCTGAATCATAGCCAAAATATTTCTTAATTGGAAGCAGGGGTTTTTGTTTTTGGCTCTCAGGTATTCACGAGGGTGCTGAAGATCTAACTTTCTTCTTTTACGGGATGTGTTTGTGAAACCACGAGGGCATTGTAGTTGGAGAGGCTGCTGACCATCTGCTGTGAGATCATACCCCCGAACAGCTGCCCCGGCTCCTGCCGGTGCCCACGTGCCAGTGCCGGGCGGCAGGAGGAGATGGCGAGATGTTTATTGTTTTACTGAGAATACCATCGGGCAGCTTCTGGGTGCGGCCCGGCTATGCACCGATCTGCCAAAAAAGGTTCCCTGGGAATGTGCGTCACCCAGAACGAGGTGTGGTCACCAGTGCCATTGGTGAGCACACTGTCAGATAGAAATCATTATCAGGTTTTTTTAGCAGCATGACTGAACCATGAATTCCATGGCTTACCTCACAATGCAGAAGCTCCCAGTGTCGTGGTGCTGATGGGGGTCTGTGGCTGCGGAGCAGAGGTCTTGAATTACGAGCGGATGTGACCATGCCACCAAACGGCATGGTGGGAACCCCAGGGTTAGGGGTTCGATTCCTGTCCTTGGCTCTGTGTGTCTGTTCCCATGTTCTGTCCAACATTGTGCAGGTTTCCTCCTACAGCTCTGACATGATAACTCCAAACTGATAATTCTAAATTGTGTGATTACTCAACTGGCTTGACATCCAAGTTGTCTCATACTTCCTGTTATATGTACAATTAACCTAATTAATAAATAACCTTAATAATTTAATTAAATATCCACAGCTCTTTTTTGTGGGTGCTGCTCATGTTACAGATTACAAGCTGGGCTGTAAGGATTCAGACACTTTGTACTTTACATTTTCCTGTGGTGGTGACGATGCTCATGATGATGATGATGAAGATGATGGTGAAGAATATTATTTTTTTTTTAACAATAATACTGTGAATAGTATTATTCATGTCAAAAGTGTGGCTATATCAGTTCCTAGCACTGGGGTCCTGGGCAGTCTTAGTGACTCAGTTGGCCTACAGCAGAGTTCCAGTCTCAAGTGGAACAGAAAATCCGCACTCATCATTTTGCTGGAAATCTTCTGGGTTGGTCAGGGGAGTAACGTTCAGAAAATGTAGGGTTCCCTTCTTTTTTCCCCCTTCTTTTAAAAATGTATCAGCATTGAAGGGACGCACACAGGCACACGTTTAGTACTCAGAGAGGGTCCTCTAGCACAGTGTTTTTTTTTCAGTGGAGGGACAGCCTCATTTCCCTTGGGATATCATAAAAGAGAAGGGGGGGGGGGGTGCAGGTAAGGGGTTATGGTCTTGGAGCACTGCTGCCCGGATGTGTATTGCCTATGGTCTCTTAAATTTACAAAATATCCAGAGTGACACAGAGTATGACACATTTAAAGGAGCTAGATAAGTTTGCCTGATGGGCCAAATGGCCTCCTCTTGTTTGTAAATTTCTTGTTTGCATTCACGTGGACGCCTTTTCTGTTCAGGATTTGTCAGGCAGCGTGGGACAGAATGATTTTAGACCATGAAATATTGTCTGAATGCCTTACCCCTATGAACACTGCACTTTCTGGTATTGTCTTAATTATTGCAGAAGTTCTGTTCCTGATCTGTGTTTGCGACCTTCAAAGAATAAATAGTTTCAAGTAGCAATTTTCTTTTGTTGTAAACATTAATACCAGAGCGGCTCAATTCTGCAGGCTATATTTGCCAGTGAGATTTGGGAGGTGTGCCCAAGTACTTTGTAGGGAGGCCAACCACGTAAAATAACAGGAGGTAATCCCCAGTTAAATTTTACTGTTCGTGATTACTTAGGATTTGGGGTTTAGCTACTGTATATAGATTTGCAAGATGCTTAATTGCATGTGTGCTTTATTTTACTGTGTAACTTTTTTAAATTCGATACTGCAGCAGAAAATCAAGGAAGGTAACACTAAAGCGCGTCATTGAGCAGGCCGTCTGAGTCGTGGGTTATCACCCTGAATGTGCAGAAGAATAGTAATTAGGAGGACGAAGTGATTGGCAGCTCTCGGGGGGGTACATCGGAAATTACTGGAAATGTACTGCCACGCGTATTTAAGTAACCGGGTTAAACGCTTCCTGGGCCGACAGGAAAGCAGGCGCGTGTGGCTGTCGGCCGCGATTCACATTCAATGTGTGCAGGAAAGGGGCGGAGCCAGTGATGGAAGCCGGACCTGGCAAGCGGCGAGGCGGCATTGTGTGGCGAGGCACTCGACGCCGGAGTTCAGCCCGTCCATTCAGCACCGCCGCCGTGCCTGCCATCTCCGTGATTACCATTGTCTGGCATCTTTTGGAGGCGCCGCTAACGGATGCCGCGTGCGTTCTTTCCCTCGCCGTGAAAAGGCCTGTGTAATGACATGAATATTCGCCTTTCTCTGGCCCTCCCTCTTTGTTTCCCCAGAGCTTCTTCTCGCCGCGTCGTCCTGCTTTTCAGCTTCCTCGGCCCAAGCACCAGGCAGCGGGACCGTGGCAAAGTCGCAGCCATTATGTGCCTCTCCACTCACCAGCTGGGGTCACGGTTCAGCTCTGTATGTCTTACCCCCCCCCCGCTTTGCTGCATGGCACGATAGAACATTAGGCATATGTTTTGTTCAAGACAGATCTTGGACTTGTGGTTTGATGGCTTAAAAAGAAGAAAAAAGACCGGAAGGAAATTCTCATCCAGGAGTGCAGGGCTCTGATGGTAATCAGGCAGGCGGGTCCCGCTTGAAGCTCCAATACTCTGGGACCCTGCCGGCGTGAGCCGATCACTGATCACTATTCCATGGTGTTAGTCGACTCACACCGGGCAGGTCGGCTGCGTGACCTCGTCTTCCTCTCCGCGCCTGAAACCCCACATAATGACCATAATAATTAAGCCCTCTCCGGTTGCCTGCAGCTCCGTAGCTCATCTGTACGCGTTACGCCCGTGACGTGATACAGGGGGACAGCAGAACTATTAAATATCCATCATGCCATGCCACATCAGTCTTAATGCAATCAGAAACACATGACTACATCAGCTAAGCCTCTTCCATCCAGAGTGATTAAGTAAGTCTTTAATTTCCTACACAAATAAAAAATGCAGGGTCGTTTTATCATAAATGTAAATGACCTGTCTCTTCAGATGACATTTCACGGCCGACGACACTGATGCTAATACAAGACTTTGTATACTTCAGAGAGCAGGACCATTCCACGCACTGTTTTTCTTTATTATTTTATTGAAGAGGCAGAATGTATTTGTGAATGATGCCAGTGGTGGCCGGCATGGAGCTGCTTTTAACCTTTTGCTGTTACTATCGCAGACAACGGATGCTTTGTAAAGATGTGAACATTTTTGCTGGTTCAACCCTTTATTTGTTAGATATATGTAGGTGGAGTTTGCATGTTCTCCCCGTGTCACTGTGGGGGTTTCCTCTATGTTCTCTGGTGTGTGCCCCCCCCGAAGGTCCAAAAACATGCTAAGGTGAATTGGAGTAAGAATTGCCTGTAGGATTCAGTATGTGCTTCAACATTGCATGTATGTGCCCTGCAATGGCTTGACCCCTGTATACCCAAAATAGAACAAGCGGCTATGCATAATGGATGTTCACAGTGTAGCTGGGTCAGTGGCTGAGTGGGCCAGACTGTTGCCGCACATCGCCAGGGTGGGTTTCCTCAAATCGCCCACCTGACACCTGAGTGGGTGAATCGCGTCCAAGTGCCCTGCCACAAACAGGGCAGCCCTTTCCTTGTACCCTCTGTATCCATTTGGGATTGGCTTGTATATCCAGCTAGGGAAAATGAGCAGATTTGCTTAGTGTTAAAACTTTAGTGATTTATTTTAAAATGGGAGTGTAAACTGTTGGAGACTTAATTGAACATTTACTTAGAACATAAGAACATAAGAAATTTACAAACGAGAGGAGGCCATTCGGCCCATCAAGCTCGTTTGGGGAGAACTTAACTAGTAGCTCAGACTCGTCCCTTTAAGTTACAGAAATTCACCCAAGCTTTCTAGTCTGATATTCTATAACATTTACTGTATACTTAAATATATCCCTGCACTTATTTCTCTTTCCATGTGTTTTATTTTATGAATCCCCCTTTTTTTTAGTTTGTCAGATTAGATTATTCTTGGTTGATTCAATTAAGGCAATTTGGAGTCAGATTAGTTGTCTCCTTTTCTTTATTAAAACGTTACCTTCAATAAATCTGAAATAACAAACTCCCAGCAGTTGATAATTAAATATGTTTGTCCACTGAGACCCTAATGGGAATCTTGAAATTAAATTGCTGTCACTCCTTATTTTTTGTAAAATGCAAATAGCTCAGCCAATTTCCATGATCCGTTACGTAGGACCAGTCAAACAACAGCGAGGGCACGCTTGTCTGATTGGCACATGTGAGATTGGTAACCTTGAGAACCTCCATTCTTCCCCCTCCTCGTGTCATGAAGGAGGCAACATGACAATCTATTACTGAATGGTGCGCAAGAGGCTAATAATTAATGTGCGATTTTTAAATTGGCCACATGCTTTGTCGTTCAGGGATTTATTTTTGAATGGGTGGTGCTGAGATACTTTCGCTGAATTATAGAATAATCTGTCAATTTGTAAATTAATTAGGACTACCCTGGGGGTAGTGTGAATGAACTCTGCATTAATTGTGCTGTTTTGACACCCCTTGACTGATGGTAATATTTGGGGTGTGGCAGCTTGGTTGGAGACAGGGTGTGTGGGGGTGGGATTACTTCTGGTATATTTTGCCCAAACAGTTGCATACCTGAGAATGTCAATGACGTGTCATACCTGAGCGCGACTATGGCAGGAGACAGTGTTGCCATACGTTAGCACTATTTTCCCAAAGGCCACAATGGGAGGGGTCTGTCAGTCTGCCAGGCCAGTGGAGTGGGGAGGGTGGTGAGGAACCTTGTGCAGGTGACAGAGCTTCCACCTTCCACCTCATGTTTATGGAAAGCTCGGGTGATTCCTTTTGATTCTTGCTGACATTAGTGATCCGATGCCGACTGACTGCCAGGCTGGGAGTCATTAATTACCCCAGATAGGGGCGTCACGCTCAGCCCCGAGGGAACCCAGCCACTGCTCCACACTGCCCCCTAACTGTTGATCAGCTCACAACCAGAAGCAAATTATTATTCATTTTTTGTTTTTATGCAGCTCTAGCGTTAGCACTTCTGGTCCCTCAATGAAAGTGTCATACTACTGTAACTCATGTCTGAAAAGCGTCTTTGTCAGTCTCCACTTGGGGAGTCAGAGGATTCCATGTCCGCCGTCTGCAGTCAGAGTCCTGGGTCCCCTACCTGTAAGAGCGCGTCTTTGATATGCATTCGCCTGACAAGCGGGCAATTTCCGCAGGGCACTTGGAGTGGCTGAAACAGATGGGTCAATTTCGGTGCTGCCGCCACTACCAGGGTGCTACCCGCCCCCCCCCCCCCAGTAATATTTAGGGGCGTGCGTGTAGTCGGTATGAAAATGCACTTGTCAAATTTAACCTGCGCTTGGATACACGACGCGTTTCATCAGCACTGCAATCTCACACCTGTGAAATGAGGGCCAGTCCGTTTAATGCGGGGGGGGGGGGGGTAGTAACGAAGGACCTGGTGCCGTCTGCAGTGAAAGGCATGAATGACATGAATCAGTTCTACATTCGACCCCCACATCAGGATCTGCGTGGGTTTTACAGCCAAGTTCTGGAGTCAGGCTGGCTCCAAATGCGCCTGAATCCCGCCTGAAGTTATTTCCGGTAAACCTCTCCGACCTGCCTTGGTGGGGCCCAGCCTGCCATGGGCTTAGCAGTCGGCGTGACAAGCATGGAGCCGGGAGCAGGACGAACATAAATCGAGGTGGGGGGGGCGGCATTCAGTGACACGTTCACTGGCTGCTTCAACAGCTCATTTGATAATGCTCTCTCCACACCATTCATTTCGCTGAGATGAAAGCCAGCTGAAGATCTCATCTGCTCACTGGGGCAGGGAGAAGAATTTAATATTAGCACAAAATAAAAAAGGGGGGGGGAGTACTTCCTGATTAATTAGCAGCTTTCTCAGCCTGGGCTCAGTAAGGGGGGGGGTTTGATATCTCACCTTTTTTCCGGATGGTTTTCAATTAGACGTGACATGCGTCATAATTAAATGCTGTGTCACTGGGCTGGTGGGGCATGGCTGATCTATAGCTGGGGCATGAGCACTCACATTTATCACCCTAATGGATGGCTTGGGGAGCAGGAATATTGTTTTTGATTTGCTTTTGCTTCTCCTTTGGGCTTCTCTGAGCTCATGGCTGCTGTAGATCTTTACAGATGTCTTATCTTCCAGGAACCACGCTCTTCAGTTTTCTCCCCAAAAAAATCACCAGGCGGCGATCTTTCCTTCGAAGGCCGTGTGGGCGATGGTCCGCACTGAGGGCCGGCCGCTATCTGTCCAGCAGACATTTGATCTCGAAATTACAAGGAGGGAAAAACAGTGAGATGACAGTGACAGAATCTCACACCTCGAACTCTCATTGGAAATTTCGTCTCACACGATGGCGAAGCATCTCTGCTTAGCACAGCTGGCCCAGTGAAAAGAGCAATTTGGAAGTACCAAATGAATTATTGCCATCGCTGGTCAAGAGTGTATTTCAGCTTTGTAGATACAATGCCAGAAAAAAATGGCCGCTGCAGGATTTTCACCAGTCCTGACTAGTTCTAATATGGCAAGGAGCCTGAGGACATGGTCTCCAATCTTCCTAGACTTTTGTAAGGACACTACAGAGGACGCAAAAATCGTGCTACAGGGGACACTACAGAGCATTCTACAGAGTGATGAGATCGAAACTTGCACGGTGCCGACCTTTGCTCTAACGCCTCAGATGTAGGGGTCTTGTGGTAGCCGTAACCATAATGTTTGGATGACTTCAGGCCCTTATGCAGTTGGTTGAAGTCTACACTGTGTAATACCCCACCCCTCCTTCCCTCCCCCCTCCCCAACTTCAAACATTCAGCTGTGTCTTCTCTAGCCCATCCGCTGGATGCGTGTATGATGTTGAACAGGGCTGCCCTCCTCCTCCTTCTCTGTTAGCTACGTGCTTTACTAATCCAGTTCCTTTATCCATTCTGTAGAGTGACACTAACACTAAGCTTCCCGAGGCCCGGATAATCTTACCTTTCGAAATGTGAAGAATGTTTTGAGTGTACAATAATGTTTGAGATTATGTCAATCTTGTTTTTATCTCATCCGCAGACCGTTCTAGAGCCTTTCGGACCATTGGAGATCATAGCGATTTGCCATGCCAGACATGGCAGCAATTATGCTTGCCAGCTTCCCGCTGTAGCCGGGTAATTTTAGCAATAACCAATCCCCTCAAATATAGCACCAGCAATTCACTCTGGAGCGATATGTTTGTAACAGTTGATTTTGACCACGTGTTGCACGTACTTTACACTATGCAAATGCAATCAAAGGGCCTTGTCTGATTTGCCTAATAGAGTCCCGAGGGGAGATGAGGTGTCACCACCCTCAGCACTGCTGCCATTGGCAAGTAGCCGGGTTGGGCGGAGCCTCATAGTGAGCTGGGGGGGGGGGGAATCTGACAGTTTGGCCTCCAAACACCTCCGGTGCAAGGGAAGCATCATCATTTCCTCTGACAGGCATCTGATACGAAGTGGACAGAGCAGTATTATCGAGGAGGAAACAAAACCCAGAAAGGGCCTGTTTTCCATTCCACTCAAATCATCAAACCGCTTCGAAGGAAATGTTTCCCCCAGTTTTACTGTGTGCAGTTTTAACTAAAACTGAGTTTTTTTCTGTTCCGAACAGCTGGTACACGTTCAGCAGTGTTATTCTTAGATATTGTTTGTGTATATAACTTCTTGCAAAAGGCGCAATGTTAGCAGAGTCCAGCTGCGATGATTACTTTTCCTTGTGTCTAATTTCAGTTGGCCTACAGTGATCCTGGTGCCCAAAGTACCAGCAAGAACCCGAAACAGACGAGAAGCAGGCTGTTCCGATTTTTTACACTGGATTTTAATTTTGTTTTAATGCGACCGCGCAAAGTACCGTTCCTCTGTTGTGGCCACGGAGTTTGTCTTAGTGCCCCGAAGGCTGTGATATCACGTTTCTCGTAAATCACTAGTGATGTCATGCTCCATCCAGGCTGCCTCTGTGCTTGTGCCCCTTGATGCAGCCCAACTTAGCCTGGAAAGGCTGAAGGTCTCCAGAGGGCTGTCCAGAACCAAGCGCCCCCCCACCCCACTCGCCCGTCCTCTGGTGCTTTATTAAAGGCATCTCTGGGGGGCCGCCATGTGGCCACACGGCATCTCAGCTCCCTGCTGCCTGCTGAAATCCTCAGTTAGAAGTAAAAAAGAAACAAAATTGTATTCACTCTACAGCAGGCTGCAACACTGTAATGGACCGGCGTGTAATGAATGCTGATGTAATATCTGCTGTCAAAGGGCAATGAATGTTCTGTGTTTTCATTTTTATTAATTTTTTTTTTTTTTTTGGTTGTTGCCTATGCGATGGGAGCAATTTACATGGAGACATTAATGTAACTGTCATGTTCCATCCCAGGGCAGCGAGGCGGAACCCCCGGCAGACGGGGTATTGATGTTCAGTGGCACTAGAGATTGAGCTGCAATGCTACGTTAATGGAATTAAGTAAAGTGTTCCCCAATTTACAACGGTAAAAAAAAAAAAACACAAGCGTTTAAATAAGTATCCATTTGGAAATGGATGGCAAAATAAAATGTGGGGAGTTATCTGGAAACGCAATTTGTTTCTGGTGGTGGAGGCACAGGGATGCGTCCAGTGCAGTGAGGCCTCTCCCCGCTGGTACGGCGCCCCGGCGGTAATGCCTGAGTTGGGATGTTGCTCCGTTAATTGGGACGCCTTTGTTTCTCTCCTGATTGTGATTGCCGTGCCTGTGTTCCTCGGGGCTTAGCCCGGGGAGTGCCACGGGCTCTGAGGCGTCGCCGCCTTGTTTTTACCGCTCCATGAAATGCTTTTTGTCGCCCCCCCCCCAGCCTCACCCTCTAGCCCCTGTGCTGTAAGTGGGGGCATATCGGGTCTCCGGGAGGGAGCCCGCGGGCGCCATGGCAGTGTCTGCGTACGCGTTCCCCCGGGACACGGCCTTGCTTCCATTTAGCCGGACAGGCGCCATGTAACGTAGATATACATGGAAGGTACATGCCGCGAAATAGACCGTGTCACTCCACCGGGGACGACGGCTCAGCCAGACAGCCCTCTGCTCTGCATCTCTCAATGAAAAGTCACTTTGCCACGGCAAACAGAGGAACTACTGCTGTCGACGGCGGCACTTGGACAAGGCTGCCTGCTTCTGTGTAACGTCCTCGGGGACTAAGTGGTTGAAAGTGTCCTACAAATTCACTTGATTCAGCACCTCTTCCTTCTTACCTTATCTTTGTCATGTTCGGTTATTTTTTTTGTCTTTTTCCATTTTTTTAAGCTTTTCACGGTCACTTTTCACATAATTTAATTCTTCGTGTGGATTCGGTCTCGCCGCTTTGTGAGGTGCCGAATGTGGGTCCAGGAGTGTGAGTCCTTGATTGTGAGCGCACGACAATTCAGTCACAATGCTCAGAAAATTACAAACAGTTTGGGTGTTTAAGGTTTTGGCTTGGAGCATGTTAAGGCCATTACTAGTAGGAACAGTCAATTACACATTTTGGACAGTTCTGAAATATTATTAATCTGGAAGAGGTGAAACTGGCAATTAAACCATGGGTTACATTAGCTATAAAGTATCTAAATTAAGTATAATTGCCATAAAGTCTGTATTTTTCACTCTTCCAATTATTGCATTTAGTTGTTCTTCTAGCTTATGTATCTGGGGAATTATATTGTAACAAAACATAGTAACAAATAAATAAATGTAAATTTGACTGGTCAAATTATGGAAATGACAACACCCAGCTCAAATCTGTCAACAGCTGGCTTTTAGGAGGGGGTGTACACTGGGAGTTCAGGGATATAGGCAGACAAATGTATTGTTGATGAGGGAGCCTCAGAAACAATTTGCTGGTGAATCCCCCCGGACCTGTGAGTGAGGATTGGGCGGCCGGGTTCTGCACCTCTACACACGATGCTGAAAGCGCTCCTTGTTTTCAGGAGGGATGGCAGTAAGCGGTCTCTGCCTGTGGTAATTGGAGCACAGTTCTGTGGTGGCCTTTTAATGGTGGTTAACTCTGAGGAGGGGCCTTTACTTTGTGCTGGCATGAGGAGTGTGGGGGGCATTGATATTTCCATTGAATAATACTTGGCCCACACCTTGTTTATTTTAAATGCTGTTTTCATTCGACAACCTTGCAACCACATTGCCGCTTTTGGGCCGTCTGTGACCGCATACGCCGTTGTCACCGTTAGCGCGTCTCGATAACCGGACCTGTCACTAAGCGCTCGATGCGTGAGATGTTTTGATCAGAATTTGTCAAGTTTGAAATGAAATTCTGCATGTAATCTTCATCAGCTCGTTAGTGTACTAATGAGTCTCTTTATTCAAGGTTCTGATTGTGCTTGATTCCTCTCTGGGGACCTTATTTTCACAGCAATTCAGTTGACAGGCATGGAAAAAAATAAGTTGGTCGTTTCTGTCTCTGTGAGAAAATATGAATGAAAACTATATAGAAAAATGCACACCAAAAAAGAAACTTCAGTCAATTAACATATTGCTCCTAAAAGACTATTGCTCTAAAAGGCAGCAAAAATGTAATTTTGTGAAATTAAATAGTTTATAACAATATTAATTTAAAAATATTAAAAATTGAATCAGATAAGCAGGAGAAAGAAAATTAAACAGCAAAATTATCAGAGAAATTATAACCATTTAAAGAAAATCTAAAACAAACAATATTAGGCTGAGAAATGTAACTGCATTTATGGAAGAAAATGGCAGGATGGAGAATCATAGCAGTGAAAGCGATTAATCGCCTTTTTTCGCTTTACTGTTGAAAATTTATGGCAGCAGATGACTAAATGAGAGCATTGAATGGAAAAGGCAGATATGAATAAAAATGTCCTGTTATAAATGAATGGAGGGACACTTATGAAGTAATATTGGGAGGTTCTGGCATATTGGAACATGCCCGTGCACATATACACAAATGGATTAATATGCTCTGTTTTGCTACATGTTGATAATGGGACCTGCTTGGAAAGTCAGTTGCCAGCAGCATGCATAAACAGTCAATTTCAGGCCACTTTGATTATTGAAATAAATAGGTGGGTTTGTCTTTTATTGGTCAAGGGAGTCTCGCATCTTCTTTTTCTATAAGATGCATGAATATAACAGGTCATATAGGGAATTCCTTGCACCTTCAGGAATTCCCATGCTGCCCTGTCCTTATCTGATTGACAGGTTACTCACCAGGGTTTGGTTGTAGAAATCTCCAGGTCTAAGAGTCTCAGGAGGCCATGCCAGGATTTGATCATGGGATACCCCCTCATCTCTCAACCTTTTTTTATTTGTTCAGCAGGCAATTTCTCATTAATGATTCATTGATACCTTCTTTATTCATTCATAATTATTTACTGGGCTTCATCTTAATTGCCTCCACTGATTTTTGATTTGGGTTCCAGCCAGTCGTCCATTGATTGTGTTTTGTTTTTGTTTGTTTTTTTGTTTTTTTTAAAACCAGCAGTAGCCGTTGTGACGTGGCGTGGCATATGACCATGCGCTGTGAACAGAGACTCATTGAATGATGTCTCCAAGCCTAGGACACTGATCTAAATGACAGCTGGTGAGTTCCAGTGACACAGACGGGGAAGACTTTCCAGGTGTGACAAAGTGCTAATTTACACCAGGGCTGGAAATGACCTGGGCCAGAACCGAACACAAGTTTCCTAGAGTGCACTATGTGATGCTATCTGGCGGGTTCAGTTGTAGGCCGTTAGCCTGGCGCTAAGCTTGTGGTTCAGATGGGTAGGCACCTCTCTTTTGGCTGTTGAAGCTCTGTCTTGATGCGGTCGCTATGAGCACCTCTCCTGTGTTTTCCACCTAGAAGCACCTGTAGCACATCAGCAGATATTGTCCTGAGTACTGGGGATGTCTACATGTGTAAATGTACAGTAAGCAAAGCCTTAGGCAACATCAAAGTTACAGTTTTAATCCCATTGGAGGTTAAAGTGCATTTTTAACTCTTGGGATTAAGGGATGTCAATACGCGTACACTTACTCAAGGTTTAAATAGTATTTTAATTACTAAAGGTTTTAATAGTAACAGAATACTGTGCCTAACTAGCTGCGTGGCTGTTTTTACAGTGAACAAGAAATGATTTATTCAATTAACTGTCTGGCTGTCTTCTCCTAATATAAATTCATGGCAGAGTCCTATTTACAATGACAGCTATGATCTATAAATATTTCTGTCATCTCTTGAGCTCTTAGCTAATCAATCAGCTGGCTTTCATAAGGTTACGGTTATTTTCCAGGACCACAACTTATCTATGAGAAATGAAAGACACTGATTGGGTAAATAGAGCCTCATTCTGTCCAAACAATCAGATGGTGGCAGATCGCTTCTCGGTTTAATTGAAAAATGCGACAGTTACGCTGTGCATAGCCCCCATCTAGGGGCAGCTGTAAATGACAACGCTACGACAGATCAGCTGATCACGTATCACAGGTATCCAATCAACTGCGTTACCATAGAAACTTGCTATCTTTAGCCTGCTCCAACTGCTAAAGCATACATGTCAAATAGATCTATAACTCTTTGAGAAGTTTGTGAAGAAGCATGTGATTTGGGTTTGACTCACATAAAGGAAAAATGAGCAGTGTAATCCGAGAGAGTGCTGTGATCCTCAGTTTTATAACTAGAGTAGAAAATATTGCAATATTTAAACACTGTTAAGGGACTTTTGCTAATCTGTTTCTCCCTGCACAGGTATAAGATAATTTGCCACCTTGAAATGTAATTGTCATGTGTAATTTTAATTAAATCTTAATGTCATATTATTTTTAAATAATATACATTTTGAGCTGATGAAAAACTGGGAGAAATATCCTTGTAAACTACCGTATTATTTTAAATAGCATGTGAATGATTACTGATTGGTAAATCCTTTCAAATGTCTATATGCTCGTTTATTCCTTTTAAAAATACTAATGGACTGACAGCAAAAATGGTGATTTGAAAGTGCAAAGGGTTTCTCCTCTTATTTGCCATGGGGTAGCAGAAAATCATAAAACGCAAGATGTATTAATATACATAGCTTGGAAGGCTGTCCTGCTTCACCTCCAGGATAATGACAGGGCCAGCTGAAGCTTCTGCTCAGCCAAAGCAGCATGGGATGGAGCAATCGGGGAGACCTCACCAGCAGACTGCGTGTGTCGGACTGCAGCGCGCTACTGGGCCAGGCTCATCTGATGCTGAAATTGTCCCTGTTGCAAATGGCTTATCCATAAAATCAGTGCTGTCCCTGCCTTCCTGCAATGTGTCACACCCTTGGGGGTATGAGTATTATGTCATACGTATCAGGCCGGAAAAGCAGTCACACACGAGAGCCCTCCAGGGACCCCACATGTGCTTAAATTAATCCCACATAACGCTTCTAATGAGGCCGACGTTATACGTGATGAACCCACCCACAGAGGGCCCGGGTTGTCTGTGTCGGTGTTCTGAAGCCCTCCAAGCCCCTTCACACGGGGATCTCCTGGCTGATCCGACGTGTCGCCTCGATGGTGTGAGACCTCACCTTGCTGAGGCACCCACTGGGCACACACTGAGCATGTGCGAGCTGCGCTCAGGTGAGGACACAAATATTAACGCTATGAAAACAAGTCGGCGGCGAGCTTCTCAAGCCATCCGTCACCCCAGTTCACCAGCGGGGCACGTCCTGGGATGTACGAACCCCCCAATTACCGCTCAACGCAGTAGCCTGAGGCACTCGAGCCATTCAGTGAGCTCCATCTGTACAGAGCCCGTGCTCTTCAGTGAGACGCAAACCACACTGTCTTTTAAGGTGGAAGAAAGGAGCACACGCTTCGCCTTTTCTCCCCTGAAGGCAAACACGCTCCGCCACGCTCTCGGCAGTCAACTGCGTCGCGTACGTGTGATCTAGTGTGTCATACTGAGATTTATTCAGCAAACAAAGCGTGGCCCCTTCGCATGCCAGGTTAAGCGGAGTGCCTGTCGCTTCCTCGATCTGTCAGACCTGCCGGCAGTCAATACATAAATAAGGGGAATGTGATCCTGACACACACTCTCGGCCATGCTGCTGCCGGATTGGGCGTCTTTGGCGCCCTCTCAGAGTCGCCCGCCCTGCTCACTGCGGCGCCCGTGATGGAAATCGATTTCGCAGGTGCAGAAAGCACTGCTGCTACCTTCTAGTTGCAAAGTTGCTGGATCGTCACTCCTTTAATTGCAGGCTTCTTTGGAGGGCAGGGATGAAACCCGCATAATGTGCATCATCGTCATACGCATGGCTCTGTGTGAGACCTGCCAAACTAATCCGTCAACACTCAGAATTATTTGTTGCGATCAAGTTTTAATGCTGAAAACATTGCGGTGATTTTTCGTATAATTTACTATAATTTAACCCACGACAAGGATAAGCAGTTGGAAAATGGATCAAAGTATAATTTCTGTTAGCTGCAGCTGTTAATGTAAATGTTAGTATTTCACACAATTTTATGTGCAGTATTAAGTCCATGTCTGAGACAACTAATGAACTGCTGTCAGATCGAGAATTACAGTGAACAAAAGCACGCGAAGCAAGCTAAAATACTGTACAAGGAAAAAAGTGTGTGTGTGTGCACGCGTGCGTGCATGAATGAAGTCATGCACTAATATTGCTGCAGTGGAATTTCTGGTCCTGTGATTCGAGGGAACCAGCTGTCCCCCTTCATGGAAACGGAACACACTGCGCCCCCTGCAGGCCACCAACAGGAAGCTCAGCCTTGTCTTACCTCCTCTGCTCTGATTGTGTCCTGGTACATATTGAGTGACAGCATATGACCAGGGGGCACGGCATCTAATAAGAGGTGACCTGCAGACACCACATGGACACACTAGTGAGGGTCGTTCACTTTTGTCTGCAGACTCCCGTCCCTTCACGACTGGACACAGGTAAAGCTTTGGCAAATTATGGCCTGAGGGTGTACTTTTTTGCCTAGCGCTTGATACCGTTTGAAGCAGTCTGACTGGAATTTGTGAAATCCACAGTATCACGGTGGGGGGGGGAGGGGTTTGTTTTTCCCATTAACTCTTTTATACAGTCTACTTGGCGAGAGCCCTTAGCATTCTCATTTTATACACTTGCACATTCCAAATATGACCCATTATTCACATTCATGTATTTATTTATGTAGCAGATGCTTTTGTGCAAACTGATGGATGTAAAGCTTGTGGTCACGGGGTCAGCCAGCATCCAACGGCCCTGGAGCCAGTTGGGGTTAAGGGCCTCGCTCAACAGCCCAGCAGTGATATGATTACTCTGCTGGCCACAGGATTCGAGCCTGGGACCCTCCATATGTGGGCACTGATCCCTTACCTCCCCTTAATGCTTCAGTTCTGTCCTGTAGGGGTTTACGAGTCTGCTTCTCCTTCATTCTGAATTTAGCCTGTCTGTGGCAGCATTTGCCAAACAGACGCCCGCCAGTCACACCTCACTTTCTCACACCACTGCATTGCTGACTCCCCGACCCCGGTGTGGCTTCAGGGCCTCCTGACTTCTGTCTGCGTTCGGTCGTTATGAGACCAGTGCTGTAATGCCTCTTGACTTGCGAGATGTGCCTGCTTAAAGATGCTTCTGTTCTTTACCTGTTAGGTAATACTCTGTGTCTGCGTGAACGGTTGGTGAACAGTGTCTTCTTATCCTTATGGTTTTCACATTTTTATTTTATATCCATCTTGCCTTATCCTCAACATTGTTAGCAGAGATTAGTTTTTTATACTTATATATAGGTATGCTAGTAATATCTTGAGCATTAAGCACAATGATAAGGATGATTACGGATTTACTGTTAGTTTGTGGTATATCACTCTAAGAATATCACTCTAAGATGTATTTCAGCGGCAGGGATGAATTGTCTATGTGTTTTATATTTTAATTTTGTTTATACTTTTTCTATACACTTGTATACTTTTTATAATTTTACACATTTTACACATATTACACTCATATTTTTTCTGTGTTTTGCAGACGTACTTCACAGTTTGCACCGGGACGTAATACTGAGTGGTTAAAATAAAATCGTACACACGGCAGTCATGACACTGTAGAATGCCCTGGCTCTCATCTCCCACGAGGCGAAGCTCCGGTGACGTCTTCATGAGGCGGCTGTTAGCGCCCACCCCCCAAGCAAATGCGTCTTTACACTCAGATTGAAGCTGAAGGGATTCTCAGCTCTCTTTCAGTACAGGCCCACTGTATGCTTAATAATTCATGTAACTGGTCAAGATGGGTTTTTTTCCACAAGCCTGAGCCACTGATGATTTGCAGAGATAGCCCTGGAGGTTGAGGACAGCAGCTCAGGGGGCGCAGGGCTGTCTGCTTTTACTGGCCGTCATGAGAGGAGTTCTTCACACTCAACTATTTAATCTTATTATCTTTTTGCTTATTTGCTCCTTTTCCTTTTTTTTGAGTTGACAATTATCCTCTATCTCGCTCCACACTTTTTATTTTTGCTATTACTGTTGATTTATCACACGGCGGTACAGTTTGCAGTCACACCTTGATGAAACACAGAACAGATATCAAACATTTCCTTTTTTGAGATCCTTAGGAGTAAGGAAGATGGGTTAGGTACAGTAAGGTTTGGCGGGCGGATGCTGGCTGACGCAGGTGCTGCCTGCGTGGGGTGGGCGGCAGCGGAGCGGCGATGCGGCGCTAATTTGAGCCCCTCGGTATTGCAGAGCTGCTTGACATGCTCAGTGGCGCTCCCGTGCCTGCTACAGGCCTGCTGGCTATCGCTCCTGGCGCTCCCACAGGACTGGGCTCTTTCCACTAACAAAATGCAAAATACAAAATTAATAAAAACACCCTTTGAAACTGACAAATACGCCACGGGCAAAATATCGGCCCGTCGGCTGCTTAAAATTTAATCACTATTTTTAAATTTATTTATTTTCTTCAGCCGCGCTCATCTTTTTAATAACACTGTATGGAGACTATCTGCGCACAAAGTTTTCTTCCAAGCAGAATTACATGTTTAATGGGTCTTGACAGTTCATGGACTCCATCTCCCCCAGGAGAGCCTAGCTAATAAAATAAACAGATTTGCTTTATCTCTTAACCTTATTCCTAGTCCTATAAAAAAAAAATCTGTATGTTTTAAATCTACTCCCCAGCCCAGTAAGTGCTTCCTTCCTCAATATGTTGCATTTAAATACAAATATACACGCAGCGCGTCTCCGATGAAATATTTTGTGCTTACGTTAATTAGAGGATTCCAGTAGTCCATCATAATTCCCCTGAATTGTGTCAGAATGTGTCCAAATGTAATGGTAGCATCTGAAATGCTGGTATTGTTGACATTCTTCATTTAGAGCCCAGCCTTTCTGAAGGCTGCTTCCAGGGGGCTGTAATTATGTACGCTATCTCATGTATAATTGAATTATGCTAACGCGGGTTAGAGAAGGAGGCAAGAACAGTCAAGAACCTGTCAACCCTACGAGAGGAAACAGACTAATCGGGAGGCTCAGTGAACAGAGACATCACTGAATATAGCTGTATCCTTCAAAACATTTATTTCATGTGAGTTGGCAGTTTAGCCAAAATTTGTTTGCCAAATGAAATATAGTTGATACCTCATTAGATATTGTTTGATAGAATACTATACAATAATTATAGAGCAAATAAATAAACAACATTAAAGTCCTGTTTTGTTCTGTTATCACTTAAAGCATGTAATTAATAGATTTATTATTATTCATGTTGCTATTATTAATAATAATAATACTAATAATAATAATAATAATGAGAATCGCTGACAATAATAATACAATTAAATTATTAATATTAGTAATGACTGTTAATAATAACTGTTGTTGGGTCAAGCAATATATATTTTTCTTCATGCATTATCTATATTATGATGCATACTCAAGTGTGTATATCTGTATATAATATACAAAGTGACTAGATTTCATGGGGTAACAATATGGGTGGGTACATAATTCTCATACACCTTAGCCTAACTGCATATATTTGGACTGCAAGGGGAAACCCAAGTGACAGAGAGGACATGCAAATTCCACATGCACACACTCACACAGCAGAGGTGGGCTTTGAACCCCAAAATCTGGAGGTGTGCGGCAACTCTGCTGTTTGTTGGGTTTTAAAAAGATATCTTGTACAATTCAGCTCGATTAAAATGTTTATGGATTCTTCACATACATATAAATGGGGGGTGGGGGAGTGTTGATACAGATTTGTATGGAGTCGTGTTTATCTGTGTATTTTTCACCATAAAAAATTTGCCCTTGAGATGAATTTTATATGTCAAAACTTTTTTTTTCTCCCCTATGCAGAAAGCTCAGAGTCTGTTGCTACTTTCTTGTTTTCAATTTCTTAACTCTTAGCAGACATCTTTTGAGCTGAAGCTTTCAGTGGCAGTTTTCAACAAGAATTGCTGGGTCATAAATATTCATTCACAATATATTATGCATATCATTCTTTAAATACCACATAAAAAGTGCTTCTTTGGGTTGATCTTAATTTTGCATATGCTTTTAAGTGATATGCATTAAATAAAGATGGACGTCGAAGCAGCTGCTCTCGTTTTGTCAATCAAGCAGCTGCAGACACTCAGCGCCATTTTGGTCTGCTGTTGTGTTTCGGGCCCCCAAGTTTCGCAGAAGTGTCATCGGTCACCAGTATGGCACCCCCTTCCATTTTGCACTGCCATCCACACCATACTTTAGTAAATTTAGAGCTTCTGTATTACACATATACATGTATGCTGTACATTCATACTAGTGTCCTATGCTGATCTGTGTCTGTATCATATTATTTTGTTGTGTCCAGTATGTAATGAATTGTCTGTATGTCCCTGGTACAGTAATTTCGATGTACCTGTACAAATCACAAAGAAAGCATGTTGCCTTATCAAATGAACACTCCCCCAGGTCCAGGAGAGCTACCTCCCTGTGGAGATTGTGGACCTGGCAGACTTTCTTACACACAGTGCATGTACTGGCCATAGCATAATCTTGGAGAACTAGGATTTTAATACTGAGAGAGGCACGAGCATCAGCATTTATACCTAGCTGATTCCTTGACAGCATGCATGCTTGTAATGAGCTATTTGCCTCACTTGTACATAACTTTGGACAAAAGCACCTACTAAATGTAAAATGTAAATAGATGGTGCTGAGATGTCTTGTCTTGCAGTGGGTGTGACGTTCAGTATTTCCTCGTGTGTGTGTGGTGGGGGGAAGTTTAAGGTCCGTTTCATGACAGTTTCCACATCTGAAAGAGACACCTTGCCCGTGGGTACTACCAACAGCTGTACCGTCTGCTCAGCATAGCATGTTAGCCAACCTGAAATTCTCAGTCTCTCTCACAGAGGGCTGACACGTGCCTAATCTACTAGCCCTGTGCTTTCTGGCAACACTACCCATGACATTTAGAAGGAGGAGATGGTTATGATCTTTAGTAGGTTAATAAACAAACCGTATAAAATATGCCAGATCCTAATGGGAGGAGCTGCGTAGTGAACGAGAGCTTTAAACCCAAGCGCCCTCCCTCGCTGTGCTCCCTCTGCCTGCCAAAGTTCCCCTGGTAATGCTAAAAGCCTTCCAAAGTGCCCATCCTAATTCCTGAAGCCAGGAGGGAGACGGGGCGGCGGTGCCTATCGCGCTCACTCCGAGGACAGCTGCGAGGCGTGCGGCATGCAGGCCGTTATTTCCCACTTTGTTCGCCGACCCCACGCGGCCCTCCGTGCCTCCCAGCGCTGTCCGGCCGAAAATCGCTGTCTGGTTTCTAAACAGCAAACATTTGGCCTTTTGTCTGAAAGTGACATTCTGTGGTTGCTTAGCAGATTGTAGTGTGGGGTATTCTCTGTTCTGTTTTAGGAGAATGGCTGCGACATTCCTAAACAAACAGTGAGTATTAATAAATGAGTATTAATAAATGAGTATTAATAAATGCACTCTTTATTGGGACTGTATACGAAAGGGGAGTTTTATGGCAAAAATGAAATATGTGTATGCATATATATACACACACACACACACACACAGATGTACTTTTCAGTGTAATTGTTGTATTTTACTTTGGGTCTGGAAAGAAATCACTTGCGTAAACTGGTTTTTCTCCCCAAGGCCATTTTTCATTTCTTGTTTTGTTAAGACAACAAAACCACAACTTTGTTTCCAAAATTTGGAAGGACTGTGCTTTAAATCTTTGATGTGGAAAGAAGATATTCCCTTCTTTTGCAGACAAAGGGAGAAGGGGCTGTTTTAGCGGGGATGAGTCTCTGTGGTAACGCGCCCTCCTACATTACAGAGTTCACATCATGAACGCTTAATTATTGACACTCAGTGGATGAATATTTAAAGAAGCCGTTTGGGGTGTTTTGCTGGCTTTGGCCCAGAGTGACCCTGAAACTGCCCTTCTCCAGAACAAAGGCCACCTAGTGGCCACAGCAGCTCAGCATGAAGAAGGCGTGGGACCCCGGCTCCATGCTGTGGCTCGTTGAAGAGCTCGCTCTGTGAAAACCTCTTGAAAGGCCAGGCAGCTTGCCTTTAATCATGCACTTAAGCTAAATTATACATTAAATATGTCAAAACCAGCAGGACACACTTGATAAAATGTGATTCAGCCACCTTTTTTGACTCAACAAGATAATACTCTGCTTTACATCGGGGGACCAGTTGTCATTTATAATTTCCGAACTGAAGAGGTATAATGGACTTACAATAAAGCCCTGAAGCTTTGCTGTCGGCCCTGCCCATCCCTGGCGCACTCTCACGTCACATCGCTGGTGTCCGTCTGTCACGTGGAGCGGGACACGAGGCTGACGTTGACACACAGGACATGATGTCGGACTTTAACAACTGCAGGCAGTGCTGGGTATTGTGAGGATTCAAAAGGGATTGATGAGGATTGGCGGTCCTGGAAGGTTAGGGGCGGGGTTATGGGCGGGTCTCTTAGATTAACCTGATTTTCCGGACTGCCTGTCATTGTAACAGACCTACATAGTCTGTAACAAAAAAAGACAAGGGCTTAATTGCAGGTGGTGGAAAGTAATTGATTTTTCATAGTTTCGTGAAATTCATATTTCACCGATTGCATTTTAACTGTCTCCACGTTTCCGGGCAACGAATTGTAAGTCGGTGTCATTCATTTAGACCTTAGCATGCAGCCACAAGCTGGTTGTCGTCATGCTTGGGGACAGCGGTGTTTGTATAGAGCAGTGCCATCAATAAAACAGAGCCAGTTGTAGTGCTCCTATATGCCCTCTACAGGTTGTACTGATATATGGCAGGTGACCTGTGTCAGTTGACATCATAATTAAGCTGACTCACTCCCTGACTGGCCTTGGGAAACGTGGGTTTGATTTAGGAAGGCAGGAAGGCTCAGGGCACCCTGCTATGTGTGACACCCGCTGCATTATGCCCACATATACTTGGCCTGTTTGTGGGCTTGCATCTTATTAAACAGGCTGTCCTCTGTACTGATGTGCCAGCAGGCTTTTGACAACAGAGAAATGTCATTATCCAAGGTAATGAATAAAGAAATCCACCACTATTAACACAGTCTTTTTGCACAAATTGTAATGAGTGGAATGTAAGGTCAGGTAAATGTTTATGAATATGGCTCTGAAGCCTGCTGTTTCCCGACCTCTGGGTCAAAGATGAGCTACTGGTGAAAAAAGGGGCCTCTCTGGAACGTGCCTGGTGCAGAGCTTACAGAGCATTTTGCATAAGTGTGTCGTAGGGGGTACATGTTATCTGACTCTCTAACCCCCCCCGACCCTGCATTTAGTGCTGCTTCATAGACAAAATAAGCAGACAAAGGAACTGATAAGTCATTCATATTGAAAGGAAGCTAAGTGAAAAGGCACTTGGTGGGCTGCATACCTTCACTCGGCATTAAACGGGGGCTCGTGCATCACAATGCTGGGGGTGACACAGAGCGGCAGTGTTTCTCCCATCCGCAGATAATTTGGTCCTTTCATACGCACCCTCCTTTGATAGAACAGCGGGAATCAAAGGGCGGAGGGGATGGGTGGAGGGGGGGAGCGTCATGCAAATGTTTTTTGTTATTGCGCTCTGATTTTTATTTAAATCGTAAGTGATCATTCTGCCTTTTAGATACAGCTGCCGCCCCTCGTTAATGTGCATCACAAATTGCATCGAAGTGCATAAGACTGCCTGTGATTAATTTATACAGCACTTCATATAGGCTTGAGCTGTACAGGTGTGGCAGCCGGAACTGCGACCGCTCTTGCGAGTTTAACGACTGGAGCGCAGCAAATCGGGTTTTATCTCCGTCGTGCTTGTTACATCTCGCATTACTCTTCCAACTGTAAGGGAATCTTTACCATTATTTTGCATGTTTTTTTTTTTTTTTATGGGATGCCATCCTCCGGTCACTCGCTGGCACAGACACACGTGCACACCAGGGTTGGGGCCATTCTGGAATGCATTCATCAATTCCAATCCAAATCAGGAAATGGAATTGGATTTGGAATTTAAGTCTCCCTGAAATTCAAATTCAATTCCAATTCAGTTCCCCATACTTTTCTGTTCCAGTTCCAACTCCAATTCCATTTCCTGAATTGACCTGGAATTGATGAATGCATTCCAGAATGGCCCAACCCTGCTGCACACACAAACAAATGCATAAATAGTACACGAGCAATTACGGCCAGCATTGCCATGGAGCCACTACTCATCGCCCCTGATCAACATCTGTGACCAAGAAAATTGTTTTCATATTATTTAAGGACTTCTTTTTTGTCTGTTTGCAATTAAAAAGGCAGGCCTTTGCCTACTTACCATGCTGTTTCAGTCTTGGTGCTAATTTGCCAATGTGAGGTTAATTCTTTAATTGGCCGGCTGTCAAACAGGTAAGGAAAACTTAAGCAGTAATTGGTCCTGTAGACAAGGAACGGCCAAAGGCTTAATGATGTAATTATTTTGGTGGCAGTGGTGTTTTTCCTAATGTGGGTGCCACCATGCAGGGAGATGCATGCGGTTCTCCCTGCCCATGTCAGATTTCAGTCTCTTTTAAGCACTATTTTTGGTTTCACTCTCAATGTCACCTCTAAATCTTAATATGTAGAAACTACAGATAAAGTTGATAGTGGTTTATGTAAGAATGAACACAGAATACGTGGACATACGCATAAGAGTAGGACTCGAATTGTGAACGCTATCCCTGAAACGAAGAACTGGCCGCATCAAGACCGACAGAGATCGTCTTACTGTGGCGCCCCCAGCGCTAAAGATAACATGCTGTGGTACAGGGTCCGCGCACCGCGGACGGCCGCACAGAGATGCTACTTCAGTGTGGCTGCCTTGAGCATACAACAGTGAGCACGGGCAAAACACGGAAGCAGAAAGCAGTGTCAGGAATCAATATTGTCTGTTAGGGCTCCTTGTACGTATGAGTACTCAAGTATCAGTACCAAGTACAGCCAGAGTCCCTCTTCTCTCTGTCTTGAACATGGTAGGACAGCTACAGCAGTTCATTCATTTCTAGTTCTGATGCATTTAATCTTTTTAAAGAATCATTATGTATTTTATGAATAATATTTTATCACTAAATAACTCATACTAGTCTTATTACTAATGCTGATATATTAATACTAATTGCTAATTTATTATTACCAATCGAAGCAATTTTTGTGGCAAAATTTCCCCATGACCAAAAGCAAAGGGAGGTTTAATAATTTGAATAAACTACTTTCTCATTTATGGCTAATTGAATGGAATTACAATGAATTATTAATTTGGTCCCATTATATCATGGTGTCTGAAGTAACAAAAGAGATTATTTCTCCAAAAGAAGTTTTACTTCAAGAGATAAAGGGAAATGTTCAATAATATTTAGTAATATGACTATGTAGCAGGGCCACCCCCAATGCCCCCCACCCCCTTAGATAATTCTGTGGGCCACCCAACATTTCAAAGCTGGACCCTGGCCTGATGTCTAGGCTAGAAAGAGGGATAATACAAAAGGAATTTCCATCCGTCTTCCAACTGCTAATTTAGTGCAAGGTCATTGCAACCCTATAGCCTGAATATGGTTCCAGTACATGGCAGGGAAAGAAGATAATTTCAAAAAAAACAGTACTATGATATTCGAACAGTACTATGATATTCCCAACCATCATGGACCAAAGAAGTTGCAAATGCACCCGGATACTTGAGAATCACAGGGTGGCGTGTCGTGGGGAAAGCTACAGCCTACTTCCTGTTCACTCCTTGGGACAATGTCCATTCGTTACATAGATGCTTCACGGTCCTCTTTCCTGCATCCTGTTCATGCTGTTTCAAGACAGAAGGTTTGCGTCTTGCCTGATGGATGAGGTGCAGCCCCCACCCCCCAGCCCCAAAGCCCCATAGTATAGTCCATATTTGTGATGTTAAATGAGAACCTTTGAATGTGCTTTTAAGCGCTAGAGCACACCAAAGAATGAGATGTTTTCGGCTAACATCAAGCCGCTAATGATTTTAATGAGAGTGCCTTCAAGATTCATATTTTTTTCATAGAATACATCACTCTAAAACAAAATCAATGAGCTACATTAATTAGGGCCTTTTAGGCACCGTCTGGCACATTATCCCTCTGCTCTTTCAGTCCACACCAAGCGAGTTGGCTGTGTTTTTATTTAAACAAAGTTATTTGACATTTAGCTGTTGGGTGGAGGGACCGGTAACAAACACGGGGACAGTTTTTGACAGCTCTTTGTCACGCGGGCAAGAAGAAAGGGGAGTCACTGTGCCGAGGCACTTTGAAGCCCTGGAAATTTGTAATAAAAAATTTAAGATACAAGGGGGGGTAGACGAGCCATTCATTTGGCTCCGCATACATTAGTGCCAGTAATTCAAAGGTTTTGCTGTGTGTTTTTGTAATTTTGACTCTAATAAATATCTTAGAGAATTGCTTTGATATCCCAAGATTGTCTCTGTAGCCTGCATCCATTAGGAGGAAAGGGTATGGGTGTGTGCTTGTGGGGGAGGGGTGATCAACAGCCCCCTGGCTCTAATGAGAAGGTCATCGCACCGTAATTATTGCAGTCAGCGCAGCCTCAGTGCACAGTCCATGCCAAGCCACACAAGGGGGCTTCCAGAAACACACAAGATGCAAACAATGGCTTCTGAGGTGCACCTGGATTCAGGCCTGCACTCAGACTTCTGGAGCTCTGTCGGGGTATCCCTACACAATCCGTTACCATCAGCAATCAACCATACCACACTGCCACTTGAGAAGCGCTTACTTTTCAAGTATCAGTTAACTTTACATTATAAAAAGGTTTGAATGCTTGCTTGGATTTCTAAATAGCCTGGATCTGGACTGACCAGCTTGCTTGAGGAAAATTTGCTTTCTGCTGTACTTGATAGTTGTATGGTGTTCGGATTCCAGTGTCTTTGCACATTCAGGGTATATCTCACCCCCCTCCACATAACATCTGGAATTTCGGAAGTCAATGTCAGGGGAGTCTTCAGGTTGACGTTTTCTGCATGTGTTTTTCTGTGAAAGCACAGGAGCGAGTTTCCCTAGGTTCTGTACAAAAATGACTAAGGAAACCAACACAATTGTTCATGCATATATAACAACACCTACCTAAATGCACATGAAATATTTAAAAGGGTCATTATCCCAAGTTTCATAAGTTATAAATTATAGAAAATTGTACGGATCAGTGAAGGACATATGTAATAGTCATGGGAGTGAATGACCTACTGTAGCACTCAGAGGATGTGGACATTATACACTGCTATGGTTCTCTCCTCATACGGTACAGGATGGGTGAACTAGCCTTGTCCAAGATCCTGAAAAGACTACTTGAGTCAGACCCCGCCTGCAAGGGTAGGAATCAACCTGAATAGATGACTGTAGCACATACTCCTACCTGGGGATGGACGCGACTGAAATTGCCTGTGTGAAGGCCTCGTCCCTGCGGTCGCGGTGAGATCCAAAGTTTGCTGTCATCACTAAGTGACGGAAGTGACCCCAGAGAACGTTTGTGTGCAGCGAGGGCATGTATGTAAAGGATCTGCCCAACTAATGGGGGTGGGGGGGGGGAACGTATGAGTACTCAAGTATCATATTAGACAGTTTTATCAGCAGGGGTAGTCTTGACTGTCCGCTAAGCCTTCACAGGTCATTGCATATCGCCCACGTTGCCAACGGCGCCTTGGAAAAACCCGCTCTTCTTCCGCACCTTGGGTCTGTAAATGGGCAAAACTGACAGGCATTTATTTTGAAATAATTAAAACGTGCAAAAAAAAGTGTCAAAGGCCTTTGTGGGATGCTGCAAAGAAATAAACGATCATTTATTTATAAGGAGGAAACAAGATTAAGAAAATAGCACGCACTGCATTTCATTATTAATGACATTCTTTGGGCGGTCTTAATATATACAATGCTGTGGCTTTAAGTGGGCTGGAAGTATAAAAGAAAATGTTTGTGTAGCCAATTCATGTCGCTCGGTTTGTCAGAAAGATGGAACCACTGGATCGCCCAACATAATGTCGTATTACTCAATGAAATAAGCAGGAAATGAGTCACAGATGGACGGGTAATGTTTTCCAGCCCCCCTAAAAGCACACTCCATAAATTATCATCCGCAGATTAAGTTCAATAGAAAGACGGCGCATTGTCAGTGGTGGTGAAATGTGTTCATTCACTGCGATTGCAGTATTCCTCTGTTGTTGCAGCAGTGTCTTTTAAGCATGTGGTGTAAAATACAAGATGGAGCAAGGAGCGATGTCCAGGAGAGAATTTTACAGAGTGCTGAGTTTAGAGTTTGGGGGGGTGGTGTTTGGCTGATGTCAGCATGTTGGTTCCATTATTCCAAACAGGCGGTGGGGTGACCTTGGGTCTCTCCTACTCTGCTCTTGATGGGGGTGGGGTAGGGAGGGGGGCGTAGAGAGTGCTGAGTGGCAGATGACAGACTTTGTGAACCACACAGCTTGAATCTCCACAAGGCCATGTCCGCTGCGAGCTCTCTCCCACTGTTCCTTTCACCCTGGACCACCTGATTTATACCCTCTTCATTTCCCGCTGACTCTGTGCTCTCACCATGGGATGGCTGGTCTTGCTTATTGGCCAGGAGAAATCGGGGTGGCATTTTAGTCTAGAGGAACGTAGAGAGCAGGTAGGTCCGCATGTCCTCCAGGACAGCTTGTGTTCTGCTCTGCATGTAGAGAGATTCCTGCTGTAGGAATATTTTGGGGTCACAAATTCTGTTGATCCAGTGATGAGAAGTGGGGCTCAGTCCAGTATTCCTCTATCTCCTATGGATACGTATTATTGTGAGAAATCAGTCTTGCCCCCCCCCCCCCTACCACTTCTACCTGCTGACTATAGGGCAGGCCAGAGCTGGGGGCCCATCCCATGAAATTTAATGCAGATTAGGAAACAAGAACAGAAATAAGGGGTCACTCCCTCCATCTTGCCGGGCAGCCGTCACGCAGCAAGTGTTGAGCCGAGCCATAAGTATTTGTCAGGAATGGGAATCCCCCCCCCCCGGCTGCAAGGCCCATCCGTCCTGTCACACCACACCGCCGTCAGCCTCACGCCCCGCAGACCTGTTACTCAGCAGCCGCCGTGGCACGTCTGCCCAGGCCTTTACACTCTTCTCGTGACCTGGTTATCGCAGGGTCCCGTGACCGTCGGCCTTCCTCGCCACAGCGTAAGAAAGAACGATGGGACTCGGCTTTCAGACAGACATCAGCTGAGGTGAGCCAGTTTTTGTCAGGCCGAATGGAAGCACGGCTGTGAGGGCCACCTGTTGGACGGCTCGCACGCAGCCAGCGGTGACAGCAAAGCTCCCATTGTGTCGGGTGCATTATTCGGAAAGCCAGCCAGCACTGAATGTTAGTCCCGGCCGAGCGGATCCTCTCTCACGTGTCGTGGTGAGAAGCAGCCTACAGTTCTTAAGATACTTTTCCTACTCCCTATCAAATTCATCCATTACCTCAGAAGAAAATGCCACACAAATCTTTTACTTCTACTTTTAGTCTGTTGTCGTGCGCTGCACTGAACCACATTAAGATGTAGCTGTTTTCACACCTCGAGTGAAATGTGTCTGCTCTCCAGCGTGGGAGGAAGATCGGATTTGTACTGAGGGTCAAACATTCACTCACTGCACTGCATTTGTATGATACACAGCATATTCCTGATGTTTATACTTGATAAAATAAGACAGTAATGAAATATAACAGTTCAAAATTAATTAGAAAATGTGTTTTAACTGGTATTACCTAGTAGATTTCTCTTCAATTCATATTCATTCCATGTATTGCTATATTTTGCCTTTTCCTTCGAATTGTCAGGAAAAAAATGTTGCTGATATCAAAGAACTGCGCCAAATCGCGCGCACACACAGACACCACCCATCTCCAGCAGAGGTGTGCCAACTGCAGCCTGAGCTCAGAAATGCTAATTAGCCCCCTCGGTGCCACACAGCCTCAGTTAGACTCGCCCCCCATAAAACATCTGCAGATGCTGCCGCTAGCCGCGCGCGGCTTACCGGCGCTAATTGACCAAACAAATAAGGGGAGCCCGCGAGCCCCAGTCCCTATCGGCGCGAGAGTCGGCCCTCGGCTGCACGCGGCGCCTCGAGAGGTCAGCTCGAGCACCAAAGGGTTAATCGCGCCGTCCGTTCAGCTGGAGCGAGCGACATTCTTTATGCAAGAATGACTCTTGATTAGAGTGTGAGTTTTAATGGAAACTAATTAGCCAACCTCTTTAGCCCGGGCATAATGATCAAATGAGCTGTCACCGGGTACCTGATACAATGATCCTCTCGCACTCGATATGATATTTTATTCCTCTGCAATTACGCTTCTCCATTGCACCGCGTGAGTTTATTGCCTCGAGCACACATGTCAAATTAAAGAGCCGCTTATGCACCTGATATTTAATTATTGCCTAACTACTGTGCACAATGGGATAATGTCAAAGCGAGCAATCCACTACAACAGCAAGCAGCGTGTCGCCGTCACCCGAGCCATACGCTAATAAAATATGCATGTGTAAATGAGATTAGTCTTCCCGCCGTATTAGCACTCTCTAGCTTCGATTTATTCGTTTTTTTCTGTCTTTTTTGCCTTATACTCCTAGTGTCGATGCTTAATGCAGAGAGGAGGGGATGTTGGAACGTGATCTGCCTATTCTCTCTCGGAAGCGTTTTTAAACTGAATCGCATTACTTTAAATTAATTAGGCTTTGTGCGCTTGAAAATCATTTAAAGATCAAATGTATTACGTTGAGAATATATTATTCATAGCGTGTCTGAAAATGAAGCTGAAAATGAAGCGTAACTGCTGAATTAATTTTTGATTTGTTTGAAATGTGCAAAGTATCACCTTTTTTTTTCCTTCAGCCCCCTTATGCAGATACCTTTCCATCTTGTGTGTGCCTTTTTGTTTCCAACTAAATATTCGCCAATTACCGTACTATAAATTATGATTTCAGAACACTTCACATTTAAACTTGTGTGATCCTGGCCCAGCGTGTTGTTATATGTTTGTCTTCCTTGAATGCCCCGCGCGCGCACACGCCCACGCACACACTCATGCAGCCGCGGTGTGCCGGGTGTGAAGAGAGTCGTCTCAGTGGAAGCCGAGGAATATTTTAAGTCTGCACTGTTTAATTTGGATCGATCTCCGGAGAGGACAAACATTAAATTCATTTGGCGTAAAACCACGAGGATCCTGTGCTTTGAGTAAACCACACCAGGTCCCTTCGAAATTACTGCCGTCGCTTCACACACTTGTGGCGTTTTCGTTGAAATTTTTCTTTACCAAAGGCATCAGCGCGCCATGTGTTTTTAATGCAGATTGTGCTGACAGTGTTATGCCGTACAGAAGGGTTCATTTACTTCTTCGGACCATGAAAGTGTTCTTCTATCAGCTTTTGAGTTGTTTCCCAACCTCTGCGGTTTTATCCATCCGAGCTTTTAGTCAAAATTTATGGCAGATCTCGGATGAGATCCTGGTTATATTTATGTGTGTATAATTGTGACGTCTTCTTCTCTCTCATTTCAAGATAAACATAAACACATATTATTAACCGAAACCTGGCAATTAAATCATTAGGCGGTGGTCAAAGTGTTTAAGATCTTTTTTCTTTTTTAAATAATGAAACTTTTCTACTGCTGAAAAGACTCGCTTGACAGTCTCCTATAATCATACGAATATTGCTTATAGATCTAGAATCCCTGTGTTTTGTTTCCTGTCACACATCTTACGTACGACTGCAGCTTTTTGCTATTCGTATTTTTATTTGTTTCATATTTCATTCAGTTTACTAGGCAGTCTGGTTGATAAATCCGCCTAATAGCATGGGATTAATAGACCAAATGTACCATTATATACAATTAGTATACTAAACATATATCATACCAAAACTTTTTTTTGCTACTGGTCATATATCAGAATTAATATAATGTTTTAATGCTGTTTTCAATAAATAATATATGACTTATTTTTACCGGTATTTGTTAAATTAGCAAACGTGTGACAAGAGTGTAACTGCTTTAACTTGTAATCACATTTTAGTTGCTATAGTAGCCTATAGGCTATATGATAAAAGCCGCGCCCCTTTCGCCGACGGAGAGGTGCGGTTTTCATTATTGAACGCGTCGACACTTGTTTGTGCAGTGGTCGCGTGTGGGGGGTCCATAAATAATGGATAACAGAAGCGATACTCTGTCCCATGGCTCGTGGTTCCTGCGCGGCCATCTCCCGGACGCTTACCGCTGTCAGGGGACATTAGGGAAGTGAAGCGCATCGGTCCCCTGACTCATACCCGCTTAGGGGACGTCACGTGGGGCCCGGAAGAAAGCGGAGCTGCTTACCCATTCGACTCTGCCTGTTTCTTGCTGTAGCGTCATAACAACTCAGAATTAGAAGGCAATGCTGGTATATTAACTGAGGATGAACTTCAAATAATCAGATTCAGAACTCTTGTTATTATACAGTACGTCGCTTATTATTATTATTATTATTATTATTATTATTATTATTATTATTATTATTATTATTATTATTGTTGTTGTTAGTGTTAGTAATATAATAATACTGACACAATAGTAATGGATAAACAGGTGGAAGACTGGTGGATTATTATTAACAGTAGTAGTACTAGAAGTATTTAGAAGTATTCAGATTAGTGGTATTTTTATTTTAGCCTAATGATTTTGTGTTAATGGTCTTTATCTGTTGCTCAGTATTATTTTAACAATGTCTTAATTGAATAGTCATTATTTATTACCTCGGGTGCAAGTGCATTCAGTGGTGCATTCAGAAAAAAAAAATCTGAATAGAGAATATGTGTGTTTGGAGGTTCTGGGGTGACACACACAGACCGTGTTGGTGAAGCAGTAACCATGAGATGTGCTGTATTCCTCAACCAGGTCACATGCAGGTAAAGGTCACCACTGGGCACCAGGTGCAACTGAGAACTGCCAGTGCTTTAGTTGGTTTTATGCAGAAGCAGAGTAATATATA